>JBBPDC010000007.1:7390369-7420350 GCA_037974485.1 Hemigrammopetersius urotaenia | reverse complement strand
AATGTAGTGAAGTAAAAAGTACGATATTTGTCTTTCAAATGTAGTGAAGTGAAAGTCATAAGTTTCCAAAAAAAATAATACTCAAGTGAAGTACAGATACTCAAAAACTCTACTAAAGTACAGTACTCAAGTAAATCTTCGTTACTGTCCACCTCTGACTAATATATAATCAAAAAGATCCTTTATCTGGAATGTATTCAATGTTTGTGATGCGTGTGATTTTGGTTAGGTGAAGGAGAGCCCTTGGCTTTGTAAAATTCCATCAAATATTTTATCAAAGAAGACATTTTGATTGACTCCAATTATGAAACCAAACCAGTTTTGGTGAAAGCGAGAGAAACTTATAACTGGCTTGGAACCCCTTTTTCAATTAATTTTACTATTTCAAAAGTGATTCTCCAATCATTTGGAAATGAAACAGCTGATGAGCCTCAAATCTGTAGAATTACCTGGCTGGCAGAAATCATGCAAAATTCTGAAAGACTTAGAACATGCACCACACTCAATACACAAAAGAAACAAAATACTACCAGACTACTCATCCAGAACTATCCTGTTTGTCTGTGGTGTTCATGTAATGATGAATCATCATTTCAGTTCCTCAGAGTTCCTTGTTACTATGTTTCGACCTTCTATGCATGTTCTCCATTACGGAATCGCCTGCGTTAAACCCCTGACTGGTCTTTCAGCATTCTGAAACTGTCTGTCTGCTCAGACAACGATTCCTGGAAAAGCCTTTGTGGACTTACTCAGCATTTACATCCTTCTATTGCACACACACTTTACAAGAAAGCAATCAGTGGCTGCTGAATCAAATTAAGCTGAATTACACAGAGAACCCCAATGCTGAGATTAATTGGTAGTGAAGAAAACACATTCAACAGAGTCTATATAATATATAAGATGTGTGTGTGGATACACATATATATTTATTGGGGTGGAGGTTTGGTATTGCAATTATTGTAATATAATGATTGTGTTTGTGCATTTGTGTAATAAAAATTGTGTTTGGTGCTTTAAAAAAAACATCTTACGTCGTGATTTGCTGTCTAGTACAAAGACCAGTTTAAGAAAATAACTCATCGTTAGGTTTTTATTTCAACAGTGTCACCACACACCCTATATCAGTTTAGGTTTTAAGCCTGTAATGGTTCTGAATAGGATTTAACATACAAAGCACTGCTCCGACATCAGGCTAGAAGAGCTCCTGGATGTAAATCAAGGTCATGTGACTGGGGGAACGGCTGGATTGCACTGGGTGGGATTTGATGGTGAGTGTGGGAAAAAAGCCCAGGTGGTGGGGGGTGGTCCTGAGGGACGTAAGTGACAGCTGTGCTATATTCCACTCATTGGCACCATCAAAGTCCTTCTCATTACCCTTTCCTCCATCTTTTTCTCTCCTCATCCCTCTCTCTACTTGCCTCCTCTTTATATCTGTATTCCGCCATGCTATTCCCCTTCTTCTGTCATCCACCTACATCCCCAATTCCCTCCCTCTCTCGCCCATCACTCCGCTTTTTCCGCTCAACCCAGTTATGATTGAGGATGCACAGATGGCTGGGAACAAGACTCTGAATCTACCTGTGAGGACAGCTGGTGACGTCCCATTAACACTTAAAGAGAGGGTTGCCTCTGTGTCCCCCAACTGTCACCTGAGCACTGGGTGGGTCTTGGCAGCTTATGTCAAAATCGCAATCTGGGAAATGAGGAAGAAAATATAACTCACCACGCTTACTGCTCAATCTGTTTTTCCATGGTTATCAGACACGTCCTGCACGTCTGTAGGCCTGTCTGCTTCCTCCACTTACTTGAGGGTTACGATCCTGTCATTATGACACAAATGTAAACATTTTTTTCAGCACAGAAAAGTGGGATGCATCAAATTTATTTAACATTTCCAAGAGAAGAATAAACATTGTAAGACAGTTTTGTCTTAAACATTCATTTAATAATAGTTGTGTGGGAAAATAGAGATGTTCACATCTGAACTGAGCAAACCCTCAACAATTTTGTATTAGGTGTTAAATCCTTAAACTGCATAACTTCCATAGTATTAACCAAATGATAAGTTGTAAGGGGAATTTCCACCCATTTTTTTGATTTCTAAAGTCTTGATTTCTAATTTCTTTGCTGTGGTGGTGGCAGGAACCAGGCATCAAATATATCCACTGAATTTACAATGCAGAATGACCAGTGAACCTATATGTGTCTTGAGTATTTTGCATGTCTCCCTTTTGCTGTTTAAGAACAAACAAATAAAAACATTTTAGGCCAAAATCTCTCTGTAAAATGTCTCAGGCATCTAGCTGCATATCTGTAACAATTTCATGTAAGAATATTCAGTGCAGTAACTTTAAGAGGCATGAAACACTCTGGATGTCTGGTTTCTGTCACCAACTCTGTGAACAGTTATGGCTGAATTTCAACTCTGACCGCTTTCATTGACTTTGTTCATATTTAGCCATGCAGATCTACTGAACTGTCAGTGGAATTCTCCTTTATGTGAAAAAAAAACAAACAAAAAAAAAGTGTGGTTTAAGGAATTCAAACCAATCTTCTTGATCTAGTGTTGGTAAGAGTTAATTAGACAAAAAACTTTCCATGTGCATCGATTTGTAAAGGAGAGGAGATTTAAAAATGGCCATTAGTTGGAACTTTTGTATAATCTCGCTTGTCTTCATTTACTTTTCCTTTAACGACCTCAGACAGCAGCCAAGAGCATGTGTCAGCAAGCCTCGTGATTCGAGCAGTACTAATTAAAGATAAATGGTGTATGACCCTCCACAACCTGTGAGAAAAGCAGAGCCATTCGGGGCAGACAGACAGACTGGGAGGTAGACACACAGACACACAAACAGACATCGGTGGCGCGTGAGGACGTGTGTGACGACAATGATGGGTTATTTGCTGAGCCGTACCGCAGTCTACTGTGCTCATTTGCATGTCTGTGTGAAAGCCCACTTCCTGAAATTACAGACAAGCCTCTCCTTCGGTGCTGGAGAGGCTCCTTTGGCAGAGGACGGCTTCCTTTACCTCCTGCTGGTTCAGAAAAGCTTAGACAAACTTATCTCTGGTGTGTACTTCGAGGGGCAGATGACATGTGCAGACGCACGAGTAAACCGAGCTGCCCGCACGCCTGAGAGGAAGGCGGGTTAGCCCAGGACTTCTCATTAAGCACGAGCAAGATATCGCTCGATAAGTTAAACAAAATCAGACGCTGGAAACACTTCTGTAACAGGAGCGATGCTATCTGCCTCCGTAAATGGCCCAAGTGAGCGAGAGCTCTTAAGTGGAAGGCCCAAGCTTTTCCTGCATATTACTAAAACAGGAAAGTGCCAAAGCGGCTCGAGTCTTCAGGACAAGAGAACCACCTTCTGAGGGGAAGTTCCATGAGTCACACTCTTTTCAGACATTCTAGCGCTGCAACAACAACTGAAGACTTCAAGCACAGTTTGAAAATGCTTTACCACAAAAGGGAGTGGTTTCAGACATGAGTGTTAGTCAGATAGCAGACAATAGGGAAATGAATATGTTGGTTCAAGCACTCAACTTCTGCAACCATCTGACCTTTCCACTTCTTCTGAGTACCATAGAAAATGCACTGCTCTATTACAGTAATGAATGTGAGATAAGTTTACAGATTTGATTGATTATAATGTCACCCCATTTCATTGCATAACTAAACGTAGGGCTGTAGTCCAGGTCTACAGGATCCCAGAGCTCACAACGCCTTCCAAAGACGGCTAATTCCCCTCAGCTCTGTTATTCATGATGTAACATGCTATATTTGTTTAATTAGCAAGCAAACGCTGTTATCTTTTTGGTCCATGTACTTTGCTGAAGAATGGCACTCCAGGGCAAAATATTCCCTAATGCCTACACATTTATGTTTGTCCTACTTATCCTTAACTTCCATTAAGGCTTAATAGCTAGCATTTCTTTTTTTTAGAATATCACTCTCTTGCACAGTAGAATTTAATTGCTGTTTCTGACTTTTGGCACGAATTTAGGCAAGAAAAGACACACAATTTTACCAAGAGCTTTCATTTGGAAATTACATAATGGATTCATTTGAATATGCGAGTCAGTGCTTGGGGATTGTTAAATAGATCTTCTTTCCCAGCTCTCATTTATTTACACCATTATTCTTGTTATAAATGATTACTTTCAGTTCTTCAGAATAAAAATTTTTTTTTGCATAGTTTTAAAGCAGAAATACAATTTAGCAGATGGTAGTGCCCATTCTTACTCTATTTGCAACCATTATCACAGTTATTACCTAAACCCATCACAAACATGCTTTGCCTACACTATATTTGCCTTGATATTTAATCATACTCCCTCTGTCCCTTTAGTTTTGTAGTGTTCATCTGTTTGCGTCTATTTGCGGAGGATGCGGCAGTTAATTAGTGTCTCCATGTCTTTCCACAAATGCCACTGAATCATGAACCTGCATCTGAGTGCTGTAAACAGTTTCTGCGTGCTTGATTGAGGGTTTAATTCAGGCTCATGACTGATAAGTCAAACATTGGCTAAGTGTGCAGACAGCTGATATGGCACTCTCAGGCCAAAACAAGCAGCGAACCTCCCAGCCTACAGCAGAGGTGGACAACACACAGCAATGGCCGATGTCCAGATGGCTGCCCAATGAATGGCAATGGTGGGATTTGTTTTTTGACGCCCACCTAAAATAGAAATGGCGGATAACGTAACCAGCCATCCATGGCCTCCACTGGCCAGACTCCATCGGCCAGGCACCGCTGCTTGTGTTGCTGTGCAAGAGGTGCACAGTCCATGGACAGACAAACATAAGCTTTCGCAATATGTAAAGGACACTGCTTCCTGCTGATAACCCCCTGCCCCCTTTAGTCGATAACCCATGTTTTTAAGCACAAGGGTTTTGGGATAGCAAGAAGATGGGGGTGGAGAAGGGCCACTGCTCAGTGTGCAAACCCTGTATCTAAGGCCTAGGAGGCCCAGACGGAGATCAAACAATAGGCAGCCATCAATCTCTGTCATCGCATATGGGTGGAGGGCAGTTAGAGGTTTCAGGAGGTCAGGTTCTTTGTCCCATCCTGATAAATATATGCAAAAGCACAAGCACCATGACTTGAGAGTAGTGAAGAGAGCAGTATTTCCTATATGTATCACCATTATCTTTTCAGCACACAGCACCTTTTTTGACTGCGGGTGGTACAAATAAAAACAAAATAAAAATGTGTCAAAATATTGATCTTTCCTCTGCCACATACAGGAGAAAAAACATATTTTTCCAATTTCTCTGTTGCTGGCAGTAATATGTCAAAAGTCAAACGTTTGCTACTGTGTTTATGATTTGACATTTTATTTCAAAACTATGACATTTTCTTAATGGTTTGACCTTGTATGTCAGAACAATGACTTCTTTCCTGCCAGTGCCTTCCATTATGCTCCCATTATGGTGCAAAACTTTGCTCTGGGGGCATAGGAATGAATACAGCAAGCATGTTTTGTTAGCCAGAGTAATTGTTGTATGGTGACATAGCTTGTCAGTGCCCAACCTGTGCCAGTCATGTTGTTGCTCAACCTCAAGGGACTGCACACATTTGTGGCACAGTTAAGGCACTAGAGTGGCCAGCTTTCAAGCCAGTTAGCAAGCAAGCTATTGTAGCCAGCAGGCCAGTTAGTGATTCAGCTAGCTTGTCATTTGTGGCTCTGGGAAGTGTTCATGTAATCTAACAAAATTCAAATGATTAAATAACCATTAAATACACTGATTGGCCTAAGTGTTTTTAAAGGCTTTTATTTTTATGACTGATGGGTTTCTCTACCAGAAAGAATAAGTAATTCTTCATACTTCATTCCTACCTGACCATTTTCCAACCATAGAAATATACAGGCTGTTTTTGTTATTGTGCCTTTAAGGATGATATATGTAAACAATTTATTTTCTAATAGGCTGAGACCTGTACTGCACCTCATTTAAAAAGCATGGAGCTAAAGCATGGAGCTCAGAACTTCAGCATAAATGGGCAGGGCTAAACTGTTCAGGCTGAATAAGGAGACATGTTGATATGTATCAGTTTTGTGGCATAAAAAAACTGAAAACAGGCTGTTTTGCTGCATATTTTCTATGTATAGATTGTGTGTGGAGAGGGCAGTAAATATTTACATCCTTTTCTTTCCAGAAAAGTGATGATTCAGACCCTTTTACAAATCGAAGGGTGACACAATATGTAGCAGTGTAATCACAATCCTAATATTCTGTCGATAACGTGCATGCCTAATGTAGATTGTAAGATATATCGTGCATCTTTTAATCATATACATGTTATATTGTTATCTTGCTCAGAATGGTTTTGTAACTCATATCCTTTAGATAACTACCAACACTTGTGTGGTTCTTATTTGCCTGAAGTTGAACATTGATTATGTCTAACTTACTTTATTGAAATAATCAGACTCAGAATTGTTTTTATTGACCAAGTAAGGTGACACTTACAGGGAATTTAATTTGAGGTTGTGCTCCGATACAAACAAGACAATACACGTTAAAGCGCCCCCTTATAGTCCTGCATGAACATACCACGACACAGCACAGTGTGAACAGTGTGAAATTCTTTTCTGCATTTAACTCATTCACCAAGTGAAGCAGTGGGCTGCCACCAACGCAGCAGTAACAGTGCTGCGATTCGAACCCACAACCTTCTGATCGCAGGGGCAACTCCCTAACTACCAGACCTTGCGCTGCCCCAAACGAATAAACTAAATTATGAAATAAAAATGAAGAAAGGTTGATTTTCCTCTAAACCTTTGCCATGTGAGCAGCTTGTTATTGCACCACAGTGTGTAGGAAACAAAGGAGGAGGGGTGGGGAAATCACAGGGCATTTTCTCTTTTACTTGTGGAAAATGGGCTTTAATTTACAAAAAAATAAACAAACACAACACCACACAAATATGTTGAAAAAGGCACCATCTAGTGCCTTAGACAGCCTGAAAAGTGGAAGTGTGTGTGATGTCTGCTGTGTGATAGTTTTTACCCCCACCCCCGTCTGGGCGGGGAGTGGCTGTTCTAGCCTATCACACTCCGCTGTCTCTCTCTCTCTCTCTCTCTCTCTCCACACACACACACACACACACACACATTCACTAACTAGGGAGAAGTTGTATGCATGCGTGTGTGTATGTGTGTGTGAGTGTGAGTGTGACAAGCAGCCAGTGTAGAATAAGTCTGATCCAAGGATGGATGCAATACCTTGTTGTCTCCTGGTTCTAGCCTTGTTCTTTGGAACTAGGATCCACGGATCTGAAGGTAAACGATCTCGATTCGCAGTCTCGATCCCTTGTGTCTCTTATTTTCGGGCTGGGAAGTTCTGGCTGCTGGTGAGCCCGTTGTTTTTTGCTCTTTGTTTCAAGGAGCTCCGGCCCCAAAGACTCTTTTCAAAGATGGCGCAGGTCAGAGAGAGAGAGAACGAGAAAGAGAGAGGAATGTTTATTGTTTTTTCCTCTCTGGAGAAAGAGGGGGATGTGTTGCAGAGAGTAAAGAGTAGAACAAAAGCAGACCGGACCGAACATGAAGCCGTGTCTTGGTGGGCTTTGCTCCAGAATATTTAAAGCTCTGAGGGTCCAGCCTGGTGGTCGAGGGATTTTCAGAGTTTAGTGTGTGATTAAGGATCCACCATAGACACAAAAGTTGGAAATCCCTCCTATAATAAGCAAATGATCCAAATTATCCGTCGTCTTGGTTTATAAACACGTTACAGAGTAGGACAATATTACCAAAGTAGTTATTGTTACAGAGCCGAGTTACAATTACTGTTTGTGTTTATACTATAAAAGATAAACCACGAACACCATGGCACATCACTAAATCTCGATCTGATCGAGACCCAAAACATGTCTAATCCCGGGAAAAAGACCCCAAAACTAGTCTAATCCCGAATTCCTCGGTTAGTTTAAGATTGAACAAAACCGTTACAATAGCTAGCGTGGTGGCTAGGCAGGGTTAAAGGATTTTTCTGTGTTTATGTAGCTTTACAAACACCGTAGCTTTTTGTTTTGTTTTGCGTCTTTTGTTTCATTCTTGTTAGCTACACTACTTTCTGTATCTGTCGAGCCATTTTAAGTAAGGTGTAATATCTCCAGTTAGTTAGGACATTTATTCAACAGAGAGAGACTAAAAAAAAAACCTACACCTCGCTTGCTAACCGACCTAGCTAGCCACTTTTCTCAGCTCGGCTTCCAAAGAGACGATACAAATGGTGTAGTGGTTTATACAGGAGCTACTACCTGTTATTTCTCAAGAGGAGGAGGACATTAGAAGCTTCCGAGCAGCAGTGTTGAGGGACCCGACAGCCGAGAGACACAGCGACGCTAGCTAGCTAAGCTAACTAACTAGTTAAGACCAAAAAGGAGAGGAATGTGCTACTTTGATAGTCTGACTGGGTTTTGGGGCTGTTCTTTGGTCTTACAGGTTGGTGTATGTTGTGCAGGTCTTTCAGCATTTAAAGAACTTATTTTCTTAACTGTGTGTAAAACTCTAATTTGTCCCGTAGTCTGAGTAAATGTAGACATAATCGTCAGCAACACATCCTGAGCTTCTGGAAACCAAGGCATGTTCTGTTTTAGAAACGTTTCCTACGATGTTTATGATGATTGTAGGGTTAAAAACTGCCCCATCTGCTCTCCCACTAGCTCTCCTTCAGCTCAGTGTGCTGGCCAGTCCAGCTCTATTTGCCCTGATCTGATTTATCTGCCACTGTTGATTGCTGCAAGATCATATTTGTTTTTTTGTGACAGGCACATCAGTACCACCATTGTGCTCTAATCTTATCTTACAGCATAAGGGCATAGAGCTGTTGATGCAGCATTTTAACATGATTTAGGAGCTGACATTAAGTGGCTTTGTGTGTTGGAAATTGAATTTGGCTGTAGGAATGTGACAAAGGATATGTGTACATGGCATCCCTCCTGGACTGCATGCGACACGATGCCTAACATGCGGGCTGAGAATGTACACCGTCACCTGAAATGCAGCCACAGAGCATGTTGAGGCAAGACTGCTACAGAATACGATAAAAATAAACTTTTACGCTCTGTTGACTGCAAAGATTGATCTCTTTTGAATATCCAGGATTTTTATTTCCTCAGGGCTGTGGTTAGTTTGTCAGAAGTTTCTATTCTGCAGTTTGTGCCGTACATTTTTGATGCAAGGAAAGGTGACGCAGTACAGAGGGGGGAAAAGGGCCATGTTACAGAACATTGGTATCTTTTTACTTTTCTTCAAATACATTTTGAATGCTGTAGTGTTGCTTATTGCCAAAAATGGTTTGATGTAATATTCAAGATTAATATTAAACTGCATTAAGCTCACTCATTGAGTAACCATGCAGCTCTAATGGCTCTGACAGCAGAAGCCATGAGCCGGGCCTAAACCTTCGTGTCCTGCTGAGGATATATGCTACGTTCATATCCTCACACACTCAAGGGAGCGAGGTATGAGCCAAGGTTCAGAAAGAGGCCCCAAGAAAGGGCTGCAAAAGCCCCCTGAACAAAGTTAGCACTTGATACATCGCATATACAGTAATTTTGCCTTTTCTGACACAGGAATCCGAGGCATTTGTGTGATCTCGAACTGCCTGTTGTCCTGGCTTAAGGAACCAAAACTAATTTGAGAAGTTGTGTTTGTGCCAACTGTGATTGAATTCAGGGGCATTGATGCGTTCAAACAGACTTTCTTTTGGCGGATTGGAGAATTTTTGCTGTGAAACAGAAAACAGTTGCCGAGAATGAAAAACAAGCCCTTGCGCGCCTGTGTGTTTGTGTATGTGGTGTTTGGAATCAGGAATCCAGATTCTTTATCTTGTCTCTGTATCGTGCCCACAAGAAAATTTGCTGTATGTGTGCTCTAGTGTGTAAAACCATATTTTTGTTTTGTCAGGACTGTAGGTCATCAATCCCTGTACAGTTGATATTCTGTTTGCACTTTGCTGTAAATGTACGCAGTTAATCAAATGAATGTAGCGCTCTTAAGTGTTTGCTTTATCTGAACCTTTTTCGAGCGTACCTTTTGGAAAGCATGTCATCATTTTGTCTAATGGGTTATTGACATGAATTGCTTTAATTACATAGTACCCCATGTCTTTGAAGCCCCAAGTTGAGTCCGTCTTGTTTTCTATAGCCTGTGCTACACATTTTCACTAGAGTTAACGTCCACTCTCTCGTGGAACGAGTCTATTTCTTGTATCTAGCGCTGAAGCCGAGGCCCTATAGAGAACGTCCTGTAGCTGTCATCTTTCTCTCTCTGTGGGAAACATCTCGATGCCTAGAGCCCGTCGTACCTGTTTGAGGGATAATATCACTTTGCAGCTCGTAATACTCCAACTGTGCCCAGGCTGTAGCGTCTGCGGTTTTGTAGACAAGCGATTGTGCTGTGATTAATGGGCTCCGTCTCTAGATTAAATCCACTTTCAAGTTGCGTTTCAATTGCATGAAAATGACACCGGAGTCTCTGTGCTAGTTCATTGTATTAGCTGAAAATAATATTATGTGTATGCTTTACATTCTTGTAGTACTTCCTGCAGTTATTAGTATGTGTTTTTCATGTTTGATTACTGCACAGTAAGGCTAAACAATTAAGGGAAAATATCTAATAGCAGTTTTCTGTCCAATACTGTAAATGAGTTACATTATTTTCCAAGCCTGTTATTTTGACCCAGTAGATCAATTTTTCCGACTTGAAGCATGTTATGGTGATACTGGTGTTTAGTTTCTTTAGATGAGGCAATTGGCAGTGGACGCATCTCATGTTATTTCCTATTCCCCACAGTAAAGCTAAGGCATCTTTCATAACATGGGCAGCACTTACTTCATTAGCTCTTCATTTAGTCAACAGATGCAGTTATAAATATTGGTAGTTTTGGCAGTTTGAAAATTGCACGTTCTTAATTTGCTATTTTGATATGAAAATGTTTAATTGAAGCCCTTCTGTGAAGCCTGAGACATGCTCTCTGTTTTGACCATTTGGTTTATTGCCTTTTTTTTTTAAAAGGAATGTTGCAGGTTTTTACTACCCACACCTCCTCCCACTTAGAACCATCTGCATCAAACAGGGGACGGGGTTCTCCATTCAGCAAATGCAAGCGGCATTTTTACGAGTCCTCATGTGCCTCCGAGCCTTTTTGGAGCGCTGGGTATTTATGAAAGAGGGCCTGCCGTGTGCTCTGACTCCAGCAATTAGCAGTGTCTGAAGCAACGAGAGTAAATGGAAAAAGTTGCCACTTCAGCTTTCAGTCGAATATGCTCTTCTTGCCCATTTGTCCCTCCAGGCTCATTGGCATGTCAGGTTGTTGCACACTGCACCGTGTACCTGATGAGTCTGTGGATGAATTTCTATGGAGTCCTAAAGAGACATTTCTCAGACTGACATTTGCCCAGAATGTGGTGCACATTCTGTCTGATGGTGAGGTAACACTGACGTCCCTAGAAAGCCTGTAGTCTTGACTGCTAACCTGTGAAAATACAGTCTGCAGTGACTGGGCCGTGGTTGTCTGTTAATCAGACTTTGCATATTGACAGCTGTTGTCATCCATAGGAAACTGTCCAATCCCTTCTTGCTCTACCACAAGCCTGCCATCATGCACAATGGTTTTCTGATTCACTCTAACAGAATATTGATCCTCCTGTTGAATTTCCTATTCCTATTTTAGAAAGAGCCTCTCTTCCAGCAGTTCAGTTTTATGGTAATGGCCTGTAGCTTTGCTGTAGAAATGTCATTGACTAAGAGTCCCGCTGATGGCTGTTCCACTGTAGCTAACCTTCTCTGCCGAACAGCTGGAGTTTTTGGGAGCCATCTCTCTTAAATAAACCTGATCACATATTCATAAGGTAGGGACTTGTTAAGCCATCGCTGTGTTTGTAAAGTAAGCTCAGGGAATTCTGTACGGTCTGCTTGCCAAGTCCCTGTTGGTAATGCTTTATGTAGCAGAAAATTCTGACCTTGATATTGGCGACTGAAAGCGGCAAGTCAGAAATCGTGGTTACGGCTTTATTGACGATATTTCACGAAGTCCTTTATGTGATGTTTGCGGATAGTTTGAAGACTATTCTTCGCGAAGGCTATTTTAGACAATACCAGCGCGATCCGTGAAAGCGGTTACCGTCACGCAAACAAAGGCTCGTGTTGGAGTAGGCTATAAGACCGTGTGGGGGAGGTTAGCATGGATTGATCCATCTTATTTCCCACGTCCAAACCCACATCTGTTTCGACAAAAGACCTGCAATAATAAGTAAGAAGGGGGAAGGGGCCAGGGCAGTGACCTATGGAAATGACTCTGGGCTCCCTTTTCTGATGAAAAGGGGGGTTCAACTTGTGAGTTTTGGGAGGAAAAAAAAATTAGAGGAGGATGGGAAGCTAGCAGAGACTCTCACGATTGACGAATGTGCTTGCAGCACACGAGTGCTAGTGTCCAGCCCTCTCCATCCTTCCATGGCATGTATGCGGCACCACACACAGTTTTTTCAGTCTATACACAGCAACTGTGTGCGAGATCCCCAGCTGAAGAAGCGGAGATTGTGGCAGTCAAGAGACGTCGAATAGGCTTATTAATTCAGCGGCGCAAGAAGGTGAATGCAAGGAGTAGCGGGGAGTGGCTTTCACTGATGAGGTGCTCACGTGATGCGCTACCCCATTTCCCCACCGCCTCAGTTCTTCCTGCATTTATTGCCTAGAAGCTCAGCTTTGCATGGAAACCTCAAAGAAACCTGGCCAAATAAGCTTCACCCAGACCCAGAGTGTGTGAAATGAAATCTGATTTCAGCTTCTTCATTAGATGATGGTTAAGATGGGGAGAAGGAGACAAATGGATGATCCCTATCAGGGCAAGAGTTGGGCCAGCTGAACAAAGTCTCATTGAAATGATCACCTTATAAGCTACGGGAAGATCATGATACTTGAGATTCTAACTTGAAACTTCTCTTAAATCTATTTTTACTGCTGTAATTTGAAACAATAGGCAACAGTGAGCCATGCATAAGCAACAAGGCTTTTAGTGTTGTTCATGATGTTAGACCAACTACATGAAAAATTCATTTTGTTTATAGTAAGAGCAGAGTAGAATCATGTTTTATTACAGTGTACTTTTCTTGAGTATATTGTGAATATCAGCGCTGAAAGAACATGGATTTACTGTTTTTCAAGCAGATTCACGAGCCATAAGTGATGGAATGGACAGAATTTTAGTTTTGTTGCTTGTTTGTAAACACACTCATGGATCATTGCCTACTGCTGTGAAGACCATCTTTGTGAAAGCTATCTGCAGATGAAATATAGAGCAGCATTTCAAAAATCTTATTAATGAATATTTAAAAATCTGCAGATAGCCTTTTGGAGCCTTCAAAAAAGTAGGCAATGATCCATGAGTGGTTACAAACATGCAAACAAAAATGTAAAATACTGATGTGTTCTCTCCGTACTAAAACTACAATATTATCTGATCACAAATATTTTGCACAGTTATTAGATTTCATGATCATATGTTTAAGTTGTGCATCCAATAAAAAGTGAAAGTATTCGTATGAAAACAACAGAAAACATCTGGTCTGGAGCTAAGGTTTGTGAAGAAGCAAGATCATCCAATTTGCTTTGTTCTCAATGGCTCTATACAAGGAGAAAACTATTTCAGCTATTTGTACAGCAGTAAACTTTACAATCATGACTGGCTGAACCATATGTCATCCTCGACAGGTTTTTGCCATATTGCCCAAGCCCGCCAGTATAAGCACCTTTTATTATGAAGTTTCCACCTAATATAGCTCCAAAGCCTTGCGCGACAGTTTTCAGCTTCATTGAATACTCTTATTGGTTTGTGATGTGCACAGATCGCACAGTGGTGATTCTGCATTTTGACCTAGTGTTAAAAATGGAATTTATATGCCACAGTAAGATTCTGAAATCAAGTGTGAAGGGGACAAAATAACTAATATTGCAGGGCTTTAATTTGCAGAGAAATTGCGCTCGGAGCACAACCCTGGTGTGGAGTTCGAAAAAATGTGCTTTCGGGTCGGCTACAGCCTGCCCTGAGTCCCCTTATGTGAAAACATCCAGAAAAAAGATTTATTGCCCCAAAAAAGCGAGGAGTTACTGTGTTTTCATATGGAAACTAGTAAACACTTAGTGAGACTGTTTGTGTCTATCATGGCAGTCTTGCAGCACTAATATGTAGCAGGACAGTGCGGTATATATTTTCAGGTTTTTGGTGCAAGATGTAGAATGTTTAGCTATATTTTTATGCTTAAAAATGTCTTGCCACTACACAACTCCAAATTATACTTGGCTTACTGGTTTAGGACTACTCTCTTCTCTCATAGAGTTCTTTTTAAATGCATGCTGTTCCGGCCACCAACAAACAAGCCTCAGAATTATAAACCCTAGAACTTAGAAGTGATTTCAGACATTTGAGCATGGGTGCATTTTTTTTTACTCTAATAGGATCCACTATAAATGTGATGATTGAGATGAAAACCCCAAGATGCATTCTCCATGCCTTGCTGTATTGTAAGTTTAGCTCATTCAAACAAACAAAAACCAACAAGCACAAGCAAAGAAATTAAGTTTGGCCGTTTATACAAGATGATGGAGATTTTTTCAGACATCTTATGGACTCCTGTCCTGTTTGCACTTATGTAGTCTGTGGTGTTTGTTACTTCTTTGTGTTGCATCATAGTCCTGGAGGAATGTTGTTTTGTTTTACTGTGTATATGGGTGAATGTAAACCTGCTTGACTTGATGTTTTTTTATTATTAAAATGATACTGTTTTGCATATATGCTGCTGTTGCATGGAATATTACAATATTGGAATGTCACGGATATTACAAAATGTACACACTGCACACGCTCTCTGTCTCTCGATCTCTGTCTCTCGTTCTTGGTCTCTCGCTCTCTGTCTCTTGCTCAAGTACATGCTGGCTCTTTCCATGCCTGCATGGCCGTTGAGCAGTGCTTCATTTCTGAATGCTCAATTATTCCATTAAAGCATTAGAGCTCGAAGCCCCAGGCTCCAAAGATGTGAAATTCAATTGCCATTGATTCTTGGAATTTGTGTCCATTGTCTGTAGGTTTTTTTGGCCCTACTGTGTTTCTGGGTATTACATTAAACATCTTCCATCCTTTTCATTTGCAATCCCTCTTGAGGTCTGAATTTTCAGCAGATGCTTGAATCATGGTCATGCCAGCCTCTTGCACTCTCAATCCCTCATGTGGCCTCTCTTTAAAAAATGGCTTGCTTATTGTTAATCAGATTGTGAACTATGGAATTAAGTTAATTGAAGGAACGAGAGGGCTTCAGCACTCCAAAGATAAATGCTTTTCACAAATGTTAAAGTGATTTAACAAAGGTCCAGGCTCCTTAAACGGAACTCTGTTATTCTTCGTCCAGTGGTTTAAGTGTTCTTAAGGGCTTAAAACGAAAAATCGGAGTGTGCAGTGGGTGGGAGTGTGGTAAATTGGGGACGGTAAAACAAAGGCTTTGAAAATTAAACTGGGTGGTCCTGTGAAAACCATTTCATATCTTAAAATGATGTAGTGGTCAGTGAAGCAAGTGAACTGGTTGTCAAAGACTGCAGTCACCTGCTGTTTCGACCTTGGATGGACAAATGCTATGGATTTAAAAAAGTAAAAAGCTGTCAGTGAACAGGGGAGATATGTAATATCCACAGACACAGTTAAAACGGGTGGTCTAATCTTGGCTGGCTAACTCTAACTCATTTGTGAATGTGCCACTACTTTAATGTTTTGTTATTTTGATGATTGGCACTGTGTCTGACCCAGAGGGCCTGTTGTGGTCTGAAAAAACTTGTGCCCCTCAGAAGAAAAAAACATTAAAGGCCACAGTGCCATTGTGGACATTGAGACTCGGTTTCATAAGGTTAAATGTGCAAAGAAAAATATAAGGCAGTTTAAGCTAAATTATTTATGTTTTCAGATGTTCAAATCCAGATTCACTGTGAGCCTCACTTGACGCATGATGTTTGCCAGCTTGTGACTGAAAACTAGGCAGAAAGGTTTCAATATAATTAGCTTTCCTCTCTTTTGATACTTTTGTTGGCAAACAGAGTCCACCAATGTCTGTCAGATATTGTTTGGACTTGACTGAGGTCTGTTTTTCTGTAGTTCAAGTACTAGTATTGGTCCAACAAAGACGATGAGCGTTTTCATGTAGCCTTGTAATCTATTGATGCATCAGTATGGGAAGATATGAGCCAATGTGTATATCTGATGTGTTTTGTGTACATATCTAATGATACATAAACACTAGAGCTGCACGATATTGGCAAACAATCAGTATTGCAGTTTTACTGCTAACCGCTTTGACTATTAACCACGGTGTGAAATGTTGCGGTTAATTCATCGTTAAGACTTCCCCAACACCGGCAAAAAAAAAAGCCGTAACCAAGGACTTGTAATGGCGCGACCCGCACAGACGAAAACGTGGTTCTGGACTTTTTCTGATCCCTAGCTACTTGCCCTAGTTTCATCATAGTTTTTAATTACTGATGTC
Organism: Hemigrammopetersius urotaenia; assembly: GCA_037974485.1. Lineage (NCBI taxonomy): Eukaryota > Metazoa > Chordata > Actinopteri > Characiformes > Alestidae > Hemigrammopetersius > Hemigrammopetersius urotaenia. The sequence goes on along the minus strand of JBBPDC010000007.1, from coordinate 7,403,812 downwards.
TTAAAATAAGCCATGGGATTAATAGTTGAATGAGCATTGTGTTTGATTAACCTTCTTAAACACTAACCTACATTAAATGCGTTGAAGCCACCATGAGCATTTGTTTTAGTCGCCTAATCTGACATGTCCTAGTCCACCCTTTTCATCCAATGTAATAATTTTACTGTTCCTTTTCTGGCCTACTTGTTGGAACATTTCTACCGGAGGCCTTAGCTTGATTATTGGTCAACATGAATCCTATTCAAGTACCGTTTTATGTGCAGATATGTACAAACCTTTGATGTCCTGATCTTCTGCTATGAGATATTCATCCTCGTGCTTTGTGGAGAACTGCCTCTCAGGACAATTATCAAGTCTTGCAGGCCAAGTGTTAAAACTGAATCAGCAAACAAGTGGTAGCTAGGTAAAGTATCAGCCTGCCTTTAGCCACAAGTTTGCGTTCAACAATACCCCGTGGCAAGGTCTTGCCTGTTAGAGTCCCATCCATAAATAGCAGAGCATCAGTTATCTCTTCCGAGGGACTTCAGTTGGCCCTGGAGCTTCAATGTCTTCGCTCTCACTCCAGCCATGTACAGCTCATGTGTCTGAAGTCTGATGCCAGTAGACAGTTCTTTTAATAGTGTTTTTACAGAGAGGAGGGGAAACGTAAAGCGGAGATGGGAAAAATGGCACTTATTGCAGGATGTCATATGGTGGAGATGAAAGGCATCGGGACGAGTGAGCCGCTCTTAGTGAAGGTTGTGTGAGAAACAAACAAATCTCATCTTTCTCTTTTTTTTTTTTTTGCTATATTCAGCTGTCGTGACGCCTTTATCTGAAACCGGCTGTGCGTCACATGAAAGATTCAGTAAACTGCATATGTCCTTGTTCAGCTATGAGAAACACGGTTAGGTTGGCAAATCTTGTGCACTCAGAATCTCCACTGTTCACATGCAGTAATGAAATGTGCTTCATTTCCTTCAGCAACAGCCAGCCTTCCTGTTTGTTTTGACCTTTAAGGCTGAAATGGTAGATGTCAATTACAGTCATTTCCAAAAACAGAAGTGCATCGTTTCAGTTCTGGAGAAGGGACACCTTGTGTATTCCAGGTTGATGAGATAAGCACATTCAGGTGGTTGAGTTGTGGATGTGTGCCTCTAGAGTTCCTGGATGTGTTTGGTAGTGGCCTTTTGATTGTGCAAGTCTTCCACCCACTCTATTTCACAGCAGCACCCGAGGGACAGCTCAGTTTGCTGACCCTGTCCCAAAATAGTTTTGGCTTTGGGGCACAGTCCTCCCTGCAGAATTCAGACCTGTTCTTTGCACCACGCCATGACCACACCAGGCACTCCTCCAGCCAAACACTGAGTCAATATTTACACACGTCTCCACTCTGTCTCCGCCGCATCCAGCAGGACAGTTAATGGTCCAAGGACAGCCTTACTAAAAGTGGGGCGATTGGAGAAAGATTGGTAGGGTTTAGCTTTGCAAGCAATTAGTTCCGTTTTCTATGCTCCATTGTGCTTTTTAATGTAAATGTTTGCTTATAGGTGTTATATTTAATTGTAGTACTTAACTCTGTCTTTTTGTTAAACTAGCACAGCACTTAATACTAAAGTGCACTGAAACTGAGGCATTCATTGTAGAAGGACCATGGCTCCTTCAGTGTTTCACAAATTATTCTATAGGCAGTGCTGGAGTGCTTGGTTAAACTCGCAAGATGCCCGATTTGGGTGAGACATTTGGACGCAACTGGCAGTATTTACTTCCTAGCTTTCAGCTCATGTGGGATTCTCCTACCCCAAGTTCTATGGGATTTTATATGGGCATTCATGTTTTGGTCAAAATGTGCAGCAGGGTTTAATCACGGTTCCTTTAATCGCTAAAGTTGGGTCCTTACAGATGCAACATTTTTCTACAAAGTTACTAAAATAGTTTCATTTTCAAAAAAGATTTATTTCAGTTTTATGTATACATGAGAAATCACACTGATAGGATAGTTTGGGTGCATACTGACATTATTAGAATGATGACCTGTTGCCATTGGCAATAGCAGCAATACGAAACTCGTATTAGCTCGCTTGCTGATGTTCAAACATCTAAACATGTTGAACTTTCTGTCAATCTGATGTTTAGCATTAAAAACATGATACCGTTCTGGTGCCTGGGCCGACTCTTCCATAGGTGTAAAAAAAAAACCAAAAAAATCTATTTCTGTTTTTTAACAAAAGACGTGCTCCAGTGGGTTGATGTTATGGTGGGGTTGGGTTTTGCTGTATACTGTGGTTTTTAAAGATTTGCTATGTGGTAAGGATGCTTATAGTGCACTGTGTACATGTCTTAAACTGGCCCTCATTTCTTTATATTTTCCTTTGAATCACCTTGTTGGTGCTAAGTGTAATTTTATTTCTGTCAAACTATCTTGTTTTTGTCTAGATTAAATGAAAGAAATGGGAACAAATGTGACAGGATGCATAGGTGCCTAGATAAAGGTGTTGCAGCCACAGCGTTCATCACCACCAGTATACTGAACTGGACTGACAAGGAGAGCCTTTGAACGTCCTTTACGAAACTTGGTGAACTGTTCCTTAAGACTACATCAAAAACACAAAGTCCGTCACAGGGGAGGGGCGGCGGGTACAAAGAAATGAGGGGTGGCTCAGAAGTTTTGCAGTGTACTGTATATGTATTACTTTGGACTGCAAATTATTTCTCAGAGAGAATGAGGCTAATTATGCTGTCCTGGACCTCCCTATGATGGATGTTAGGAGTCTCACTGGTTTCCATTGGTGTAGTACAGCGGTGTTTCAGATTCCTGTCCGGACGGGGGATCAAGCGCTGATCTCCAGTGTGTGGGGCAGGCATGTTACCCACTGAGTGTTATCTGCTGGAGCCAGATAGTGCTCATCTTCACAGCATGTTTAGATAGTCAGAGCAAAGAGGGGGCCAAGGCCGGGTGCAGTTTACAGGGCATTTGTAATTGAAAGGTTCAGGACCGAACCTGTGGAACTGTATACGGGGAATATGGTTTATAGTAGTGGATCAGCAGTAGCAGAATGTCTGATATGAAGACCTGAAAAAAAGCTTACTTTCTTAAAAGGACACTTACAACAATAAGGGAAGGAACACTCATCCTCAATTTTGCAACCATTATAGCGCCATTCATTCAAACTGCGAAAACACCCACACCCTATATGAATAAAATGTGTTATTTAAACACACTTTCTTTAGGTAGAGCAAAGTAAAAGGTGCTACTAAAGAAGGAACCAATCTTATCAGTTTTAGGGTTCGATCACCTCTCATCCTTTCACTGACAGTCCAGCCTTATTAAATATTTAAGTCATCCCGTCCTCTGGAAATGCTAATGTGAATAGAAGGACGTTGTGTGGTTCTCAGGGGAATGGTGTGTCGAGGCTTTTTTTTGCCATTCGTAGAGTGCTTTCAGTGAAAGAACATTGCTAAAAAAATTTGCTGTCATTTCTGAAATTTGCATTTATTTATTTATGTATTTATCCCTAAAAAACCCTTTCAAGTAGGTTTCTGTGATTCATTCCTTTGTGCCCATGCCAGCATTCAAGGTATTTTCACTAGACAAAATATCCGGAATAAGACTAAGACTAATAAGTTGGATGTGAATAGTACATATCGTCCTGAGTTCTGAAAAGAAGAAAGATTAGAATGGCGAAGTAGGCCGCCTCAGAGCTCGGTGGGATTGATAAGCCTGGAGTAATAAGGGAACATCATTTATTCTTCTGAAACAGTGCTGTTTGAAAGTAGTATTTATTAGATTGATATTTTTTCTGCATTGTATAGTGGTTTACTATTTGCGCTAATGTGATATATGAATGTTTCAGTGGCGGTGTGGCTTTGCTACCCAGTGACTTGCTGTGAGGGGCAAGTCTGCTTGAGTTTAATTTGCAGGTTCCACAGAATCCAAGAGATGAAACTGATTTAGTGCTAGAAAGATGAATTGCCTGCTATTAACAACTGTTTTGAAGAAAGTGGCCGCATTCCCAGGCGTGTGGGTGAGTCAGTAGGGGTCAGTCTCTGGCCTCTCCTTGACGTGCTGATTCAGGATGACCATCCACAGAGTGGTCAGTGCCCTCTTCTTCTCTGTCCAGCTGCAGTGCCGCGTGGCTGGTGGATCGAAAAGCTGCAGCAGGGCTCGGGCATCTCCAAGCAAGTGTGCTTGGCCTTGAGCCACCTAACGTTTGACACTATCGTGCGATATGAGGTGAGAGGAGACTAAACTGGTTACTCTTAAGGTCACAACTGACATGGGAAATAAGCCAAAGTCTGAGTTTGACCCCCTACACTGGTTCACTTCTCTGAGATGGATTGTGATTTTTGCATATAAAAATAATCAATGGGGTGCTATTCATGAGCTCATTTCATCAAAATAAACTGCAGCAAAGTAACATGCTTAATAAAATATAATACATTGTATAATAACCAGAAAGCTAAAATTGTACATTGTTTGTAAAACCTTTTGTTACTTTTACCACTAGTCCTGTCTACTCCGCTGCACAGCTGATCATAGAAAAACAGTGCAACAACCTGTTTAGGGTTACCAGATCGAGTCCAGTCCTTCAAAATAGCATTTTGTGCATTTTTGTTTAGTTAAGAAAATAATAACTGTATTAGCTGCATATTTCAGTAGTATTTTGGTTGTTTTACTGAAAAACTTGAAGCAAGAAAACAAATTGATATAACTTATGCAGTGGGAGATCACATTTTTTCAATAATTTACAGAATATTTAAAAATAAATGTACCTTTTAAAATGAGAGCTAGTTTGGTAGTAGTTAAGCTCTTTGCTGGTATTCATTTCTCACCTCTTGTGTACTACAATGTTGGTGAACATGTCTAAGTAAGCTAAACAGCTTAAATAGATTCCTCAGACTCAGTAGATTTCAAAATACAGGCTTGTGTTTCCCCAGTGTTGCCTCTCCACAGATTCCTAGAGCTGGTACTGTAGTGTAATTATGTCATCTTGTTTTGGTTCTTTGTGTTTCTCCATGGCCCTGGAGGAACACTGTACTGTGTCGATACTTGACTTGACAAATTTGGGAACTTGAGGAAAAGGGGATTAGACTACGTGAGGACATGCAAGTGTTTACAAACCCATAGATTTTGTTTCTTTGGGTTAAAGGTGTAGAAATTCTTCTTGTAGAGATTCTTCTTGTTAATTTGTAGCTGGGTGTAGAAGTAAACAATTTTAACTATTAATACTAATGTACATTATTTATTGGAGAAAATTCTGCAGGGCAAAAGACCAGTTCACTTATTTATCCTGGAGTGAAATCCATGTTGGCGCGTTTTATGATGTGCAGTAGAAAATCGGCGAGGCTGCAGAAAGCCATAAAGCGCTTAATCTGACGGTTGTTTTAAAACAAGTGTCGTCCACAATCGCGTAATTCTGTACCGTGTAGGCTCAGCGTGTTAAACGCATGGAAACAAAAGCGCCCCGTCCGCGCACACGTTCCCTTGAAATGCGTATCAGTGAATCTCTTTGTTCTTCTTCTGTGTTTCTGTGTCTTTCTCAGTGGCGATCTGACAGAAACCCCCCGGATTAAGCCCCATACCATCACTGACAGATATGCATTGTTGTGGGTTGCCTAGCTACAGCTCGGAGCGGTGTGATCGCACTGGTGTATTGTAGTGCTGGAAGCTGGAAGATGTAGGGTGGGGCTGCTCTCGCCCGCCCTGCTGCTGCTGCTGTTGTCCTGGCTTTGCTCTTTCTCTCAGCTGCTGAGAGAGCAATCACTGCGCTGCCTTTTAAGTCATTTCTCCTCCTGTAGCATTCCTCCCCCATTGCTTCATTTACCTCAACACATCCTCAGAATGGATGAAAAATGACCTTTACATCCCACATATCTTTCTCTGTAATGCTGACCCAGGTGCTCGCAAGTTAAACATTTTTCAGAATGTCTGCGTATCAAAATTGATAGATATGTTCACACTATTGGATCTCCATGGTGCATCCTGCTTTTGCCCAGTGACATTTTATTTTATTTATTTATTTTTTTCCACCCATTTTCTCCAATTAGTTATATCCAATTCCAATTTTTTTTTGTTTTTTTTTTTTTTACTCGGGCCACAACAATTTATGATTAATTCATGATTTATGGTTAATTTATGATTAAGAGCTCAAGCAACGTATAAAAAATATGCATATATTTTGGAATAACATTGCAATGAGAAATTGCCTTTTAATCTTATTCAGCAATTAATCAAAGAAAAGAAATCAACACAAATTATTGCTCAAATTGTCAATTAATCAAAGGAATAATCATTAGATTGATTACTAATCACTCGCATTAGTTGAAATCTTACTGCTAAAGCAGTATTCATGTTAGTTGGTGAGAAGATAGAGGATACAGAAGACTGTGGCTGTGGCGACCCCTGAAGGGAAAAGCCGAAAGAGAAAGATGATGATGTAGAAGTGTCCATGTGTGTTTTAACATGCTTGTAGGAGAGCACTAACTGCTTACTCTGATCGCTCACCCAGAGAGAGAATGAGAGCGAGTGAGAGAGTGAGAGAGAGTGAGGCTGATTTTTTTTTTTTTTTCGAGCCCCTGCCACAGATGTTCTTGTCGTTCTGCCTCCTGGCTTTCTGAGCCCTGAGGAAATTTTCTTCACACAATGTTTGTTCGACATCTTTGTTAATTTCCGCCTGATTTGTGTCAGCTGTCTCCAAACGAGGATCTCCTGCCATGGAGTAACTGCTGAATGTCCTTTCTGTGTTCTTTAAGTGGATCTGAGGTTTCTCAGGGTGCTTTATAACATCTAGTTCTGTTGCTTTTTTTTTTAATAAGAGAAGAGTGTGTGTTGGAGCATAAACATTTCTGGCATAAATTCATGCAGATGGCTATGTAAGGCCTAAGTGTAAAGACATGCATTCACATCGGGTGTCAGTGTTTATTGTGTGAGCACATCTGAAGCACAGTGGGGTAAGAAAGGGGGTAGGGATGTTAGAAGAGAGAAGGAGCGAGAGAGATGCAAGCAGTGATGGAGGAGAGGAGATGGGCACTCGTCTGTGTTTGGCAGACTGGTGGGTACTGCTCAGTCAGCTGTAAACGAGTGCTTGCCCTCCAGGCACTGGAGGGGAATTGCATAACTGAATTCGGAGCACTCTTGAGTAAAGGCATTAGTGGAGGCCTCTACTTTTTTATTTTTTTCCTTCACGCTAGCTGGCAGAGATTTCTGTGTGAATGAGAGACTTTACGTGGAGCATCCTCGTCTTCTGGACTGATCCGAGACCAGGTTCCTTCAGGATAAGGATTTAAGGCCATGTTCACACTTGGCAGGTTTAAGTCAATTAAAACCAACCTCGGTGTGAATGTTCTGTTAGTGGGTTTCATTAGAACAAGTGTGAACGCAGCCATTGAAGTCCCTTACAAACAGACTCTGATGCCAAAGAATGTCTGTATGGAATAAATATAGAATGGACATCATCTTTCTGTATCCTGGCCTTACTCTCTACAACAGCAAAGCAACAAACTCTTAGTCTGTCTCAAAGAATCTCAAATGTTTTACACAAAATTTTCAGCTTTAAAACCTGGCAAAACAGCTAAAAACACTCCACATACAGGAGTGTGGTTGCACACGATTACACCAGACAACAACAAATAGTTTCATTACATTTTGTAGTGTTTCTTATACAATCTCGGCACGCTGATTTGGGCGGTAATGTTTATTTTCATGTAACTTTAAGGGTTAAGTTAGAAATGTCAGTTTAAGAAAAAACTAACATTGTTGGCGCGACTGACATGGCAATTTTGTTATACTTATAACATTTTGCATATTAATATGTTTGTTTGTTGTACATGTAGATAACGGGAGCGTGAGACACGCATTAGTGAGACTAATATGAAAATAATGGTAGCATTATAACAACCTTATAATGAAAAATATACATATCATTTAGTTTCTTTCTAGAACCATTGATGGGAGGGAAGAACTGATTCAGCAAACCTTGATTAAGAAACATCAAAAATTGCAATGAAACAGACCTTTCATAAAAATGTGTTCTTGAGTATTTGAGCATTTTACTCACAATGTGAGACAACAGTAAAGCACTGCCTCTTGTGACTACTGGGGGTCTCCGAATTGTGACACAGATCCATTCGTACGACCATGATGTACCCCGAATTTTGGTGTTGGTCAAAACACACACTAGCTTATATTATTTACTGATCCTATCGCAGTTGGAAAATCATAATCTAGAACATAAAAGCACAACTAAGCCAAAGGACAAGGAAAATGACATAAATGTAATGTACTTGCACATCCGTAAAAATGTTACTCCCTCCCTCCTACGCCGTGCTGCTGCGTGTTCTGGGTATTTTGCACATTCTACAAATACTGTGCATTCTTCCGCTTCGCGGAACCAAACTCGTTATGGGAGTGAGCGTCATAAACTCGAAATGTCGCATGTAACCTGAGGACCCCCTGTAAACTAACACAAATAGAAAAGAAGAGAAAGAGAGGGACCTACTCAATATTAGGTAGATGCTTGTAGTGTCAAACATTATTTTAAGGGAGCAATGATTGTTACTAAATGGTAAATTAAAAAAAAAAATCTGGTTTAGAAGTGCTTGTGCATCCATGTCCGTCTCAGGACCAACAAACTGCTGCTTTTCACACAGACACTAAAGCTAAAGAGTTGAATGAATGAATGTCACAGCACTTTAAATGATCGAACAGCAAAAATCATGACTCAGTAAAAAATTTATGATGATGGATTATTATGTCAAGTATGTAAGTATAGTGACACTGGGGGCTCATAGTCTCTCTGGTCCTGAGATCAGTTGGCTGGTTGAGTTCTTGCAGAGATTGAGGAGAGAGACACTTGTTTCGTGACGTTTCACCCCTAATAACCAAATGACTTATGAAAGCTGTATTTTACAAGAGTTGAAATCACATATGTTGCTATAGAAGCAATCACTGGTTCTATAACATATGGTGTGTGTACAGATAATATAATATAGTGTGGTCCCTAACTGGATATATTTTGAATTGCAGTGGCAAATGGCCTATTAGTACTGGTTTGGAAATACCCACAAATATTAGACCTGTAAAATTTAGGCCAGTCTTGTGTATTAGCAAACAGGTGACCTCACATTATTTTTGATTATGTACTTACTTTTGTTTTATGACGAACATTAAATTTTTCCATGTGCTTGAAATGTGTGACAGTAAAAATAATGTTCAGGTGTAGATTTCCTTTCTCACCGAGTTGAGTGTTCAAATATTATATAGAACTCAGATCACAGCCTAAGCTGATTCGTGAAAAATGTACGATTTTGGTACATGTCAGGTTTCGGTACGTGTCAGTCCTACACATTGCTTTATTTTATTTTTTATCATGTAATGTCACTTGTATTTTAAGGAGTCTGTGGCTCGAGACAGGAAGTAGCAGTGCTCACCTCTGAGCTGCCACCGGGGTTGTTATTATGGAAACCCTTGGAGGCATCACACCTCCGGTCTTACAGTGTGTTTCAACACATTTCAGTTCTTGCGGTTAAAAAGAAAACATATGTGTGAAATATGAAATAATTATTAAAGGCAGTTGCTTTTAGTTTTCTTTGACTTTAGTGATGAATATTGATGAAGACACATACTGATGGTGAGGTCTAGAGTCCTTGAAGCTTTGCAGACATCACATTTTTTTTCCTAATGGTTTTTCACAGAGAAAAATGAATTCTTAATCACCTTTTTTATTTTAAATTGACTTTTTAAATTAGTTTTTTAATAATGGCTTATGGTAGATTTCCTACCAGTTTAATTTTTCCTCTTCTGGTTTATTGTTAGAACCTTGTCTTGAACCAGCTACTCTACTGCCTGTTTCCTCCACTATGCTGCTTGGGGTGTTTCTGTTTCCCCGCAGTTGGACGGGACTCGTTCCATCTCTTGTGTCATGTCTGACACGAGAGCGTTGCGGAGACCTGCAGATTGATTCCCATGGCTGTTGGACGGCTGCAGTTATTTCCTGGCTCAGCCCATTAGCTGGGCCTGCTTCTTTCCTTCATTCAGACAAGCACTGCTGTTACAGACGTTCCTCCAATTCTCAAATATAAACAGGCCTCCAGACTGTGACTAATATTATTGTGTTATATAACTTGTAGAGTAACCAAAAAAGGCTGCTAAATGTTGCTGTCATACAAAACCGTTCCCTTTTTAACACTTTCATAACAGCTGCCCTGTATATTGTCACGATACCTCATGAATGGGCCAATAGAAACATTTAAAAAATTATACAGCGCAAATTCTGAGTACAGTAATGTACATTAACACCAAGTGTTTTCACTTTTGTTTCTATGACTTTTGTGAGAGCCAATTTGATGACCTTTATTGTTCTTCTTGACTGTAAATTCTTCTGCAGCCTCAACTGTGTAGTCTAGAACGTCAGACATGTTCTCACCTCCCCGGAGAGTGTTTAAAGCACCTTGATGAGTCAGAAGGAGAAGGTGATGCAGTTGCTTGGAAATCGGGCTAATCAGTTGCTAATTTGCTTCTGTACAGTCGAGACCTCTTCGCCAACCCCAGTGTGGCGCCTGAAGCACCGAACTAAAAATCAGCTCACTAGAGACCATTACAGAGACCCTCTCGGGGGAGGTAGCCTGATGTCTGTTTTTTTTTTTTTTTCTCTCTTTCGCTCTCCACTGTTTTTCTTTTTTTTTCTTGCATTACATGAGTAATTTTGCCAGACCACTTTTGAATCACAGGCGCATTTAGATTCTTTTCCATGGAAAGTGTTTCTCTATTGCGTGCCGTCTCAGACTCCTGACACACGTCAGCCGGTTAATCGGACCAGATGCTTCTTCCCAATGGCTGTTCCTCCTTACGCTTCGTCCCCTACTCTCATTTTGAGCATTTCAATGATCTTCCTCTTTTTCTCCTTTAGGGGAAGTAATATTGGGAGATCTGAATTTACCATGGATTTGGAAGCCTGTCTAGACCTTCAAATATGCCACGTTAACTTTATTGTAGCTTGTGGTTTTGAGTGCACTCAGCCCGCCCTCTCCTGAATTCCTTTGTCGCCAGACTTGCTCTCATTCTCTCTTTTTTCTGTGTTCTCTTTCTCTCTCTCTGTCTCTCTCTCTCTCGCTATTGTAACAGTCTCTGAAACTAACTTTATAGAAGGAAAAATAACCATTACTGCTGAGTTCAGATGGTAAGAATACAGAGAAATTGAGATTCAAAATATTTAATGCAGTAATGAAAACAGCATTAATTAGTTTTTCTTTGTCCTTTACATGGGTTCAAATGATATATTCTCATAGTTATGTTGTCAAAGTCTCAAAGTAATGCTGGGCCTGATGCTGTGTTTGTATACTGATGTTAAATTAATCATAGTTTTGTGCTTCATAGCAGATCTGGATCATCAAGTGAACGTTTCCATGATTACTGGACTAAGGTATTCTTTCGAAAGGGGTCAATGGTGTAAACCACTATTTTAATGATGAGAAATAATTGTAAACATCTGGCAGAGTTTGGGTTTTGTTGTACATTAATGGTCAGCTCTGATAGTTCAGCACCAGTGTTGGTCACATATAGCATAACAAATAGCCTCTAATTTATCCTACAGCCATGGTTGGTGGGAAAAATTCAACTCTTGATGGAACGTTATGCTGTCACTGGCAGAATTTTTTGTTGCTGCTTCATTCAAAACCCACATCCATCTACCATCCCAGTGTAAACACAGCATTTCATCACTGTCGGAACAAAACCTTCTACCGGTTTTGTAAAAATGAGTAGATGCAAGATTCACATTGATACGGCAAAGCAGCATCCCATGCATCTTGCAGCGTGATTGGATCAGTGCATTGAGCTTGGGAGACGCAGTGAAAAGGTGTATGTGTGAAAGACAGATAATTGAGCAGGTCACACTGTTCACTACAGACAGAGGCGGAGGAGTTCGACTGGGCTCACCTGTCTACTGAGTCTGTGAGCCGACGGTTATTCTATATGGTGCATGGTTGTAGATAAAATGGTTGCAAATTGTTTACAGTGGAAGTGAAATCTTCACTAATAAGCCATAATATTGAGGCGAACACTGGTTCTCTCATTACAGTGATGCCAGTTTACATTTACATTTATGGCATTTATCAGACGCTTTTATCCAAACCGACTTCCATTCCCTATCTACAGGGGACAGTCTCCCTGGAGCAACTTGGGGTTAAGTGTCTTGCTCAGGAACCCAGTGGTGTTGTGCTGAAGGTAGGATTCGAACCCATGACCTCTTGGTCTGGATGCAAGTATCCTACCCACTACTATTGCTTTTGGGGTGGACTTCTTGTAGTTATGAAGGCGTACAGACTGGAAGAGGCGCACCATTGAGGGAACTGATGTCTAATGAACTGATTAGATTTTGTGCTCAGAACCCATAGCCATCACAAGGATTTGTAAAATTCAATCGCATGCACCCCTGATTTAACTCAGTGATGCACTGACAATCGTAGCTGCAAAGATAACCACAAATACTGGGCTTTCTCTGGGAGAGGATTAGAAATGCATAAATAGAAAAAAAGACATGCATGAAATCAGTGTTTGATTAGTGCGGATTGTATTCATTTATAATAGTGTTCAGAAAAACTATGAGGAAAACCAGTATATTTTCTTCCCCTTTTCCACAAACTGAACCGCAATAAATTCTGTTAAACTAATTTGGCTCTATTGACAGTAAACATGCAGTTGTTTGTGCTTCATGCTCAATTCTTGATGTGCACAGAAAAACAGACATTGTGACAAGTCACTGCAATAAATATCATATTTCCAGCTCTGCTTATTACCCAGATAGTTACATTTTTACATATCATTTTCTTAGCTGGCTAAAACGGTGTGTCCGTGTTTTCCAGTGTGCTGTCTGTGCACGTCCGTTCTAATGAAACTCTTTTATAATTGGACTGGCTTTCAAAACTTTGCCTGCAATGTTTATCTTTAGCTGAGAAATTCAGGCCTAATGAACAAAAAAATGCCTTTTGCTTTTGACCCCTGTCCCTGACACAGTCTGTCTTGAAGTTGTAAGACTATTAACTGGCTTCCTTGTCATCTGCTCTCTTGCAGCCTTACAGTGTTACTGTCACCGCTGCCCCAACTCCACATGCACCACGGACGGCCTGTGCTACGTGTCCATCACCAAGTCTGCAAAAGAGACCACGCGGCAGAGCTGGTGTCTCAGGGAAAACGAGCTCTTCCCCCGCGACCGCCCCTTCGTCTGCGCACCCTCCACCAAGGATGACACGGGTATCTACCCCATGTGCTGCAACACTGACTGGTGCAACAAGAACCCTAACCCCGATGATTTCCCAGGTGAGATCACACCGCAAGAAGCAGCGGATCCTTAATCTCCTTGTCAAATGGGGGGCAGCTGGTGGCCTAATAGTTAAGGCATTCGCCCTGTGATCAGAAAGTCTGGGTTCGATTCCCAAGACTACTAGGCACCTCTGAGGTACCCTGAG
>JBBPDC010000007.1:7358217-7372177 GCA_037974485.1 Hemigrammopetersius urotaenia | reverse complement strand
TTCAGCCATTGTTCATTAAAGAAACCTTCGTGGGTGTTCAATCATTGGCAATTTTCTCTACAAAATGGTTCTTTTGTCTTTCATATGTTCAAGTGGTCCTTTGAGTGTTCATATTTATACCAGGAAACAGTTGGGTGTAGATCAGTTTATGCCAGGATAATGAAACCATTACCATTATATTGATATTAGACATTTTTAATAACAGTAATGGAGTGTTTTAGTCTTTAAATTTAAATTACTATTGATATCTCCAGGATAAATAGTACTTCTATTCTATTATTTTGACTATTTTTAAAATACCTTGCATGCTGGATGTGAAGAAAAAGTGCACCATCCTCAAATTATAGACTTTTTTGTATGCTTACTTATTTTATGTTCTTATTTATAAGAAATGTTTTTCTACATTCGAATAAGCCTTTCATGTTCTTCTGGTTTGGTAACCCTCTGCAGGCTTCAGACGGAGTATTGCAAAACACACCAGATGAAACAAACATATAGAGATTAGACTTTTAACCATATTACCAGCCTTACTCTCTATCTAGTATCTTACACTCCTGTTTGATTCCAGGTAAGCCGGCTATCGCCCACCGGGATCTGAAATCCAAGAACATCTTGGTCAAGAAGAACGGCACTTGCTGCATCGCTGACCTTGGCTTGGCTGTGCGCCACGACTCAGCCACAGACACTATTGATATTGCTCCCAACCACAGAGTGGGCACCAAAAGGTAATCTGAGTGTTCTTAATGTCTTCTGACACTCTTCTTGCTATTCCTCATTTTCCCCTATGGCACCTTTGGTTTTTGGTTGCATTTGTAGCATTTGTCCGTGGTGTGCATGTCTTGTGACCAAAGCCTGCACTGAGAGAGAAGAATGATCTGTTGAATTGCCTTGATTCTATTGTGTATATCATTTCCATATAAATGCAATGTCAACACAGTTTTATCTTTCAGTTGGCCTAGTTTTTGGCACCAGTTGTGTTGATTCAACATATTTAATTTATATGGAAATAATGTTTGCATTTGAATCAAGTAAAATGTCAGTGAAGAAATCCATTATCGTAATAGTTGAACAGTACAGCTTGGTGGCTTGTAGTTCAGCAAAGATTGATGATTTTCCTGCTAATAAATATTGATTCAACTTAGTAGCTCACTCCGAGATGTAGTAGGTAAATAGTTTTTAGTTGGTTTCAAAGCAGTCGTTCATTCATAATGCATCTACAGTTGAAGGCTGGCATACGTCGTCTAATTCAGGGAGGAGAAAAGCCTGTGAATGAGTCGCCACATGGAAACGCACAGCTCGTACAGTTTAGTGATGGCTCCTGCTTTGTTTGAATATTTGACAAGCCATCAAATTATAAAAAATCCAAAAAATTGTCGTCTTTTTTTTTTTTTTTTTTAAATCCCTTATTTTTAGTAGCATTAAGGTCAGTACCACCCAAAGATGTCAGTAATGCATCTAAAAGCTGTTTGTCAATGGCTATTAAGGAACAAAAAAAGGACCAGGTTCTTGTGGTACAATGTGTATTATTGGAAATAAGAGAAACATGAAAAGATAAGGTCTTTTCCAGCCTTCAGAAAGTTGTGTGGCAAAGAAAATATTCCAGAATGAGGCGCAATACAGCGGTTCAAGCTGAATAATGTAAATATGTCTCTACTTTGTCATGCCTAGGTGTGGATGTAATAATCTCTAACCCTTTTAATCTGTATCTGTTACTGTTTGGCCGGTCAGTGTGAAAATCCTGTGGATAAAAATGTCTGTATTCCATACCAGTCTTCAGCCAGCCGGCCTGAGTATCTCTCTGTAAAGTTGGCTTTAATATTCCCTGGGCACAGACACACCGGTGGATTGTGCCAGGGTGAGGGTGTGCCATTCGGCCTGCATGGCACAGTCCTGACCCTTCATCCTCTCTCCTGTTCTGGTTTTGAGCCCTGGCTCCAATTATGACAGGATGGTAGGAGACCCCTAGTGCCCCCTAGAGGAGCCTTTGTCCAGTTGTTGAATCTGTGCTACTGCCTGAGTGTTGAAAGGCTGTCTAATCACAGGGCACACCTTAACTTTGCTTTCTGAGGCTGCTTTGTGAAGACATCAGGGGTATAAAAATGCATTGATGCGTAGTGTATCAGTCTGAAAGTTCATTGATCCTGGAGTGTTAAATTTATCTGGTAGTTAGGGGATGGGAATTGACACATACTAAAGTAGGAGAAAAACTTTTAGTCATTGTGATGTCGGCATGTGTGTTTATGTATATAGAACAGCAGTCACCAACCCATGCCCTTTAGATTTATTCTCCTGAGGAGTCTAGTTCCAGCCACAATCCACAGCACCTGCTCTGGCTAATGAACTTCAGAATTCTTTGTTTGGCTGGAGCGTTAAGTAAAGGGCAGCATGTTGCAGGTTGGACATAAACACAGGAAGCAAGTAAAGCAGGTCTCCATGAGAGGAGCTGGTGACCACTGAGTAGTTTTAAAAAAACGCTTTAAATGTAGCTCAGACAATCAGATTTTAGAATCGGAGACTTGCGAGCCTAGTCAACATGCTTTATTTTATTTGGTGGCTGCAGGTTTATGCACTTCGTTATTAGGGAGCTGACTGCAGTTGAATTGAATGGTGTGAAATACAGGGCAAGTTTCAGTTCATTCTTGTTATTAGTCTCTGAGTGGGCCCAGAGAGGTCTGCCAGTCCCCCAGCATTTCCTTGCTAGGCCAAGGCATCATGGGATAGCCTGGCGCTGTCTGGGCTTGGGGCCCACACTCCACCTTGCCAGTCCCTGGAATCTGTCCGGATTAATCAGGCTCAAGGCTGTGACTTCACCCTCCTGTGAATTACGGGGGAGATTAGCCGAGCTAACACCCTTCCTTCCTTCGAAAGACTACAGAGAAATCCCGGTCGAGTCTTGCTGTTATCTCTTATCCTCACACCCCCACCCCCGCTACCACTGGAACTAATGAGTGCAAGATTTCTTTCCGAAGGTCTCAGTTTCTCTGACATGCGAACTGCACAGATTGTTTTGTTTACAGACGTTGGCAGAAAGCATATTGTTTTACCTCATTGTCTTTTAATTAGATTCAGAGCTAATTAGACTTGATGGTTAAAAAGTGAGTAGGGAATGCACAATCAATCACAGCTCTGTCAGTTTTCCAGTTTTCTAAACAGCAGCCAAATGAGTTTTCACAATTATTTTTAGCTTAAGGTGGCCCAAAGGGCACTTTTTTTTTTTTATTGAATCGAGCGCTTTCTGAATAGTATTCTGTAATTAAACGAGCAATGTTTAAACCCTTTCAGCTACATTTTGTTTTTCTGTTTCAATTAAATCCTCTGAACTGTCTCCCAACAGGTATATGGCCCCAGAGGTGCTGGACGATTCAATAAATATGAAGCATTTCGAGTCTTTCAAGAGAGCAGATATTTACGCCATGGGCTTGGTCTTCTGGGAAATTGCGAGCAGATGCTCTATTGGAGGTACCTCAGCTGAAGTCAATCATTTTTAATTTCACTGCATTCATTTGTCAGCGTATTAATTTAGTTATATTCCTTCTGCGCAACCTTGCAAATACAGATTAAATGCCTTTTACACAGCGAGCTGGAGTTCAGCTGTTTGTTGCGCTTTGTCACAGGGAAATCACTCTCAAAAGTGTGATAATTAACAACACGCTTTACAATCTGTTATTTGTAATTTTAACATAGTGTTTCCTTCAACTGAGTACACAGAGGAGTTTTTAACCTCTTTTTTGAGAGTGAAACCCCTGTTTCATGTTGGCAATCTTTGATCGGCTGGGTGCTGGACAGGTTTTGATGTAACTCTGATATTTTCCTCAGGCATTCATGAAGATTACCAGCTGCCATATTACGACCTGGTGCAGTCAGATCCATCAGTGGAGGAAATGAGAAAGGTTGTGTGTGAGCAGAAGTTACGGCCCAACATTCCCAACAGGTGGCAGAGCTGTGAGGTACGTGTATAAAGCACACATCCTTCTCCTTTCCTCTTGTATAGCAGCTTTCACTGTCAGAGCTGCAGAAATTAGGCAACAAATAAAATGTCCATTATTATTAAAAGTATTTTTCATACTGATTTTTGTCGGTGCATTAAAGTGTACTCTAATGTCAAAATGCACACTAACTCGAATACGGATGCAAATCACAAGTTTACTTATTGTGACCATTTTATAACCACAACTGAACTGTTAATAGTAACTGCAAATAGCAATATTCCTTAAGAACTTAAGAAACCAAAGGCAGCATTTAAAACAAAATTGAAAACATTTTCAAATACAAGAGTATAACTGGCAACCTTTACGTTAACAAAAAAGCTACGTTTGCTGCTGGCATGGCATAAACTACATCGAGCTCATGTATGGCTGTGGATTTAAAAAACGAGAGCTGGTCACGATGATTGCTCCTCTGGATGGTAAAAATGTAATGTAGACAACTCCTAGTAACATTATTTTAATCCCTCAAAAACACTGTTTCTCCATCTCTAAGTCAGACATACATAAATTAGAAATAAATAAAAACTGATTTTGGTGTGGTGGAAAAAAATGCATAACTGAATTGATTTTTCTCCAGCTCTAATATCGATACATGTTAAAATGGGATAATACACATTTCCCCCATTATTCATACTGTTCTTGTCAAATGCTCTTTCCCTGTTTGTTATGCTGAAATGGTAGCACTAAAACAACACGCTGACCTGAACAGAGGTTGGTGTTAGCTCCCATTCTCAATAGCACTGAAACATTTAACAAGGTGTCTCATTAAACTATTGTCCTGCTAAGTGTTTATGGTTCTAGCCCTGTTCCTAGGCTGAGAGCCACAACGACCAAGCTAAATTACTGTACAGCACCTTATAATGGCCTCAGCATATTTGTTTTAACAGTTCAATGCTTCCTGGCCTTAATTAAAATAAAGAATTTGCTTATTAAGTTTTCCCTCGTGCCGCTCCGTCTGCACTGCTGTGATCTAAAGTGTGAACACGAGTCTCACTTCAGATTTGACTAGCCTTTTCTCGACCTCTGAAAGTGACAATGTGGCTTTTGAACAGCTACACTTCCTCACTAGTATTTTATTAGTATTGTACAGATGATTGTCACATACTGTTTTTGTAATTGACTTTAGAACTTGCTTAGAACTTGCTGAAGAGAAATCCCATGTTTATCACAAAAAAAATTGAGGTATCATAACACTACTCTAATGCTCTGTAATCTTCAAATAGTGCACACCCAGCTTATAATGTTCTCCAGGGAGATTTGGGGGTGTTTTATTGTTCCTACTGCACCATACAAAGGAATCTCTCACAGTAATTGTTGCAGCTGTGTTTTTTACATAACTCCTCCTTTTGCTTCTCCCACCCATTTGCTTCTATTACATTCTGATTACCTGATGAGTGCTATTAGTCTACTCTACTGTTTTTCTCTCGCTGCCACTGTATCATAAAGATTATGAGCTTATTGAATGGTTGTATTAAGAACAGTTTTACATACATGCTATATGCACGCTAAAACTCCTCTGCATTGAATTGACATGCTTGTAACATATAGCAGTTTTACCATTTGGACTATTTAATGACCTTATCTTTCAGGCAACTCATTTTTTTGTATTTAACTTGAACACTAACTTGACATCTTGATCTAACTTGATCCGGGGTCAGTTTGTACATCCCGGATCAAATAACTATTTAGTTGCTGTGCTGGCCATAGCGGAAACAATAAAAACATAACGTGCCAGTTTCTCCAGTTTTACTTATTTCCATTTAGAAAATCAACTGAAACGTGTGGTTTGACCAGAAGCGCTTAAATGTGTATAAGACTAATTGTGTCCGAGCGTTTTAGTTAACGACAGGGTGTGGTAAGGGCAATTTTTTAAAATTACCTCCAATTTTTTCTTGGGGAAAATGGCTCGTTTCCTTACACAACTTCAAAAATGCCGCACTTTTGTGGTGTATTCATATTACGGCCTCTTCCAGCCTCGTAGATTCTGGCGGAAAAGCCGCCCCTCCCAGAGGACGCAGCATTGTTTAATCTCCCACCCAATTCAGATCCAATTGAAATTCCCACATGTGTGTTCTGTGCTGTCATTGGAGATGCTGCTCTTCTGTTTGAGCCAAACCGCAGTCCCCGGGGGAGAGCCGTTAGAGAAAGTGTGCTGCGTCTTCATCTCTCAGGTTTCCTTTCTCTGCCATCTTCCATCTATCAAGCCAGCAGCAGGCGTGCACTCCGCTCCGCTTTTATTGGTGTCCTTTTTATTACGCGGGAAGTGGCGCAATTAGATTAGGCCTGATGTGCAATAATGCAATTCCGTAATCTAATCTGCGCCTGCTAGAGCAAGATCGCTGCCATTAGTTTTCACTGCGTCAAACAGACTAACATGCTGCATTTACCCCTTTCTGTTCTCTCACAAATGAGCCGAGCGATTATTTTATTCTAAAGCAGAGGGATAGACTGCGGCGTTTGCGGGGTGTGACTCAGCCTCTCGAGCAGAGAACGTGTGTAGTGTTCAGTGGAGTAACGGAAGCAGATGGCACATCGGCATTCTGCTTGTGTTTACAGCTCAGGCTGTAAACTTAACTGTCTTCACATACGTCCAGGTCTCTGAGTCATGGCTTGGCCATATTTGTCAGGCTGAGATTACATAGACGGACCTAGTTGCACCTAGGGTTGATTTTCAAAACAACAGAACATTTGAAAACTCCTGGTTTTGTTGCAGGCAAGCTGCGGAATCCAGTTCATTCCACAGATGCTCAGTGGGACTGAGATCTGGGTAATGTGGAGTCAATACTTTGAACTCTGTTTATCAGACCAATCCTGAACTGTTTTTGCAGTGTGGCAGAAAGCATTATCCTGCTGAAAGTGGTCACTGTCGTTAGGGAATATCGTTACTTGTAATGAGTGTACTTGGTCTGCAACAGTGTTTAGAGTAATGTGAGCGTCAGAACTGAAGCAGAGGAGTAAGGTGTCCTGGTTTGATGAGTCACATTTTCTTTTGCATCATGCAGATGGCTGGTTGCGTGTGCTTTGCTTACCTAAGGATGAGGCACTAAGAGAAACTTTGGGTCCTGTCAATCATGAGGTTGTTACTTACCTTAGCATTGTTGCAATGAAGGTACACTCCATGTTAGCAAAGGTATTCCCTAAAGACTGTCTCCTCTTTCAGCAGGAGAGTTCCTTTAGTGCCTCACACACATCAGTTGAGCCTTGAGAGTCCATGACCCTGTTGCTGCTTCACCACTTGTCTTTCCTTGATGGATATTAACCACTACATACTGGAGAAAATCCACAAGACCTGCTTTTTTGGAAACACTTTAAAAAGTGCCAAAGTGGCTAGACAACTGAGTCACTCAGATCATTGCACTTTTCCATTTGTCTGCCTCCAACACATTAACTCCCAAAACTGTTCACTGTTCAGTGGGTGTATCCCACCCATTAACAGGTGCCATTGTTCCAAGATAAATTAATGTTCTTCACTTCACCTGTCCGTCATAAAGAAGAATATGTACACGTTGATCAGTCACAAATTAAAACCACTAAGAATTGGGAACTCTGTCATAAGCTGAAAGATATGTTTCCCATTTATGAATCTTACAGCCCTGCTGATGAAGCATTCTAGCACTTTTTAGCATTTCCCATACTTAATTACAAGCTAAAAATGCCAGGAATGGTCCAGTGTCCTTTTAATTTAGCTTTTGTTCTGCATAACTGTTACAGCATTTCAGTATTGCATATTTTCCTCATTTTCTGGCTGCTTTTTTTCTAAAGAGCAAGGACCTGATTTGTTAAATTTCGTAAATGCAGCTTCCTTTAATTGTGCTAATCAGTGGATAATAAAATGCATCTGTTCAGGCAGAGTGAAATCTGCCCATTATAATGGTAGTGTTGCTGTCATTCGTTAGTCGACATGCTCTTTTCTCTAAAAACAAACTAATCTAATTTCCAATGTTTTGTAAAATATTTGCGAGCTGTGAGGAGCATTGGTGATGGTGTTTAATCCTACAAGAGCATCCAAACAGCCTCGCAAAAGGTTACACAGTGCCAGTTACTGCCTTTCCATTTGTAAGGTCGAAATGATACAAAGTGATTTCTGTGTTTAACCTGAGCAGCATGTACTTTCAGAAACTTAATTGCTGACCAAAAAGGTCTGCATTATCATTTGGTTTAGCAGCCCACACTGAAAATCAGGACGAATCTAAACTTGGTGTTGGTGGATGGAAGCTATTTAATTGGAAGTGATGAATGCAGCTTTAAAGGCTTGACAAAAAGAGAAAATGCAAAACTATGTTAAGAAAAAGATTTGTTGAGTAGATGCTTCTAGGAGGCTCACCTTCATGATCCTGATAATATCTTTGTCTCTTTTCCTTGTTTAGGCTCTGCGGGTGATGGCTAAGATCATGAGGGAATGCTGGTACGCTAACGGGGCGGCCCGCCTCACCGCCCTACGCATCAAGAAGACCCTATCCCAGCTCAGTCAGCAGGAGGGCATTAAAATGTAGGCCTGAGGCCCAGGAGAGGCACTCACCTTAGCATCGTATCATTTTTGAATATGTTCATTATAAAGGTCATCGTTGTTATTCTTCTCCGTGGTTATTGCATTACAACTCTGTCCTCCAAGCCGGAGAGAGAGGGAGGACATGAGGACTAAGAATGAAGGTTTGTTTGGATTTTTTGTCTTTGGCTGGGAGTGAGCTAGCTGCTGAAAACTCACTATGGGCTTCTGAGACTGAAACTGATGGACTCTTTCGGAGCAGGCATCCCTTTCGGCCTTGCGTCATTTTCGGTCGGATCCTCTGTCCTTGTGGTCTGTTGTTCCGTCTGGGACGGCCCCCCCCACCCGGAACTGGTTGCGTGAAAACACCAGACATTCTGACGGTGACTAAGGACTACTGTGCAGGTCGTATCTTGCGGGTGGCATTGTGAAATATTCAAGCCTGTGTTTTGTCCTCTGCCAGTCAGTGTGGGTTCACTAAAGGTATGCTGTGAGATGAAGTGATTTTTATTTGAATTTTTTTTCCCTCTCTCCTGACTTTTGTCATTTATCAGGTAGAGTTTCCTTTCAATTTGCACCTTTTGTTTTCTGATCCTCACCTCATCACTGGCCCTTCCCAACCACCCCTTTTCTGTAAACTCTTAGTCATAAGGGTTTGTTTGTTTGTTTGTTTTCGTTTTGTTTTGGGCAACAAACTAGACATGACCTCATTCAGTCTTGGCAAACATGCTGCGACATATGCAATATAGATAATTCCTCTCTATTTTGTATCTTCAATGTTCTGCTACTACTACAACAGTTCAACCGCTTCGATGACAACCATGCCCTCCAAGCCAGGTGTTACCAGAAAGTGCCACTGCTTTAAACCAACCTTCCCTCATGATGTGGACCGGTCCCTTAACTTCGCTGTCTGTCTAACGGTAAGATCGTCTAGAGAGCTTGTGGAAGAGTTCACAGTGGAGTCCTGTCTCTCTTATGCACGTGCAGCGAATGCTACCACTGGGCCACCACACAAAAACAACTTGCTGGTGCCATTTCTTCTGTTTTACACCACCATCATCATCATCATCATCTTCGCCATCATCACCTTTAATGCAGCACTGAGGGAAGTTTCGACTGAGACCTTGCTGCGTCCTCAGTAATGTACACCATGTTGTTCTCCGTGTACACCATAATGTTATCCAGTGTTGGGATTGGGAATTGGCGAACTAGCCATCATACGTCTGCTCATCCTTTGCGGAATTGTCTTTCACTTTTCCGATTTGAACGAGGATGCTGCGGGACCTGATGTGTCTTTTTTGTCCCTAAAATGCAGACTGTTCTGTTCCTAACAAACATTTTGTGAAGCGTATGATCGACAGTTGCTATAAGTCGAGTAAACAAAACTACTCTCTCGGACTCGCAGACTGACTCTTTATGCGGAAGATTTAAAAAAAAAAAAAAAAAAAAAAGAGGGAAAAAAAGAACCTCTAGAGCAGTGTGCTCCTTCAGATGTTTCAAGTTAAACACATCAGCATTAATCAAGTTGCCCTGTAAAGAAATGTATTTCTGATGCTACTTATTGTTTGTTTTTCAATGTTGCAAAGATGGTGGGATATATGTGTATATATATATATCAATCAAACGGATATTTACTAAGCCATAGATCTTCCAACATTTTATGGCATGTTTTGAGTAGAATGTACATTTTTAAAGAAAAAAAAACATTGACTGCTTCAAATCTCTATTGAGCAAGCCTTAAGGGACCAATAGAATTGGGGTCATTCCCGTTTTGTTAAAAAAAAAAACAGAAAGAAAGAAACGGAGCATTTAAATGATCGTAGGGTTGATGTTCTCTTTGCAGGAAGACTGAAATGTAGCACCAAATCTAGCATTTTATATGTCTGTAGAGGTACATTATTGCCACACAATCTTGCAATCAGGGAAGCAAACCTATATAGTGTAACGGTATTCTAATACCGCTTTATGAAGCTGTGTTTATTAATAAGAATTCGACAGTGTGCATATCCGAATGAAATTTGCTCAACAAAATGATTGTGTGGAAAGTTTGTTTTTTTCTTTTCCCCCTGCTTGTGAAAGCATGGTACCTGATGTATTTGAATTATTTTCATTGTATTTTCCTTTTAAATTTTTTTAAAGGGTTTTTTTTTTTTAGTACTTAAGGATGAAATGTATGGACTGTCCAGTGACCAAGATGGCCTCTGGATGAACATGTGTGTTTATTGGGTTTTCTGCCAGGTGTTGATCCTAATTATGCACAAGCCCTTCCAAACTTCAACCAAACATTGGGTAAAAAAATATGGTTTTTATTCAGCAATAAGAACATTTTAATCAGTGTGGCATTAGGGTGTTGATTTGTCTCACTTCTTTCCAGTGGTCACACACACTAATGTTCTGTTCTGACCTTTGCTGCATTTTCTGCCTCTCTTCAAGAGGAAAAGATGATTGCAGGGGTTCTGTGTGTGCTGAATCGTAATTCTGACTATTTGATGACCTATAGTGGACCGAGCCCTTTTCCTGAATGCCCCTTTTCATTCCACAGTCCTTCCTGACTTACGTGGGCTGGCCTTTCGTCCATTTCGTGTGTCAAATTCGGATTTCTGTTAATAATTAACAAGAAGCTTTTGTCAGGTATCGCACCTGGTATTATTTTTCTGTCACTCTACTCTCCTTGTGTTACGGTAGATTTAGTAATTAGCACATGTGGAGTGATTTTACACCAACCGAGGATCACTTTACCTTTTTTTTTAGCTAGTGATGTATGATGCCATTCCAGGTCTAAGGAAACAGTGCTGTTGAGTCAGAATCTGGCCCACATGCAATGACCAGTGTTATTCTGTTTGGGTAGTTTTTCTGTTTTTGTGTTTTTTGGTTGGTTTTTTTTTTTGTCCAGAAGACCCACATTACCTTCTATTGTTGCTCCAGTCCGGTGATCTATCTCAAGTTTTTTGGTCACTGGTGATTCCTGTTGTATGCCGAGTCTTGAATGGAATCCTTTCACCATGTTTGGATAGAAGTATGTATAAATATGTACATTGTAAATAGATATCTACTTATATGTAACTTGTCTGTTAGCCTTGTGACCCTTTACAGCTGGTCAACAGAAATGAGACGTTTTAAACACAAAGTGAAGGTTAACCCAGTATGCGTTGCCACTAGAATGCGTGAACTAAAAAAGAGAGAGAGAAAAGGAGGAAAAAAGGGAAGAAAACGAGACGATATCTGGGGATTTGTCGCCAAGGCCCTTGGAGAGATTGTGAGCTTAATCATCCTTTCTGGGACAAACTTTTTCTAACGAAACTTACTTCTGTTTCCCTTCATGCCTCTGTAGCTGTTACTGGGCCAACGTTCATCTCTGTCTGACACATTTCTGTCTTAAATCACCAGCAGCCTTTTTTTCATTCCAAAATTCAGTGGGTGACCTACTTAGCCGCAAAACATGCATATCCAGGTATTCCTCACAGTGACATGCAGGTAAACTCTCGGCCTCCACGGCCGAAACCACACCAGCTATGACTTAACAGAAAAAACCACACCGCTGCACCTCTGGTTCCATGCAAGCGGGCGAGACTGGCGAGGGCCTATCAAATGACCTGCTCCCTTAATCCCATAGTGTCCTGTAGCTAGGAGATTTTTCTACTTAATAACGTCTAAGTTGAATAAGGGATCTGCGGGGCCGTTTGGAGCAGCTTCTCGTCTGCTCCGGCTCTCTCAGTCTCGCCCTGTGCTGCCGATTTTTTTCCCTCTCGATGTCACCGACTTCTGTGCCTCCTCCTAACTCATCTGCACCCGTGCACATGCGCGAGGATACATTCATAATCTGGAGATTACAGCTTTTTTGATTGACAGTGGCCGTGCTCTCAGTAGCCAGTGCAGGTGACAGAGAGGCAATTTCAGGTCCCCTTAATGTGACCCAGACTCCAGCGCTCCCGTCGGCTCATTAAACACACCCCGCTCCTCCTCTGTTGGTGTTCTGTTTTATATGGCATGTAATGCAGTCTTTGTACAAACATGCGCAGAATATTTGCACAAAGGACTTGGTTCACTTTGTCTGTTCGTGGCTGTGGTGTGGTCTGACTGAGCAACGTGACGGGACTTGAATGTAAACTGCTCAACATTCCCGCAGTGCGCCACCAATTACAGCACAAACCTGCAGCGTAATCTCAATTAAGGTCATGCATGTGCCATTAAAGGGCATAAGAGAAACAGACGGGTCTTTACACTTAGTTATGCAAATCTGTATGGCGACGCAGTCCTCAGGCTTTCTGCTGGCATTCGCCAAGTTATTTATTACAGTTTGATTCTATATCTATGCCAACATCCGGACACTGTGAGGAAGACCCTTGGGGGACGGTGGCCCGGTAGCACCAAATATCATGACCAGATGTGGAGTATTGATTTGGGGGAGGGGGAGGGGGAGGGGGATGGTGAGGATTTCCAAAAGCAGGAGTCTGGGTCACCTAAAGGACTGAGAAGCCAACCAAGGTGCTTTTCACTTGGTGTGTGTGTATGTGTGTGTGTGCGTGCGTGTGTGTGTGTGTGTCTGGGAATCGTGAGTACATTGTGGAAAGGTAGAAGAAAGCTTTATCAAGTTTTATTTGGTGCCTAAGTTTAACTATTTGTTTTTGTTTGTTTTTTCTTTTGTATGCCACAATGATGCACTGCATGTGACTGATTTCCAATGTTTGCATCATTTTGCTTTTTAAATAAATTAAAAGAAAAAAAGATGAAAGGTTTAATTAATACGTTTTAAAAAGGTCAGAAAAATAATCCAGAGAAAAAAAAATACCTCCTTGGAAGACCAATGTGTTTTTACCTCAGTGTATATATTCTCTTTGTTTACTTCAAGTTTGCAATTTTGTTTCTATGAAATGCTAAATTGAAGCATTTTGTCAATAGTACTTTTATGTGGCGTAGTCTGTCCAAACAGAGTATTCTTTTCTTTGAACCATAATCTGTACTTTATTTCTCTTTACTTGTTTTGTCAGAGTTGTAAGTGCTTTACAGACATCAGACTATGTCCTTTTAATGCCTCTTTCTCAACTATGTAGAAAATGCCTTGTGTACTTTTTTTCAAAAAGAAAAAACAAAAAAACAGGAGGAACTGATGACCGGTAGTCAGTGAGTTGCTGGCTGAGGGAGCTCTCACGTGGGGTACAGCTGTGAACCCCGCTTGATTTCTAAAGCATTATGTATAGACTTTTTTATAGCGTGTACAGAAGTACGAACGAACAACATAGGAACCTAGGGGAGTGATGCTGATGTGCCATTCTAACATAGTGGACTAGAAATGGGTGTGAATAAAAAGAAAAAAAAATCATTTGGTATGTTTTGTTTGGTTTTCTTGTACTTGACCCCATACTTGCACCTTCTCACTGCTTTTTGTTTCCTGAGAAAAAAGTACAGAGAAAAATATTTAACTGAATACTGATTAAAATATGGAGCATTAACTTGTACTACTAAACTTTAAAACAAGCCTTTTTTTTTT
>JBBPDC010000007.1:7343002-7355019 GCA_037974485.1 Hemigrammopetersius urotaenia | reverse complement strand
GTGAGTGTGTGAGTGTGTGAGTGTGTGAGTGTGTGAGTGTGTGAGTGTGTGAGTGTGTGAGTGTGTGAGTGTGTGAGACCAGATTTCTAGTTTTTAAATATGTGGTCATTATCTGGTTAAGAAAGGTGATTCCAAAAACACAGCCTTAAAGAAGTAGAATAGATATGACATGTCTGTAATGGTACAGTAAACCCCTGAATTGTGATGTGGTAAAAAAAAATGCCTATACATTTTTATAAACCCTAAATATGCCCCCAAAGCATTTTAATTTAATTTTAAACACAGCTTAATACATTACCCTTAAGCAAATGTAAAGATACTGAGATACTGTTATGATGTTGGATGAATGAATAACGCTCTCTGATTTTCTACCAAAAAATGTATACAGTTATTTTACAAATTAAGCTGAATTTAATATTTGTTACAAAACTAGTAATAGTAATAGTACTCGTATTTTTTTTTCCTAAATAATTTAGCACTACACTGCATGAAGATTTATAATTTACCAAGAAAAAAAAAAATATGCGGAGGAAATTTGCGGGTTCCGCAAATTTGTTGGGGTTTCAGCGAACAGTTATTAGTTCCGTTCTAGGAAAGAATAAAATCCGCAAACGATTTCATGGGGGAACACTATTCAAAAATGTACACATCCAGTCATATGTAAAAATATATATGGAGAGAATATACAGAAGCGCAGACAAATGTAAATACTGTTATGGATCCCTAACTCATCATTTTTGTTTTGCCAGACATGTGGAAGTGCAGACTTAGATTGTCAGTACAGAACACAAGTTTGATGTTAGTATAATCCATTGCGTAACTAGCTGGATAATTCCATTATTACATATAAATGGTGGAACAATAACTGTAGACTTATAAAGGTTAAGGGCTGATGGATCAGACATGGACTAGCCAAACTGTATCAGTAGCAATCATCCATTTAATTCGCCCTGTGCTTTTCTGAACCCACAAACAAACAGTGTACTGTACAGTTTTTTGGGGATGATTTTTTTTGTTGGTGTTGGTTAAGGGCACTTTATAAAAATATTCTTGGAATGTCCAGCTGAAGCTGGTCTCAAATCATTACATGTATGCATGCAGACTTAATCTTGACCTGAGGTCAGCATTGTGGCCTTTGTGAACAGTTTGTGACCAATACTGAGATTGCACAGCTGGCCACAGTGTAGAAAACAAGCAATTTAAGCTTGTTTGTGTAGATTAATTTATTTTCCTCGTTTCACTTCTAGTGCTACTGACAAATCTCTTTTCTGTAGTTTCCTACTGTTTGGGGCAGTTACATGTTTGTTTCCAACCTAAAAGAACTGCATCTGAAATTGCATCAGCTACGGTTGCCTCGGAATCCATCCTAATTCACTTCAATGGGCTCTGGGTTCGTTGCGCTGCGGCACGTTAAGGCTCGTGGGACACGCGCAAGCCGAGCAACACTCACGCTTCTTTTGTTATGCAAACTGCTGAGGGAGTTTATCTCCTCAAAGCTTCCGTCTGCCTGCTCAGAAAGCAAATGTTTTGTTACAGGCCTGTGAGAAAACAGGGAGGTGGTTGTGTGGAACAGTGTAGGAGACTCTCAATCACAATCAGTGCAGCTTGAAAACACACACTTACTGACTGGCAGCATATCAACAAGGGAAAAAATGTGAACATTTCTTTCTAGCTTTGGATTTTACCATGTGGTACTCGATTTGCTTAAAGCTGCTACACTGTGGGCTATTTTGTGTTAAAAATGGATGCGGGAATAGAAAGAGAAATATGTATTAATTATCTGAAACATATAGGCTTGCTCTGTGTCAGAGCTGTCAGCATGGAGTGTGCAATAAGCCCCAACGGCATAATAAGATACAGTTTTTGTATTGTGTTGATAGGTATGCAGTATCTCATTTGTACCCTGTAAAGATTTCATTCATGTGATTTGGTGAGCAGGTGATTATGTGCTGTCCTTATCTCACCCCTATATAAACCTGAGAAGTTGAAATGAGGGAGCCTAAAACAACGTGCAAACTTTGTAGTAATTTAAAATGGAATAATAATAACGTAGCCTACTGAATACTGTTTGACTGTAGAATCTCATAGTTAAACAAAAAGAATGTACAAATCTTCTGTTTATAGCTATTTATCCATGATTGATTCTACAACATTAGGATTATTAATTTTATTATTTACTTTATTATTTTATAGAACAAATAGGTCTGTCAGGATCCTGAAACGTTAGCTGATGGTTAATTGCCTTAATTTCAGTTAATAATTTGAAGATATTTACTGTTTTTCAACACCCAAAACCTTGGGCTGTTGCAGTGCGATTTCTCATACTGCTGAGGTGGGCTGGTGCTGTCTCAGTGCAGTCTGCTGTAGGTGAGTGTTTTGATACGGAGGTCAGAAGAGTCTCATCTCTCATTAGCATTCAAAACACAGACGCCGTGCTTCTGCAGAACTGGCTATGTAGTTGCTCCAGCTTTCTGTCGTTCTGTCTCTCTCTCGCTCTCTCTCTCTCTGCCTCTCTCTCTTTCTCTCTCTGCCTCTCTCTCTCTCAGTAGGATGCTGTTAGTGTACCTGGCAGGATCAATTTTGAAAATGTGCTGCTAGCTGTGTGTGAGAGCGGGGGACTGAGATGCCCTGACACTGAATGTCCCTTAATGACAGCACACACTCTGATCAGAAGCCTTTGTGCTGTTCTTTATCCGCAGCCAAAGACTTCCTTTATGTGACATCTAACAGGCAGTACCCAGAGCTGCCTCATCCCGCTCTGTACTATTGTCATCTAGGAACACATGAGTCACTTTGTCGATCTGTGTTTAGGCGCTTATGAAAATGGTAGTTGTGTGTCATTTCTGATCCTCATACGATTATGTTGTTCAGTCTAAAACCAAACTAGTGGTTACACTGTCTTGTTTTGCTGTACTGGGTGTACTGCATTATATTCCTCAAAGGCATCATCGCACCTTGGTCTTTCTTTCACATGAAGGAATTCTTCTGGGAGGTCCCACAGGGGTCAATTCTGGGCCTTCTACTTTTCACATTAACATGTGGGCACACTGCTCAGTGCTGCCATCTTAAGTGTTGCACTAATAGTTAATACTTGATGTCTGAATGACACACAGACTAGATATACCAGTTAGAATAACTTTTTTTTCCCCCTAAAGATCAGCGAGACATTCCAGAAGAAAGTACAGAATAAGATCAAAGATCTTCTGCAGCAGATGGAAGAAGGGCTGAAGACTGCAGATCCCCATGACTTCTCCACCTACACAGGCTGGACAGGTGAGGGTTTGGAAGGCTTTAATTACACTAGACTATCTTTTGCTGAAAACAGTTTAGTGTTAAATGTTATTGTTTTGTGATGTGTTAACATTTAAATAGAACATATAAATAGAAGCAATAGGTTTCATAGTAAAAAAAAATATCATTCCTGGGCAGCAAAATTTTCAATACTTTTCAAAATAACAGTGTTGTGTATTGATGTGTGCTGTAGGTATTGCCTTGCTGTACCTGCAGCTGCATCGGGTGAGCAGCGAGACTTGCCATTTGCAGCGATCTCTCGATTATGTCAAGCGCACACTGAGAAATCTGAACGGCCGACGCGTCACATTCCTCTGCGGGGACGCAGGGCCACTGGCTGTGGGCGCTGTTGTCCATCACCGCCTGAACAACCAGGTGGACTCTAAGGAATGCATTGCCAAGTATGACACTTGCTTTCTTTTTCCTTTCGCACATTTCTCCCGGTCTTGTTTCACACCTCCTGTTACTGAACTCATTTCTCAGTATAAAATGATACAAACTGGTCTTGCTTTGTCACTGCCTTCAGCTTTTAAAGTTGAAAAATGATTGCTTTGCATCCAGACACATAAACATCTCTAACACAGAGCGGTGCAAGATTAAACACATCTAGTGTTCACTGATATGTGTGTTGACGTTTGTGTTCTCTTAATATTAGCTTATCTGCGAGTCAGAGCCCAGTAGGACCAGGCATCAGCGTTATGGCAGCCGTCCCTTACTGTGTTTATGGAAAGTGTGTGTGTGTGTTTGCTGGCAGGAGGTATTTTATTCAGCAGGACTGTATTCTGTGCTTTGTTTCCTGTTCTCTGGCAACGTGATGCCGCTCTCAGCATGAGACTGATTACATATCCTTTAAACTCTAATCTTACTCTGCCTCTGAAGTGTATACTGTCTCTCTTTCTCTCTCTCTCTCTCTCTCTCTCTCTCTCTCTCTCTGTCTCTTGCTATGTCTGTTTTTCTCTCTCGCTGTGTCTCGCTATGTTTGTATCTCTCTCTGCCATTCTCTCTTGCTCTCTTTCTCTCTTTTTCTGTCTCTTTCTGTCTTTCTCTTTGTCTCTTCCTCTTTCTCTGCCCTCTCTCGTTCACTCACTCTTGCTTTCTCACTCATTTACTCTCTAGCTTTCTCACTTTCTCTCTCTGTGTCTCTCCTTCTCTTCTGCGCTCGCTTCTTTCTCTCTGTCTCTACCTCTCTCCCTCTTTCCTTGTCTCTCCTCTCTCACCCTCTAAATCACTCTCTCACTGTTTGTATTACATATGCTCTCTCTTTCTTCCTCTCTTTATATTTGTTCCTTTCTTTCTCTCTGTTTGTGGTTTCTGTGGTTACTGGGTAGCCCATGTTCTTAAAAAGGGCAAACTTCCAAAACAATCTTTTTTGCTATCTCTTATGATCTGTTTTGGAATGGATCCTGTTCTCATGGTACTGTGGGTTTTTATGTTCTCTTTGTCCGTCCGTCCATGCTGCTCTTTCGCAGGTTGCTGCAGCTCCAGCGCTCAGTCATCAGTTCAGACTCAGACATTGCAGATGAGCTGTTGTATGGGCGGGCTGGATATCTCTTCGCACTTCTTTACGTCAACAATGAGATCGGCCCAGACACAGTGGATGAGGCCACCATCTCCAAGGTAACCAGCAACGCAGCCTATATCATTTTGGGGTGACATCATGGAAACTTCAGTTCTCATAAAACACCACTTAAATTAATGTTTATACTGTAGGGCTGTGCAGTTAAAGTCTATAGAGGTGTTCCACCCCATCTTGTTAAACCCTGTTGAGTAGCTTAGAAGGTTTCCATCCACATCCCTGTAATCCCAAGACAGTTCAAATATATTGTCCATAACACAGTACAGCCAGTTTAAACCTCTTATGTATGACACACAGTAGGGCTGCACAATATATCGCAAATTTACCGTCATCACGATGTCAACACGCGCAATATACATATTGCGAAAAAAATATACATATCGCGAAAGACTGACTGAACTGCAATAAATGGTGTTTTTCCAAAACTCTTCACCCAGTGCCACAGAGAAGAGGGCAAAAAATCACTGGGCAGTTTCTTCATCTTCTGTGCTGCTGTTATAGATTCTTCCTTTTGCAATTTTTTTCTGGCTAAGAACTTATTATAATTTAAATTATGTTTACATTTATTTAAGATTTAAAATTATGAAAAATATTTTCAGATTTTATTCAACAATGTTCAATGGTTCAAATGTTTTATGGGAGGCATTAAAATGCCCTGTTTAAGTAAATTCTTTAAAAAACATGTTTGAATGGAAATACTGCATTACATTTTTTTCTGGAGTCTGTTACCAGCAAATCCAAAGCAGAAAAACATTGACACTATAAAGTTTTTACTTACTTATCGCATGTGATATCGCCATCGCAAGACTCAACATTATCGCATATCGCATGTTTTCTTAATATCGTGCAGTCCTAACATACAGTAATCTTGAATAAGAATCTACACAGTTCAGATGAAGGGTTTATAAATGCAAATGCATAGCAAATGGGATTAATTGTAACCAACAGAGCTACACAATACAGCTTTTAAACCAGATTTCCAAAATAAATGCATAAGTATAAATATGACTTTTGAAGGAAGTCATGTATAGTGTATAGTGAGTTTATAGTAAATCAATAATCTGTTAATAAAACGTTGCTAAATAGTTTGAAATTAACATGGAGGGATATAGAATTCTCTCATTATCTACTTTGAACAGTTTTGTCATGTCTCTGTGTAACATTTTACTCAGAATACCTCTAATATAGGTACCTGTTCTGTAACAAAAATTAACCAAATATTAATTCGGTAAATGCATAAATGTCTGTATCCTGCTAAACGAATGCAATGATGAAAAGGCTACTTTACAAAGCACATAATTCGATTCCGTCAGGCTGTGTGTTGGTCTTGGATTCATATGCAGGGAAATTGTTTTTCTTTTTTGTATCTGTGCTTGTATCTATTCATTCCATATTACTTCATATTTGGGACCATGCCTAAAACACAAATGCGCACACACACTCTGCTTCTCTCTCACTCTCTGTGTTGCTTTTTTCTGTCTGTATCCAGAGAGGCTATTTTTAGTACAGTGTTCAGAGTGACCAGACTAGCAGTGTGCCATGAGCCAGACAACGCCCTCTCAAAGCCTGGAGCAAAATCTGAGACAGGATGATGCCCCTAGAGAGCAGTGGAGACAGTGACAGGAACCTTGTAAGAAACATCCTGATACCCGCAGCTAGTAGAATATGTCTGTACAGCCTTTGGAATCACTTGGTTTTCTGCATGAATGATTTATCAGTAGTGCTCTGACCTTCGTCTAAGCATGATAAATATGGACAGGCTTATTACCAGTGCCATCTCTTTATTGAATTTAAACAATTGACTTTAAACAGGAGATGAATGTTTATCATTAGAAGCAGCTTCTTTATTGGAAATGGCCTGCGTCTAATGATACTTTGTCACATTCTTCTAAATAAAATTGATTCATATGGTATTTATTTTCGGGTAAATACCATATGAATCTACTTCGCCAGGTCACATGACCTAACATTTCAATGAGATTCAAGGGGATTTCTAACAATTTTCTCAATTTCAACGTAATCGAATCGCACATTAAATTATCGATTCGTAAGCAAGGTCATGCATTGCGGTGTGTTGTGATATATTAGCTATTCTTAAGAAATAGTCCATGGTTGTGATGGGAACCAAACATCTAAAGAGTGTTGTTACATAAAATGGTTATGAATACTTTGCCTTATGCTCAGAAATTGCACAAAAATGTTGAAAAGCACTGATGCTGCAGATGCTCTGAAATTAAGACAGCATTACATTTATATTTATGGCATTTAGCTGGCGCTCTTATCCAGAGCGACATAAATCAGTGCTGAAGTAATCCACATCTGTTTCAGCCACAGCACGGTTTTGATGTTCGTATGCATGGATTTCTTTATATACTTTTCATTTTTTAATGCTTAATATGCTTTATGTGCATTCACCAAACTTTTTTTAATCTTAGGTTTTGTTTAATCTGTCCATGAAACATGTAGGAGGTTTTCTTTTGAATACAGGCATCAGGAAGTTTGAGATGTCTGCAGAGTCGTTTTGAGTTGAGGTGTACAAATCTCATAGTGTGATGAGCCACCTGGCAATATCTGACCGGTTTGAATAAAACCTTACACTTTTTACATTCCACCTGTTCTTTATTTTACGATAAAAGGATTAATAGAAATGGTCCAGAATGACTCCAAATAAAATCTTTGCACTCGGGGTTACAGCTTTTATTTCTTTCATCTGAAGGGACTTCATAAAGGTAACTTCTGTGCAAGTGTAGTAATGACCTTCAGACCATTACTAGCGCCATCTATTTGTATCTTATATCTTTATTTATTATGATCTGTGTGAACCATGAAGGATTACATTAAGGCAGAACATTTTTCTTTTGCAAAGGAATTCTTTTTCTTCAGTTCTTTTCTTTTGAGCTTCAGCTCTTTGGACGTTTTGAACTGAGGAAACGCTGTCTGCTCATAAGGTCGTCTTCTCCCCAGGATAAGTCATAAGGGCTGTGTTTTTGTCGAGTAAAATTATATTATTTGAGGTCTGTTTTCGGTCATCTTGGCAATGACTCTGCACTTTTTGAAAAGGATGGACTCCTTTTAATGCTTAAAGGTCAATAAATTGGATCGGATTTCACAAGCTACCTCCATGTTGGCTGTGCTACATGGATGAATGATAATTGGTGAATTATGTTCAAAGGCTTCATATTGCGAGTTTTGTCAGTTTTGTAGGTCTGGATAAGACCCCGGTGTTCCTGTCTGATCTTCTGCAATCTCCGTAGCATCAAAAGAACAAATGTTAGAACAAACAGGATCAGGTAACAGACACGGGCTATAACCTGCACCAACAGACATCGAAAACATGATACTCCACTACCCTTTCCCCTCATTTGTACAACCATGCCCTTCCATAATAATGCTTGTAAGCAGGAAGCCATTAATATTAATGAAGGGAGTCGGTGTCAGAGTGTTGGGTCAGGACAGGAAAATCATCTTTCTTTAGCTCATCCTCAGGCAGCAGAATTTGTCTGTGGGTCAGATTATTTTAGTCCGTGCATAACTTTTGGCACTGTGTTTACTGATGTTCTTGCCATATTTTTAGCATGATATTCTGTTGAGGTTTGTGGCGTAGTCTTCATGGGGAACTTCATCCGCTGCATTATCGTAGTTTGGGTTTTATTGCTTTATATTTCTGGGGCTGCTGGTGGCCTGGTGCTTAGGGAGGGGCTCCTCTGATCAGAAGGCGTGTGTTTCAGGTTGTCTTGTTTTAGTGGTCTAAAGCAGCATTTCACTTAGTAGCAGTTTTTTTAAAAAGTTGAGTCCAGATCAGAATATCACATCCCTGCTCTAGTGCTAACCAACACTGCTTCCATTCTACTGCTGTCCAGGCTTTATGACAGAGCGAGAGAGAAGCTTATTCATCGAAATCTTTCTTTCTTTTCTATATTTATATATATTTTTTACTGTCTCTGCAATATTTTCTCCTCTTTTTTCTTGTCTGGCATATATTCTCTCTCTTGCTTGGATCAGCAGTGCAGTGCTTCCTGGATGACAAAGCTGTTTTATGGGTTAATTCTTGAGTGCCGCACTGCACCTCACTGTAGCGCCTCGGTTCCAGGCCGACAGGCATATTGTAGGAGCATGACATGTTCCATTTCATGATCCATGCATACACTAGCAGCTTACTGTAGCTCAGACTCGGAGGAAAACTGAAGACGTTGACTGTAGTTTAGCAGTAGTCAGGTGAAAGCTGATGCTCGGTGGGACTGCGGCTTTAGATTGGAGGTTAAAAAGTAATGTTTGTAGTTGTAAAATTCTCAGAATTATTACTTTAAAGGAAATTGTTCCTGGTTATTAATTTCAATAATATATAATGTGAAATTGTTGCTTCAGCATATCTTTTAAAGTTACCCATCATCATTTGTTCACCTCTGCACTGACAAACCTCTCACACAAAACACTCAGTACTGTGGTGAAAATTAAGGGCAAAAAGTTGTTGATGTATATTTTTTAGGATAATTGTCATATGTCACAATATGCTTTTCTGAGTATATGAATGATGTCATCAGGGCTCACTAAACGGCATGTTTTTGTTAGGAGAGCATAATTTGCATATATATAAATTAATTACTTGTATACGTTTGTTCCGATTATCATACCTCAAAGACTAAATATTGTATGGAAGTATAATCGGAATCATGCAAGAATATGGTTTATTAATTAGTTAATTAGTACATTAATTAAAGTACATTTTTTTATTGTTTATTTGTTTTCTTACAGTACTCAAAGTGTTGTGATTTTATGACAAATTACATGAGCCAGACAGGAGCACGCTGTACTTGAATGCTGTTGCAACACCTGTATTAAAATGTCGTCATAATGCATGACTCTAATATGCTCAGAAGGCAATCTTACTTATGGTGTAAACAAAATTTAATTTACACTATACAGTGTTTACTAAAAAAAATAGTTATCTGCCAATTCCATGACAGTTATAAAAGACTTTGTGTTGTGAAAAGTTTGTGAAGTGTCATGTTTTTTTTTGTTGTTTTTTTTATCACCCACCCCGGTTGTTATGAACTTAAACTGGGCAGTTCTCAATGCAGTGCCAACTCTCAGGGTTTTGGCTCTTTCCTCAAGTTCTCACACTGTGCCAAGCCAGTGCATGACCAGCCAATAGTGAACAAACTTACAAGTGGCTAATTTTGTTCTTTCTGTATGATTGCATCAGATTGGGTCATATCACAGCCTACTGAGAAGGCACTGTCTGTATCTTTGGCAGAAAAGCCTTTTCATGCCCCTGGTTCCTCAGCAAGTTTGCTACTGATTTATTCATTAGCACTTTGTTTTGGGGTTAAATTTCCATGTACCCCGCCATTAACAGGGTAGTAGTGACAGTACATTACTGGTTTTACTTAATCATTACATCCAATTTAATGTCTAATGTAGGCATTATTTATGCTGGCGACAGTGCAGCCATGTTCCCACCACTTTTTCCACATACGCTGCTCCCTGGATGCTGTGTTCCTGCCTGCCTGCTGTTTCACTTGGTGAATGGGTTAAATGTAGATGAGAATTTGTTCACACTGTGCTGTGCTGCTGGAGTATTCACTTTTTTGCAGAGGGCCATATCATCTCCACTACTTCTTTCATCCATAAATCTACTATTATGTTCATACAACCCCACCACTTGTCAAAAATCAGCCCAACTGATTCCCACATTCTCTAAAATGCACATAAATTTGTACCAGTTGGAAAGTACCGGGTACATTTTCATTTCAGTGCTTGGGTTTGGGCGAATGATGCACATAGGTTTGTAGGCTAATGACCTATGAGCTGTGCTTCCAATTAGCATTCAGAGCAGTGTAATATATCTCCACTTATTTTAGTTCAGTCACTTCACCAAAGTTTGAAGGGTTACATTTTCGTGACAATACAGACAGCATTAAGACTGTGATGGATGATAGGCGATGCCTTTTTGTTTACACTTGCATTTGCCTTATATATCTTGTTTATTTCATGTTCTTTTGCTCCAAGGTGGTGACGGCCATTCTGGAGTCAGGGAAGAGCTTGTCGAAAGAAGAGAAGAAGGCGGAGCGCTGTCCGCTGCTTTATGAGTGGCATAAGAAGCAGTATGTGGGAGCAGCGCATGGACTAGCTGGCATCTACTACATGCTGATGCAGGTGAGGGGCCTGCTTGCGGTTCACTGATGCCAGATTTTGACACACTCAGCTCTCACTTGTGCTTGGCATGGGAGTTTTGTGACTAATTAAATCATCCAACTGCATTGACTTGTCCCTTTTTACAAAGCTCTTAATTAGAAGCTGATTAAGAATGAGAAATGCTTGCACAAAAGATCCTCCAAGGTAAGATCTGCGTATCACTTACCCTTTTAAATTCAGAACTGCCCTACTTCTGTAATGAAGTAAGTGTTTGTGTGTGTGTGTCAAGCTGAACTTTAGCATTTAATTGCTTCAGTGAAGTGATTAATAGCCACAAGAGGCTGCTCTTCTGGTGGTCTGAGCCTCAATCAGCAATTGATTGGGAAATTGCAGTACAACATGAGCCTGTTATTAATGCACTAAGACTGGAGTGTCCCATTAATGTTCTTGTGTTGAGTGCAGGATGTGAGAAAAATGATAAACTTTGCATTAAAACCCCAAATCACATTCTGATCGTGTACACAGTTAAATATTGGAAAAAATGACCCTTGTAATATACCTCATTCATACATACCTAAACCATTCAACACTTTGTATATCATCTCTTTCATTCACAATTCGTTGTTTGTTCATGGAATTCAATTGTTTATTCATTGTTTCATTTTTACTTTTATAAAGCAGCATTTAAGCTACAAATAACTGAACATGCTTAATGAGTCATGACGTTACCACCCATAAAAATCACTAGTTATACAGTAAACATACAGGCCTACTATATTTCACACATAATTGCACTATATACTGTTTTTCCCCTACAGTTGTACACTGATTAGTTGTTTAAGTGTAATCTTCACAGCTGTGCATTTGTGTGCACACACACAGTTGTCTCTCTTCCTCTCTCTCTCCCTCTCTCTCCCCCGCTCTCCCTCTCTCTCTCCCTCTCCCTCCCCTCTCCCTCTCATTTTCCCTCCCTCCCCCCCCCCCCCCCTCTCTCTCTCTCTCTCTCTCTATACCT
>JBBPDC010000007.1:7296136-7342902 GCA_037974485.1 Hemigrammopetersius urotaenia | reverse complement strand
TTTTCCCTCCCTCCCCCCCCCCCCCCTCTCTCTCTCTCTCTCTCTCTCTATACCTACCCCCTCTATCTCATGCAATACTGCTTTCAAATGAATACTGCAGTACTCTTGTGTTTACTCATTTAATGCAAAATTCAACCTATATGTTCTAAAGACCCTCATTATGTATTCTGTTTTGATATTTCCAATGCAATCCAAAGACAGTCCCCAGCACAACCCCAGCAGGTACTAATTTGTTTGGTTCAAATGCTGGGATTGAGCAAAAATTTGAACCATCTGAGGGTTGCTAAGCACTGGATTGGCAAACCCTGCTCCATTCTATTACTGCCCACTAAGCAAGTCTACATGCAGGTTTAATTCAGAGTGCTGTATGAAATACAGTTTGTTGTTGTTTATTTCCCCCATCGTCTATTTATAGCCATGCTTTTATGGTTTGTAGGTTTTGCAAATGGGTTAGACATGCCACAAGTCATATTCCAGATTGATTGGAGAACCCCCGGAGCTGCTGAATAATTTATGGACAACTTTTAAGATATTAAACTTACATTTTCATAAGAGACTGCTGAGCCTCACTGTTTTGGCCTGGAGCCCAGAGTGACTTGCGGAAACACTTTTTTTCCTGTTTCTTTAAATATGTTGTCACAAAATGCAGCATATGGCTTGAACAAATCTTTTTTTTAATTATTTTTTTAAATTAAAGAGTCTATTGGAGGAAAGGTCACTTGGTCCCTGAAGTACTGCTGTAATTAACTGATTAACTTCATCGTTTGAATTCCACTTGGCATTTTCCTTTAATATTATCTTCAATCATGACGTTTTGACAGCCAGGATGACATCAGGCCTAAATTACCAACTCACCAGCTAATAAGGCATCAGGAAGTGTTAGTAAGTATTAGCCAAAAGACTTTTCTTTCTTGCCCAGGGTCATTTTAATCTTGTAACACTTTACTGAGGGCCAGTATACGTCCTTCATGAGAAGACTTATTCTGATAAGAATTAGTTGTCGTAATGGCTGCTTTACTCAGTTTTGATTTCATTTCGCCTCAGTAAATGATGGTGTTTATTAAAATGTTTATGTAGGTTTTTGTCATTGGTCATGAGAGGTTGAGAAGTCTTCCCACAAAAGCGCAGTGGGTGGAGAACCGGGCTCTCAAACTAACGACCGGGGCTCGAGTCTGTGGGCAGCAGTTTGGGGCAGTTGGAGGCCCCTACAATCAGAAGGTTGTGGGGTCAGATCACCACTGAACATGGTATCGTCCCCACACACTGCTTCCCAGGCGCTGTGCTGCCCGCTGCTTCACTTGGTGAATGGGTTAAATGCAGACAACGAATTTTGTGCTGTTCACACTGTATGCTGTGGTGTGTTCACATATAACAAATGGACACTTTACCCGTATCATGTAATCTCACGAATACTGGCTTTCAGAGTTCAACAAAACTTTATATAAGCCATCTTTAACATTTTAAGAGAGTTGTGTGGACCATTCTCTTAGAATACTCAGATTTATGCATCATCCTATATTCCTACTTCTCCCACTGAGAATTAATCCCTCTCTCTAATGGATTTCTCTAGAAGATTACTGCACATGCACTCTTGACCAAGGGCATTTTCCTAGCTCTATTCAACCCTGTTTTAACAAGCAGGAAAAAGAAATACTGTAGTTGCTCTTGTCTGTAGTAATGTAGTTCCTCTCTGGGCTTGTGTATGTGCATGTAAAATTACCTATTCAGTAACACAAATGTAACACTCTGACCTCAGGCCATTCCTAGCCTGACTCTTGGGGCTTTTTATTTTTTTTATTTTTTACAAGAGCTGCCCCTTTTGTAATGTGTGGCCATGCTTGAGCTGTATCAGTGGCTCTGTGCAGTGCAGTGAGGGTGGCAGCAAACTGGATTGGGACATTAATTGGCAGGCAGATCATATAATGACTGTGTGTGCTGTTGTGCAAGAAGGTGAAAACATAATGAAGGGATGTGTGAATTAAATGTGCCGTTGTAAAGTGTGTGTTGTGGGGGTGCAGATGTGTGTGTTATTCTGGTACTGTGCTATGTTTGCGCTGAAGACGAACATTTCATTTCTTTGGAAATTGTTTTTGTGTGCGTATATAATTAAGTCATGCTAAATTATGAATTAATTAATGCAATTAAAGTTTTTTTTCTAGCCTGAAACAAAGGAGCTGGATCTTGCAATCGACAAGCCCCGTATATTGGTCTCATTTATCAATGATAAATGTTGGAAACTGTGTGGAAATAATGGTCCATGTTCCAGGTCATGCAAACCTCTTGATTTTATTTTAAATCATATATTCTGATGAAGCTTAGTTCACTGATTGGTATAGCTGTAACAAAATGCGCTGCTTTTTTGGGGGGAAATGATGAAACAATTATTTGCCATCCCTAGTATATCTATGAATGTGATGAAGGCTTAATTTGATTTTTGTTTTCTTTTTCTCCATCGCCCTCTCGGCCATCCATCTCAACTGGGACAATCCTGCATTCCCTGCACCCAGTAATCAATAAGCTCTCCGTACTCACCTATAGAATAATATCAGCTCCTTCAGCTTTTGCCAGCACTGGTGAATTGTAAAGGCAGCTTACATTTAACTTCCCTGACCACGCTAGTGCACAAATAACGCCTCGAAAATGAACTGCCCTGGACTGTGTCCAAAGACAGAGATGAATGATTGATAAAGGGCTAAATCGTTATGCTTGGAATAGGCCCCATTGACTCCCTATAAACATAGTGCAATAGACACCACACACACACACACACACCTACACAAGCCTCAGTGATTGGGTGTGGCTCACTTGTGGTTGCTAAGGAGATGGAGCTGTGCGTCATGATGACGCAGAAGGACACGCTCCAGTGATGCTGTGCTGTCTTTATAATGGAAGTGTGCACTGTACTGTGCTGCCTTTATAATGGGATGGGGTGTGTATGTGTGTGTACAGTTGTATGAGGTTTGGCCTCTTCGCTTATTCAGCTGAAACCCAAACAGAAACAATTTGAGTGGAGCTCCAGCAAAGTGGCAGAGAGGCAGAAACTAGTGCCTAAAGCAGCAGTCGCAGGACCACGCGGACGGTCCTGGCAGCAGCAGATGCAGCGCAGAGCAATATTTCAGCAGCTGCTGTATTTGCAGCATTAAAGCAGCTGTTCAGGGATTAGGAGCGCAGTGAGTGCTACTGACAGCACCATCAATAGTATAGAGGCTTGCCTCTAAAACCTGCTCTTATTACTGATCAACATTATTCATGAAATAAATGTTCACAGCCTTTAATAATGGCCTGGGCTGATGTTTTAT
Organism: Hemigrammopetersius urotaenia; assembly: GCA_037974485.1. Classification (NCBI taxonomy): domain Eukaryota; kingdom Metazoa; phylum Chordata; class Actinopteri; order Characiformes; family Alestidae; genus Hemigrammopetersius; species Hemigrammopetersius urotaenia. The sequence continues at coordinate 7,339,603 of JBBPDC010000007.1, read as the reverse complement.
CTAAGGCTGTCATGATTACTTGATTAAAGCAAAAAAAAATGATAAAACCGTCCTCATGAATTGGTAATGATGACTTGCATTGATGTCAGCCGTACTACCTGTAGCTGTAATTGCAGCAGCTGGGTCAGGGCAGGTTTTCTATGCTGTATGTGTTGAGAGAGTGTTAGTAAGCCAGTAAAGGTTCCCTGTTGCTTTCCTCACACTTCTGGCTGCTCACAGCAGTACGTTGTCTGGGTCAGTGGGATTCTTCAGTGGGTACCAGCAGTTAGCTTAAAAACTGCCCTTTCCCCATGTAAAATCAATTATCAGTTATTTTTTGACTTCCAACCCACACTTTCCACCATTGTGATGCTTAACCTTCCGGTGCTCCTGTGGGACTGTCCCTGTAACTAATGATTGTAAGTCACTATGGATAAGACTTTCAGCCAAAAGTCCCCTTTAACCCTTTACCTGAATTTTGCACCCACAGTTTTCAATTTCGTTTCCGGTGGTAGCTCATGGGGGGTGATGTGCAGCACTGGTTGGAGTCTAGGAGTGGGTAGGGTAGAGACATGATTGTGTGACAAGGGTGGGTAATATGGAGGTCTGGTGCTACTTGGTCTTCGACACCGAGGCCTAAGGATAACACCTCCCTTTCCATCCCCTTATGTGCAAGAATCTTACATGCATTATCACTACCTATACAATAGTATTACCACTGCTTATGTCATTACATACAATAATGGATTTGGGATAGATTACAACTCAAAACCCCTATTTGTGTAAACTACTAGTAAACTAGTTGTATTATTTCTAGTATACACCTCTCTTACTGACCATAGCATTTTGTGTATATAGAACAGATTGTGTATATATGTATATACACATAAATACAATTTTCTGAAATACTCTGTACAAAATGCGCTATATAGTGTTTATTTAGGCTTTATATTGTTATTTTATTGTTCTTGTCTTTGTGTCTGTGACTGTGCAGTCCTCTGTGGTCAATTTAAAAGGTTTTCTATTATAAAGATTTCTATTCTCAGGAGGAGTCCTTTGGGAAATACTTTCAATATTCATCTGGACTGAGAGAGCGAACGTTCAGAGTTAAAGAATTAATAATAACAATCTCCACTTGCTCAGGCAGACGCTATTAAGTCTTTGGAGTTGGAGCTGATTGAAAAAATATAGATAAAATTATAGTTTGCCTTATTAGAGTTAACTGGAATGCCTCATATTTGTGCATTCTAACCATTCATGAACTGCAGACTAATTTAACCGTCCATCTTTCTGGAACAAACGCAGTCCTTCCTGCCGTGCATGATCATGTTTTGATTGTGTGTGTACAGAGGGAAGGCATTATTCACAGACTGGTGTGTTGTCAGTGTTTTAGAGAGAGAGTGAGGCGAGGAGGGGCTGAGTGAATCGATGCACTGCACACAGCTCTACAAGGAAATAGGATTTTACCCATTTTAAATGGTAAAAAAAAAAATCAATGTGCAGCAGTCAATGTTGATTTTGTGCTGGGCCTCCACAAATAAATCAATGTATGGGAAACACTGCAGTAAAAGCCCTAAGCAGTGCAGCACTATATCAGAAAGCTGGAGATTTGGGGTGGAACAGCAGCTGTGTCTTTGTTGTCTCTGAGGAGGCAGTCGGCCACATTCTCGTCTGTTTCAGGCCCCAGACTGGAGTTACCGGTGGGAACTAGAGTTACTGAATTGAGCAGAAATGGGAGGAACTTCAGTTAGCTTCTAAATAGATCTGTTGCATCTCATAGCAGCCAAATCTTCACATCCCACTTTTCATGCGTCTGTTGTGTGTGCAAACACTCTCAAAGCCATTTCAGCAAATGATCATGTGAATATAATACATAAACATAGACAGGTAAAGTAGAAAGACCACCAAAACTCGCTCGTTTATGCTTGTCTATTACTAGCCATGCTGTCTCAGGGATGGGATGAACTGTACTTAGTCCTTCCTGCATTTTAAAAGGCTATAGTAATGGAGTCAAGGTTGAGACTATATGCCTGCACCAAAACATCCTATGAAAGCTCAGAAAATGTAGTTTGTGAAACAGTAACAATGTTATTGCATATTTTCTGGCATATTTTACAGAGCCTCTTATCCACCATGTCCATCGGGTGCTGAGGGTTTTAACAGTGTTGTTCTGATGGTAAACATTTCTTCAGTATCTTTTCAAAACTTGAGCTTTCATGTAACTGCGGTTACTGGTAATGGAAGCCTCTCAAAAACAAAATGTGCTCCTGTAATTTCTCCACCTACTGTTTTGTATGTTCCTCACACATTTTGCTTGATTTTACCCCGAATGAGGAATAACATGGCCCACGGCTTAGAACATTGTATCCTGTCAGAAAATACTGTTTGATCATTTACCATCAACAAAGTAATGCTAGTATAGACATATTTATTACTGTTCTAAATTATCTGTTGAATGCAGGCATAACTATAACAGACATGCTATTAAAAAAAGTTAAGGATTGAATGGAGCTGACTAGAGTGGGTTAAATGCATGGAGCTTAGTTGTTCATTCCCGTCTGTCTCATTCACATATTCAGTGCATTCATACTGTAGATCATCATAATCACAATTTTCTACAAACAACTCTATATGCAATATTTATTCTGTGTGTGGAAATGGAATTTCAGTGGTTGATCCTTTGCTGAAGCCCATCTTTAACACCCACTGACCTTTATTATCTGCACTTCCATCACACTTTTAATTGATTTTCTATGAATTCTTTAGGCTCTCTCTGATTTATCAATATTTGTATTCTATTCCTGTAAAGCACACCGAATTGCATTTTTTTGTATGGTAATGGTCTATATAAATAAACTGGGATGGGATATTTAGATTTGCCTTTGTGTGGTTTGTGATGGGTTTTCCCTCTCTCTATCTCTGTCTCTCTCTTGCTCTATATCTCTCTCTCTTTCTGTGTGTCTCTCTCTCTGCAGCCCTCTGCGAAGGTGAATCTTGAGATCCTGACTGAACTGGTGCGGCCTAGTGTAGATTATGTTCGGCACAAAAAATTCCGCTCAGGCAATTACCCATCATCCCTCAGCAATGAGACGGACAGGCTGGTGCACTGGTGCCACGGAGCGCCGGGCGTGGTGCACATGCTTATCATGGCCTATAAGGTAACCCTGCGCACACGTGCACTCCTCGCACATGAATTATCGCTCGTTCGTTTTCAGTGCAGAAGAACACAGCAAGCCCGTGTCTGATTTGAGAGCTGTGTTTAGATACCGGGGTCCTGTCTTTGAACTCATGTATGGTTTGTAGAAGTTTCACCTGATCTTGTGTGATGTTAAAATTCTCTCACTGTCAGAAAAGTTGGCTTGAGCCTTTTTGCAATCCATCTTCATAATGAATATCAGCCATGAGTGCAGGGAGCTATTCAGAATGATTTATGAATACACAGATCTGATCATGAAGACTGATGAGCAGCCGAGAGCAGACGGGACTCAGACTGTAATCTAATAAAGCCAGTTCACTTCTCTCAACCATACTATTAAACCGGCGGCTCACACAATAATGTCAAACCGCCTCCTGCTCAAACTCTCGCACTCTATCTTTTGCTCGCTCTCTCTCTCTCTCTCTCTCTCTCTCTCTCTCTCTCTCTCTCCATCTCTGGCTCTCTCTCTCGCTCTCTCACTCTTTCCCGCGCTCTCTCTCTTTTCTTGCTCTCTCTCTATTCTTTCTCTTTTCTCCTACTTTCTTTGGCTCTCTGACTCTCACGCTTTCTCTGACAAGCTAATCTAACAGCTCACACTGACATCTAGTGGTTGAACTGTAAAACTAGCATTAACGCAATATTTTCAAGTGTAAAGGAGCTCCACTCCATTATCAGTGAGATTTACAGAAAGGTCCAGCACGTTCCCCGAAACTGTGCTTGAGTGATCGGCTCTTTAAAAGTTACTGTAACCCTTAAAACAGAGTCTGTAACCAGAGCAATGCATGAATACGTCTGCTATCTTATAAATGCAGTTTACACATTAGTTCAACAAACAGTCATTTATCACAGTCACAGCCTTATCTGCTGCGCCAGTTTGGACTGTAATAGCTTTTTTTTATCACAACTAATGTTTCTGTGCTCCAGTGAAATGCTTTCTCGGCTTTTCTTGATATCACTCCTTTCCACTTCTTATGGGCAGATGGTCCATTTTCTCTCTCACTCACTCTCACTCTTTCCCCTTCGCTTTCTCGCACTCTCTCTTTCTCTCTGTCACTCATTTCTTCTCTCACTCTCTTTCTCTCACTGTCTCTCTCAGATGACAGGGCCTAAGGGTAGGTGGGAGAAAGTGAGTGTGTTATATTTGGAAACTCCATTGCCTCTGTAAAGTGTTTAACTCTGCTGCTGTAACAAATGACAGTGTGCCTTTCGGCCGTCACTCACTGCGTTCGATCTTGTGCCTTTTTCCAAAGGCGCACACGGAGCGACTAACATGCATTTAGCTTCACATTGAGCCCTCAGGTGCTTTCCTGTCTGAGCACTTACTTGTGTAATTCCAACTTGCAGCATTCAATCACAAGCTATTTACTGTACCTCTGGACTCAGATTTTCAAGGCTGTGTTTATTAACAGCTTGAAGCTAGTCAGTCTTCTAGAGCCTCCTCAGGAGTGCTGAAGGGGGAGCTGTCTACAGCACTGTGATGCCATCAGCTATATTAGTCAACCAGTAATGCATCCCAAAGAGAGCGTAATGCAGGGCAGTACGAGCCTAAAATAAATATATATCCAAATAACAAACAAAACAGTGGGAGTGGTAAAAAAGAATCCAACCTTACATGCATTACGATTGTCCCCTGAGATTTTGCACCAATGCACAAGCACATCATCTGTCTTTTATCTAGGCTTATGCTTCATTTTTAATATTTTGTTTAATATTTTTTAGTTTAAATCCATTTATCTGGCAAAATCTAAAGGTGCATAACATTACTTGTGAAGATGAAAAATGGAAAATCCACCTACATAAGGAATGGTTTTATAATTGAGGCGCCCTGAAACAAATCAGGAGGTGCCTGGAGTCTCACCTCAAAACATCTCCCCAAAAATCCTTTAACCTGGCAGTAAATAAATACACAAATAAAATAAATCTATCCTAACTCCCTGATCTAACCAGCACACAGCGCAGTAATTGTAATCCGGCTAAGAAGACTGAGTTTCTGAAACAATAACTTGTTTCTTTGTCTACATTGTCTACATTTTCTGATCACACGCCAATGTTCTGATCGTCAAAGGACATTTTTTGACACCCTCATGCAAACGTACATCTGGATTTAGAAGCAAAACTGGCTGCTGTGGCACAAACATCCATAACTTAAGTGAAATATGTGAACAGATACACCTGTTCTTATGTTGTGCACATGAATCATACACTGCACATTTACATGATATTCCCTTGAGTAAGGTACCAGCCCCAATATAAAAATGTGCTGGAAATAAGCACATTTTTATATTGTAAAAAGCCATTGAATATCCCAGTTTGAAAATGATTATATAACAATGGCTATGGAGCTTTACCACACAATTCTAAAGTTAAATCTTTCTGAAAAAAACATCTTCTTGTAGAAAGAAGTAAAATTTCACTCGGCAAAAACTAGAATTTGCTTATAAAAATGATTGTATCAAGATTTTACTTGTTAGTTTCACATCAAATAGTTGCCCTGGGTCTTTAGAAAAAAAAAAACCCCATAAGTCATGAATGGCTATCTTATGGGGTTAAAATGTTATAGCCCAATTAAAAAAAGGGATGCAAAAACAATCATAATTGGCCTGGAGTTCATAGGGTTAAGTGACTAACATGCCAGTGCAGAAAGTCCCAGTGTGTGTAAAACCTTTGACTGGTACAACCCCTGGCAAAAAGTATGGAATCACCCCTCTCAGAAGATGTTCATTCAAATGTTTAATTAAACATTTGAATGAACATCTTCTGAGAGGGGTTTTTGCAGAATGTATCTGAAGCTGAAGCTGGCACAAAAACATGGGCTTTATGAGAGGGCTTTCTAAAGATGATTGCAGGAGATAGAGAAGACTTTGTGTGAGAAAATAATAACCAGGTTTGAAATAAAAGTACGTATTACAGTTATTAAATTAAACTAAGAGTAGTACACACAGATAATTGTTTCTGTTGTGAGTGGTGTATGTTCTAACGCGTGTGTCTGTGCGTGCGCGTGTGTGTGTTAGGTATTTAAGGATGAGAAGTACCTGAAGGATGCGGTGGAGTGTGGTGAGGTGATCTGGCAGAGAGGATTACTGAGGAAAGGTTATGGAATCTGTCATGGCACAGCTGGCAACGGCTACGCCTTCCTCTCCCTCTACAAAGCCACGCAGGAGCAGAAGTACCTGTACCGAGCCTGTAAGGTACGCAACCGCCACGGCAGCTGTTTCATAATCGATTGAGTTTGTCTCTTCTCAGAAAGTTCTGCTACATGTGCTTCCATTTGCATTTCAGACGGCAAAGCTGCACTTCTGGTCAGAGGTAAAACCAAAACAAATCAAAAACGTTTTGGTTGCATATAAAGACAGATGATGATTCTATCTATGATTCTAGATGATGCTAGTTGTATAAATTCATGAGTTACTAGTAGATAAATAGTAGGAAGCTAGGAATAAAGGATGATTTGAAACGAGAGAATGTAAATCATAATGATGGTCTGATAAAGAATGTCCAGAATTGCTTGTGTTTTAAAACAAGGGATTATTACGGTATATTTATTATTGAATAATGTTTATATTAATACTTGTATAACAACAATTATTCTTTGCTATAGTATCTAAAAATAAATGGTATTGTTTGTCTAAACTACTCTCTGTGTAAAATACGTTAAATGCAAATGATTGCATCCCTATAGTAAATGTACAGTAAATGTATTTTATTTAATAAGTTAATAAATACATTTTTCTCACAATTTTAGAGCACAATTTAAGCTTGTGCTTAATTTAATGTAAAAACAAAAATGCCACACCATATATTCTGCTTACATTTGCTCCAATATGTGACTCTGCATTATAATGTGCAGAGGTGTATTCTTTCTGTAGAAAATAATTACAATAATGCCTGTGGTATAATCAGGAGTGTGCAAACTTTTGCAATCAGCTCTGTGTAAGTTATTCCATATTTTGAGTATCTGAGGTATGGGGTGGTGAGAGAAGTTACTGAAGTCCCCCAGCAGGGTGCTGCTCTGAGCACTGTGACTCCATACTAACCTGCTCTTGCCTCTTGAGCTACTCAGCATGCTGGTAGGAAACACTCCTGTAGGATCAGTCATGCCCTCCCCAGCCTCCCAGCGAGGTCATACAGCTCCACACTGCAGCGCTTTCCTCTCAGACCTTTGAGCTGATGCCATTCCCTTAAGTGCCAAGTTCCAACAGCTTGGATTTTCCACTAACTTTCCACTGCTGTACTATTATAGCCTAATGCAGTATTTATAATAAGTTTTATGAATTAAAGTGTTGTGAAGTTACAGTAAGTAGTAAAATGCCTTTACACAATATACACACTGATCAGTCATAACATTAAAAGCACTTGTCTAATATCGTGTAGGTTGCTCTTGTGGTATGTGAGTGAGCAACGGTTGATGGTGTCTCAAGCACAACAGTATAAAACAATATTAGATATGTAAAGATAAAATTAAATAATATAATATACAATAATATATAATATAGAGCTTGTATCTTGTTTTTTCTTTGACAGGGTTTGTTAAGGTGTGTTAATACACACACACACACAGGAAAACACGATTTATAAGGGGGTGGTGGTAGCTCAGTGGGTAGGATACTTGCCTCCAGACCAAGAGGTCATGGATTCGAATCTTACCTTCAGCACCACCACTGGGTCCCTGAGCAAGACCCTTAACCTGCTCCAGGGAGACTGTCCCCTGTAGTTAGGGAATGGAAGTCGCCTTGGATAAAAGCGTCTGATAAATGCCATAAATGTAAGAACTGGTTACATTCCTCCACTGGTCCATGGTCTAGTTGCTCGCGTGCCTACATGTAAGTGTTTTAGGCAGTGAACGAGGTCAGTGTCCACATTCTGACCAGTCTTGATTCACAGCTGTGGGTTCAGACACTTTTTATTGGACCAGACTGCTAGCCTTCACTCCTTGCTCATATCGGCCTTGAGTGCCCGTGACTCTGCCACTGGTTGCATGATTGTCCTTCCCTGAGCCAAGTTTGGGATGTACTAACCACTGCTTATTGGAAAAACACCAAGAGACCGCTTTGGAGATGCTTTGCACCAATAGTGTAGCCATCATCAGCCCTCAAAAAAGTTGCTTAGATCCTTTCCCACGTTTTCCGCTTCCCATTCCATGACAAGTACCAATGTGACAAGATCATCAGTATTATCCATCACGCCTGTCAGTGGTTTTAGGTTATGGCTGGTCAGTGTGTGCTGTTATATCATTACTTTCAAAAACAAAATGGTAACTTATGGAACAAGAATCATCATCTTGAACTTTAGTGTTTGTTAATGTTATGAGATTTTATTCCATGTAATTTTGAACCTTCTGTACTGTTCCATTTGTCATAGAACCAGGCAAGAGCAGCCGTTACCTTTTAGATAAATGTTGTATAAAAAATAAAAAGCCATGATATGACAGTGGTAATATTAGGGCTTAATGACTACTGCAGTGCAGTATTAATATTCAAAACTGTTTTAATTTTAGCACCCATGTTAAAGTACATTTTCTGTTACATTATTACATATTTTTTATACATTTTTCTTTATGCTGCTCATTTTTGGTTTAACTGTACAACGGTTGGAGCACATGTATGAAGTTTAGTTATTTAGTTATTATATATATTGCAGTAGGCTTAAGTCTTACACTGTTAGATTTAAGACTGTTAGATTCTTAGTGATTTCAAGCTCCAGCATCAGCCTTTTCCTTTTTATTCCTCCTGTCAGCCTTTATGAAACTGCTATGCAGTGTGGGGCAGAGTCAGCCTCCAGACTAAGTCTCTGTCCCTGCCAAGGGACAGCTAGTCACAGTGTTTTGATCTGAGACGGGTGGTTTGGTGCTCTGTATTAGCCGCTGGTGGGGGACGCTTTCCTATTAGAGCTCCGATAATTACTGCAGCCTGCCCAAACTGCCGAGTAATGAAAGCATAATGGGCCCCGCTGTTCCTGCATCATTGCAGTAACCTTTTACAGCTGAAGTCATTTTCCAGCACAAATGATATGCCAGAAATATCTTGTCTGGGCTACGACAAACTGAGGAGGACACTCGAACACTGCCTCCGTGACTCCGGCTTTAGGTGAAGAGCTTCAGCAGAAAACGTTGCGTTTTCGTTGTTATGACACTGAATGGCCCTCGTTTTTTTTCTGGTTTCAGGTAATGTGGCAGCACAGTTTATACTTGGGTGTCAACTGTGATTTGTCTACACAAAATATTTTGTGTCCAAAGGTTTGTGGACATCTGCTCATCCAATAAATGAAAGCAATTAAGAGATTCTGGCCCCCATTTAGTGTAACACCTTCCCAAAAGACCCCCCACTTATAGTCTTTTGGGAAGGTGTTACACTAGATGTTGGAACATTGCTGTGAGGATTTGATTACATTGTGTCATGTGAACATTAGTGAAGTCAGGTGCTGATGTCATCAGGCACTCCAACTCATCCCAAATATATTGAATAGAGCTCCAGTTAAGTTTCACTGCTTCACAGACTATTGGGTGTTAAAGCTGACATTGAACATTGGACATGATGGCTTTACACTTCTGTGTTGCTGCCTCGGAGTGCTCTATCGAATTGGCAATATTTTCCAAGCGGATTAAACAAACTGTGTGGGCACAACTGAATGTTTATCAGCGATGGGTGAACTTTAAAGCTGTGTTCAGTAATTGCTGTCTGATATCTCACAAAATTACATTAATTTTGTCGTCATGCGTGTACTCTGTATATAAGCAAGCCCTGAAAAACAAACCAAGCCATCAGGAAAAGTGTTGGGGTGGAATAATCAGATTATCATCCAAGGAAGCAGAATTCAGTGTCTCTGTCTGGTATTTATGGCTTAAAACACACTTTATCACAACAAACTGCAAACAGTCCTTAAGCACACCCTCTAGATTCTGTTATTGCAGAAAGCAGCCCACCACCCTTCAGACTAAAGCATTTCACTTCAGACTGTATTTGTATGGTATTCGTAAACTGTAAAGGAGACTGGTTAGCTGTTGAACTGATCAGTTGTAGAGGAAATATAACAATTATTTCAGTTATTTTAATTTAAGGGTTTGTCTCTGGTTCACGTCAGTTTTATCTAAACATGTATTTGTTGTGAATTAAGTATAAACTATTTGCATTAGCAGTTACTGTTTATTTGCTGTCATATTAGAGAAATGTGCAAATCAATAGAAACTGTGTTCTAAAATTAGTGGACATCCCATTGTCTAGTCTTTTATGTGAATATTGTTCTGATCACCCATTTGTGTGTGTGTCTGTGTGTTTTGTAGTTTGCTGAGTGGTGTCTAGACTACGGAACACACGGCTGCCGCATTCCAGACCGGCCGTACTCGCTCTTTGAAGGTAAACCTTGTGTGCGTTCCTCACACACGTCCATCTCTGATTATCTTCCCAAAAAAATCCTCTCCGTGCTTCACCAGTGAACATTCCTCTATAGTTATTATGGCCAGGCAGACTACACTTACAGAGAAAATAAACTTTAAATGAGATGATAAAACTAATTGGAGGCATGACCCAACAAATTCAAAACCGTCTTATTGTAAACGCCTGTGTAGACTTCCATACTGCAGCATTACACATACATGAGCACTCTGGGCCATCTGCCACCATGGCCCTAAACTCGCTACCGCAAGGAGTTGGCATCCCAAGTCTCTCATTTGCTGCCTTACTTTATTGTTGCTATAGTAACACCCTTTCCTGCACAAGAATCTGAGTAACAATGGACCCTGATTGGTGTATCTGCTCCTCTCAACAGATTCAGAGAGTCTAGTGGTAGACCTGAGCCTTCAAACACACACAGACCAAAAGAGGGCACTCCCTCCGTGCTCATTTACCAACACATCACCATGCACTTGATTTATATTTGAATATTTCCTTTGAGGACAGGTACACCAGAACCTGGGTTGGGAACCACTAGCATTCTGTTTTAAGCAGTAAAGCTAAACCAAAATTTTTTCTTTGTTACAGGCATGGCTGGAGCGATTCACTTCCTCTCAGACCTGGCCCAGCCTCAGGCCTCCTGCTTTCCTGCCTTTGAATTCTGACCTGGGCTTCTGGAAGCACTGACTTTCGTTTCCCCTTTATTTGAAGCATCCTTGGATGGTGAAGGTGCCACTGTCCCGGGACACACACAGACGCAAAAAGACCTTCAGCCTATAACAAACATGCCGCCTTGACTTCTGCCGCTGTAGCTCTGTCGTCTTTGCCCTTGCTTTTTTAGCGTATGTGAGGATACTTTATTTAATGTAAATATGTTCATTGCCTCCTATTGTTTATGCGTTTCTTTTTTTTAATCTCTAAAAGGGATGACATTCTCTTGTAAAAGGATCTTTGCCTCTGCATGCCAGTGTTCCGATACTATAGCAGTGCCTCGATTGCCCCCGTGTTCGTCTGTGATCCTGTCGTTGGTGTGAAAGGGCTTTTCACCTGTTTGTCTTTGTTGTGTCTCTGCATGGGGATGGCTGAAACATGCCAGCGTTCACTTGTAGCTAAACTATTAACATCTAAAACCGGTCACACAGCCTGCTGTTGCTGTGTTTGTGTGTATGTGTGTGTGCGCGCGTGCTGAAAGTGTGAAGATGCCGTTCTTGTTTGGACATATCTTCTTCAAAGATGGCAAGAAATCTGGACTGAACTTTTCCAGTAAATATTGTTCCCTTAGGCGAACAATGTTGTCATGAATGTTGCAATAAATTGCGCTTCTTTGAACTGGATCTTCTCTGACTGGAATCAAAGTCCATCAACTGTGAATTCTTCGACTGCAACAGATATAATAATGCTGGGTTGGTCTGTTTAGCTGTTTAAGATTCACGACGGCTTATTTTAGATGAGATAAAACATGAAACATGTCTTGCTCTTTTGCTCATGAGTTCTATCAGGTGTAATTAAGTGTTTTCACACTTGTTCCATGTACCCCTCACCCAGGAGTGATTCTGGGATCATTACTGCTCATTACTGTTTTCACACATGAAGATTTCTTTTCAGCCATGGATTGAATGCACAGTTCCATACACCACCTTTGGCTTTTGCAAGATGATAGTAGGTTCATCTCTTTACAGTTTTTCACAATAAAGAGACAGCAGTTTCAGTAGGAGCATATCTTTATTTATGATATTGTTCCTAATCTAGGCTGCTGATATTGATGTGCAGAAGTAGTTCGATGTGCAGTGTATCATGTATAAAGCTGCAAACAAGGAGCCGGAGCAATTTTTAGAGATGCAGCAATGTTTGGCAATCTTCAGTGCATTCACTCACACTACTTTTTGTCTTCTTTTCTGCCAGTACAGGACCAAGTGAACCAGACACATCATGCTTTGCGACGATAGAGATGATAGCTTCCACACACTGTGAACCACACCAGGCCATCATTTTCTGGAGGTCCAGGCACTGGTTCTCTGGACTGCTCTGTTTCAAAAACAGCTTCCACACTCAGGTCTGGAAAAAAATGTGTGTAGAAATACCCTGAAATCCAATATTCTATTGAATATTATAGTTACTGTCTTAATATGAACCTCTATTTGGGCTGTCGGGTCGTCTGTTGCCCCTGCCATCAGGGGTTTGTATCCCAGGACTACCAATAGCACCACTGAGGTACCCTTGAGCAAAGTACATTTACGGAATTTAGCTGACGCTCTTATCCAGAGCGACGTACATCAGTGCTCAAACAGTCCACATCTGTTCTTTAAACCTGTAAAGCTAAACTTAAACCAACGTCCATTATTCAACCAAGTTACTGCAGGCTAAGTACACCAAAACATAACCTGTCAAAGAAAAGTCAGAAGTTAAGGCAAAGTAAGGAAGACTTGGAGGTTTTTTAAGGAAGACTTGGAGGTTTTTTTTTGTTTGTTTGGGTGTTTTTTGGTGTGTGTGGGGTGGTACCACACTTTGCTCCCTGGGTGCTGTGTTCGTGCCTGTCCTACTTCTTCACTTGTTGAATGGGATAAATGCAAAGGATAAATACAATATATAAAAGAATTAAAATAATGCTGTTTGGTTCACCACATCCCCCAAAACCCTGAGAGCAGAATTTTGCTAGAAGTATCCAATTGTTAAAGAACCATTCAGGGCTTATTTCAGGGTTCTCCAACAGGCTTGGTGCCAAAAGGAAAACTTTTTCAAGAGCATTTGACAGCTAAATGTATCTGGTCTCCTATAAAGGGGGTCCTCGGGTTACAACAGTCTTGACATACAACGTTTCGAGTTAATGACAAACACTCTTATAAAAAAATTGAGATGTAAGTGTTAAGGCGTACTCCGTTAGTGCCATACTTACGGACTGAGTGAAGGAGTTGCCACCCCTAGACAGTGTACAAGTACAGTATATTTATGTCCTTTTCCTTTTTCCGTGGCTTAGTTGTATTTTTATGTTCTAGATCATGATTTTACAACTGTGCTAGGATAAGTAAGGGCTATAGGCTAAGGTGTGTTTCGACTTGCACCAAAATTCTGGTTACATCACTGTCGTAGGAATGGTACTGTATCGTAACTCGAGGACCCCCTGTATTGTCCCAATGACCATTGTATACTTATATAAGTCTTATTATATACTCCTGTATAATTCTTCTGAATGTGTGACTACGTACAATAAGACATCATTATGTTCTTTACTGGGACGGAGGTCCGTGGGCCTCTGGCTGGTGTGGCAGTTACGTAAAGTCTAATTACGCCCACCTATCACTGAAGCATTAAAACCGCCACTGCCTTGAGTTATGTGAGGGGTTCTCAGAATGGAGAGACTGAGTTATGTGCTCAGTTAAAGTGACTCATCTAAGATCGTTAGTCTGGGAGAAACTCTAGAAAAGTACAAGCTTACATTAACTGAAGCCTGCAGTAATGCTTTAACTGTAGAAAAGCTCCAGCATTAGTCTGGAAAATCTTTACATTTGAGAAATTTGGGGCTGTATGTACACTTACGTACCCTTTTTAGATGCAGCTATGCATCAGATACAAATTTTGAATATATTTAATTGCACTTACCAGTATAACAATTGTTTTCTCAAGGTACAGGCCTGTTATTTTGTCTCAAATGGCCAGAATATCCAGATTTTCTAGCCAGAGCCCTGAGCACTGCTGTGTTAGACTGTCAGTTGTGATTGTGTTGCTTGCTCTTGATTTGTCTACATCAACAGGCAGTTCTGTTTTCTTTAAACATTGTTAATAATATAGTTTAACATTACTTTATGGAGAATTTATGCAAGTAATACAATCATAAATGCCTTTTTATTTTAATTCATTTTCATGATAAAAGATTTTCGGCCTTAGTACCGAGATGATTAATCACGGCCATTTCTTTCCATTTTTCAATATGCCAGACTAAAGGTAGCCAAGACATTTCCAGTAATGGTATGCATCCTTTACAGTATAATTCAGATGAGTAAAACAGATGGATACAGTTTGGCTAATGATCATGTAGTACATTTAATTAGCCTCGTCACTGTGTTGATACTGTGGGGTGAATTATGATAAACTAGCGGTGAGTGTTGGGACCGGTGCCCAAATGTTTGACCTCACATCCTCAGGTTTGTTAGTCAGGTGTCAAACCTCTTTGATTACTTTCACTGTTCAGTGTTTATGATGAAAACCACACCTATTCTGGTCTATGTAAGTTTACATAGCAGTTAGAAACAGATGTCACAAAAACAAGCAAAATGTAGTCTTGAGAGAACGAGAGGGAGTTTTATTACTGTCTTCATGATGAACTTTATCCTCTTTGACATTGAGTTACATTATTTCAGAATTACTGACATTTCAATGACTGTTTACTGAATACAACATGACAGTTAACATTACAATTGCCATATTCTGACACAGTGTTCTGTCCATGGTTATTTTAAACAAAGGACTGAACACTGCGTCAACCTCTGTGTCGATGCTGAAGTCGAGAAACCAGACTCACTCCTGCTTGGTTTTACGTAGTAGCACTTCCACTTGTTCATTTCCAGCCATGCCTGACACACTGATTCCATAATTAAAACAAAGCACCAACCCACTGTGACACCTAAACAAAACATACTCATAGCAAACTGACCCTGTCTTTCATTTGCATAGAATAGCCATAAAAGTACAATTACAATCAAAAGTGGCAAAACTAGCACAAAATTACTGTCCAAAATGTTCATTTCCAGGCTAAAATATGTGCTATTCATCGTTTAACGTCAAAAGCCCATCTTTACCCACACAAGCACTTTTAAAAACCCTCTTCAGAACACCTGAAATGTGCTACTTAAAGTTCATTTACAATTCGATTTGGACTCCAGGTTTCAGCATCTTTACACAAATTTTTAGATTAAACCAGCCTACAGTATCCAAACTCTGATTTGGATTGCTTAACATTTGACTCCAACTGTCAAATGTTAAGCAACCTCTTGTTTCCCTATTGCATCCTCCTGTCAAAGAAAAGTAACATGTTAAGGTGAGAAGAGCCCAATAATGGAATGCAGTTTATAGCTGTGGTTTAGACAGGGCTTCTGCTCTTTTCTCCAAACCATAATGTAGTTTGCACTGGTGGAGCTTGTTGTAAGCCTCCAAACCAAAACTCCAGCAGCCTGCTTCTGTGTGAATGACAGCTTCTGCTCAAAATAGATCTCTGCAGTTTGCCAGCACTTCCAAAGACATCCTGCTGGGAGTGTTACGGCCTGAACACGCAACATAGTTGTTTAATATAACTACGTGGTGTTATGATTGGTAATTAACGGAGGCTGCCTTAGAGTGATTGGAGTCTTGCATTGCAGAAATAAAAGTCCAATGACAAACAGAAGGAACAACAAGGATTTTAAAAAGGCTGAAATTTCAGCACAGTGTCTTTAGTCCTGGGTTGCCTCTAATGGTAGCAATGATATGACTGCATGCTGGGGAGCATAACAGGCTCACTGTGGATCTGTGCTCTGGCGTTCTCCAGCTAGTTCAAGATGATTCTGGAGCAGACCTCGACTGTGCTTACAAAACTGTGCTTACAAAAACTGGACACCCTGGTGTATAAGAGGTTTAATCACATGGCTTTCAAGGGTACGTGGTCTTGGGGAGAAGATGTACTTTTCTGTCTTTGATTTCATTTAAAGAGCCACGGCGACGTTTCCAACAGACCTGCTGCATCACCTTGTATAGAAAAACCAAATGCTTGGTTTCATCACATGGATAACTGTTGATGCCGCCAAAGGTCCTCTTTATTCCACTGATTGTGTTAAAACACACATGCTCGGCCAAGTGCTAGTGGTGTACTGAGAGCATTCCAAGGAAAGAGTCCAAAGCCTCCATTTGCCAGGTCACCAAATCGCCTGGACAGACAGCGTCACTGCACTGGAATTTAGGAAAGAGGAGATGTGCTTCAAGGTCCTTTTCTTCTGTCAAATCAAATAATCGCAGACACGTGACAAGGTGAGACTTAGTGGTTTTCTTTCCAGTGTGATGCAAACAATCATTTTCTCTAGTGAAATTCTACTTACTTAGATTACAACTGTTCTGGATCACATGCAGTTCATTCATGTTCTGCCATGTCCTTCCATTAAAAATGACTGTCTTTCATTTATATGAAGGGGTCAGATAAAAAGAAAAAAAAAATAGCATGGCCATGATTCAGCTCTACAATTTGGAAAAATCAATAAGTTCAAGGGAGAAAATCTTTGTTTTTCTAAAAGAAGCATATGAATGGAAAAAAATATCTCCACTACTTGAGGGCCATCTAGGGTGCTAGAGCTGTTGGCATGATATCATCCTGACTCAGATCAGTGATCTGATGTGGTGTGTCGTGCTGGTACGAAGGCCTGGGCCTACTTTTTCTCTGTGGACTTGAAGACCTGGTCGTAAGGGGGTGGAGGATGGTTGCAGTAGGACGGCGGCGGTGGGTAGGCGCTCATCATGTGGGTTGTGCCAGGTTGGCCAGGGTAAGCAGGGGCGAGGGGCATCGTCACGGCTCCACCCGGATCACCATAACCCTGAATACCAGGCTGCTGAGAGACTGTTGGAAGGGGGGGGTGAGATGTTTTATTGTATAAAATGCAGTATATCATGTGTACATATATACTATGTACAGTATAAGGAAAAACCCAAGAACTCAATGTAAAATAAGTGAAAAGATAAACTTAATATCTATTTTGCATGATTTTAAATGAATGAAAAACAGACAAATGTACAAACAAAACGCTTGGATGCTCCCTGCAAGTGGAATCATTTCCTCAGACAGTACTCTTGTGCCTTAGTGCCTTGTTTGTCACTTTTCAAGTGGCTCATATATTTTCATTAGTCACTTTTGGTCTGTATTATAAGATCTGAGATGGTGCTGCTCAGCTAACCGTGCACTCAGACTGCTGAGTAGGGAACAACCGCAGGGTGTCACTAAGCACAAATCTCATCAGCGCTGCGCTGCCAAATTAACCACACAAGACCAGAAATGAAAAGCAGGATTACGTGCTTTAAATCTCCTAATAATGTCATTAAAAATAAACAGCTTGTCAAGTATTTTATGTGGCTCTGTTTATTCTAGACTGCTCCTTCCAGAATTGCTTTCATATTAGGTTTTTGTTGTATGAGGGCTTGTAATAACAGTGCTTTGCTTACTAGAAACACTAAGTATTAATCCTGAAAGTTCCCTGAGTCTAGTAATTGGCTGATTCGTCCTGAATGAATGTAATTGTTCTGTATTATTAGTGGGAAAAGAAGCAGTCTTTTCATGTTTCATGTTCCCTACAGAACAAAGCTCCAACAATCCAACTCCAGGAACAAAATTAGGCATCTCTCTGCATTATTTAAACTCTCAAATCCATTTTCCACATGAGTGACTGAGATAATGACAGCATCCATTTAATTCTCCTCTGCTCTGTTTTAAAATCCATACAAAGGCTGTGACCTACTTTTGTCTCGGAATCACATAGGGGGGGAAAAGGTTAGAACCTTTTGAGTTTGTACAGTAAAAGAGCAGCAACACCACCTTAAAACAATGAAATGTGGTGCAATTCTATTAGTATTCTGCATTTATGTCTCTGGAAATCAAATCAAATCAGCCAGACAATGACATTCAACTGCATTGATTTTGGAATCTTCAATTGATTAAAAATAACATTCAATAAACTATACTACTGTGCAAAACTTTATTTAATTTACTTAATAACCAGTCAAAACACCTTAGGTTCGGATTTTTTCAGAATTAGGAAAACGAAATAAAAATACAACAGAAACGTACACCGAAGAATCAAACCTGCATTTAGTGTGTAAACCACAATTACGCAATTTTTGGAGACTTGCTGTCAGTTTTAACAGTCCACAGTTTGTTGTATTTTCTAGTTTTCCCCATTTTCTTTTTTTAGCAACTGCTTTATGACAGCTACACATCCTTCCAGATTTTCACAAAGTACACACACAGTCAAATTGAAGCTTTTAGTGTTGCTTATCTGATGAAGGCTGATTTTGTGATTCAAGTTTCACTTTTGGAGCCTACAATAACTTCCTTATGCAAGTGGGGGATGTTCAGTCTAATCACTTAAATCTCTCCTTTGTCATTTTAGAGGCACATGAGAGAGAGAAATGTTTGACACAGCTGAGGTGTGTCTGGGTAGTTGTGAGAATGTTAATGACTAGTTTTGGAAATAGCTGTTAAGTGGACACGACTATAACTGCTGGGTTTAAAACCAGTAAAAGAATGAGATACAGAGGCAGGAACAATAACAAAAGCAAAACATGGACAAGTTAAATACTAACAGATTTGATGTGCTTCGTTTTGGAGCCCTTTGTGTAATTTTCAGTTCAATTTGCGTTTTCTGCTATTTATTGATTCTTAATAATATATAACTTAATGGCTGTTATAACTGGACACAACTGTATTGTGTTTATGTTTTGGGGAAAAAAATATGAAAAGGTACCACGATTTCATTTGTGTGTAATTTTGTTAATAATTGTGAATTGTACTAAAATGTTTAAAAAAAAAACCATGAAGATCTATTTCCAATCCACAAGGCAAATGTTACTGGACGTTATAAATGTAGCACTGTGGCTATATTTTACACTGGACAGTTCTGGCTATTGTTCTGTTCCTAATGGGATATCGCCTGAAGAACAGAGCAGACACAGAATGGTAAATGAAAACGACACATGGCTAGGAAACCGTGTAGTCATGTGGTTACTGAATAACAGATTTCTGTGACAACACATGTCTTCATTCATTCAGGGCAGCAGCAAGTTATTGCCGGCCTTATGCTGGGCCATATCGGTTTCTAGTCACCCAAGCTTGTTCTGATTTTTCTGCATGAATGACGGAAAAGAAGGACGGAGGAAGGGAAGAGGAGGGTGACAGTAGCAGGAGGCATCTGACAAAAGGATAAAAATATCTCATGGTACTAGTAGCCTGCAGCTCTCCTTTAGATAATGGAACTAATAATGAAGGCATGCAGAAATGTATGTCTAGTTGTGTGTGTGTGTGATTGGCATTCTCATTTAGCTACAATAAAAACACAAGCGAGTAACAATGACAAAGCCATAAAGTAATGAGAAAAGCTGTCTACACTAGACACGACCGTTTCTGACGGATGACCTGTTTCTATTTTTGAGACACTGCATCATGCTAATGACCTTTTATAAGGACATTAACTGAACAGAGATGGTTCACGGGGAAATTGCTAGATTGGTGAAACTTTCATTAAGTGATTTAATCTGCTGTGGGGCTACTGAAAAACAAATGTTTCTTTTAAGCAATTTGACAGTAATTTATGGTTGTTGTGGTACATTAAATCATAATATGATTTTATGAACAATTTGTGTATATTTTCAGGACACTCACCGACTGCATGTATCTCACCTGGTGTGCCCACGGGCTGTCTGGTGAAAGACACGTTAAAGGCAGGCTCTTCACTGAGAGAGGAGGGATACATGCGTCGGCGAATGAAAAAGCCAGCTCCACAGCAAAAGAGCACGCCCATCGTCAGCAGCAGCCTGTTGAAGGATAGGGAGGTTAATTCAGGAATTAAAAAGAAAAAAAAAAAAGGTACAGAGATGGCATCCTTTATTACAGGTATCTTTTCGCATTTACTGACATTGCCGAAGCACCCAATCTCTGGTGGTGTAATTAAATCTGAAGCGTCTGCAATAAGCCAGAAGCGCACTACTCCCCACACTACCGTAACTTCTTTTCAGACTTCATTTTAAAGTCACTGTTAAAGAATCTGTTCACGGCCGTTCACCACAAGTAATCTGAGTTTAGTGGTTCTTTGCATAAAAAATAAATGCATAAAGAACTGAAGAACTAAAGGATGGCCAAACAAGCTTTAATCAAACAGATGGATACCAAAAGGCTCACAGACACACAGAAACACTATTAAATATAGTGTAGCAGTGTGAAAGTTAAAAGTAAAGTCTGGAAGCTCCGAAAGCAAACTGGTTCCTTCTTGGAATTCTGCTGATTCTCTTGATTAATTCTGTTCAGTGGTATTATGACTGCAGCAACACTTATTTGCATATTTTTGCATTATTTAAGTTTTTCTTTTGCTCATGGCACCATTTTCGTCCATTACGACAGAAAAATTTGATCAGGCTTACTAAACGTTTGCAATGGCACTAACACATGCATGTGCAAAGCAGCCCCTGCTGATTCATCAGTGGGTGTGCAGGAGTCCCTTTTGTCCATGCATACGTGATCACCACTGAGCTGCAGGGTTTAAAATAGGGGAGGAGCCAGTGCAAAAAAGCTGAATTAACATGCGCAAATCAACTGGAGAAATGTGCTTGTTTCCAATGCCATGGTAAAATTATTAAAAGCAATGTTTTTTTCTTTTAATTACAAAAGCTTGTACATTTGCATTCAAAAGTTTTAAATTAAACATTTAATTCAATATTTAAATAAATGTTTAAAATGTTTCTATGTCGGAGCCGCACAGCTTTACAGCTTTCACATAATTAACAGAAAGCTACGAAACTGTGAAGAAAATCAATTTGTAGTTACTAGTTCAGTCGTTTCTAGAATAATGGTTCTAAAATGAGCCACAGCAATGAAGCACCAAAGTTATAGATTAATATCCAGGATTGAAAGTGGAGATCAAAACCAGTACTTTAGCTAAATCAGATGGTGGTGCGCTTGTTTGGATCGAAGACCTGGATGGTGTAAGAATTGAACAGAAACTTAGTTCTTACCAGAAGTACCAGAGCCTCTGGATGGAGAGGGCTCGGACACAGCAGCGAGTTCCACAGCAGTCCTCATACGAGCGGCATCTGTCCACAAAACAGAGACGGACTGAACATGAGCACAACACTAATATCCAACTCAGTTTCTAAACACTTTCCACTACAGCACTGTCCATGCAGGAGAAATCCACACAAAGCAGACGCTGCATGATATGAAGCCTCAGCAACATCAATTATGTTTCACTCATTGCTATTTGAAACAACTTGAGTAATTCTGACCAGAGTGCAGATTTTAAACCTTCAGTGAAGGCCACAATTGTGTTTGTAAGATACGATGAATTTGATGTTAACCCTTATAACACAGGCGGCACAAATCTGTCGGAAGCGCAACAAATGGTAAATTGTCATCATACGCCAAAACAACTCCTTATATGGAAATTCTTTGTGTACCAGGGTCAACTTCCTAACCAGTAGGCCACCAGCTGCCTATGCATACGGTAGGCATACTAAGCACTGCATACCGGGAACACCATAAAAGACCATTTTTTCTTCTTCCGACACATCAATTTCAACAACTTGACCAGTCTATTGCTGCCTATTAAAGCACTCCCTGACAGGCACCACTGTAATGAGATAATCAATGGTATTCACTTCACCTGTCAGTGGTTTCAATATTGGTTGATGGGTGTGTGGTATATATGTTACTGTGTAAAGTCTTTTTGCTTCTAAAAACTAATTGATACATTGCGACCTGGGTAGAAGAACACAGCTTTGGTCCCAGATTTCTCTTTGATGCTTGCTGCCGTTGTATAGATTTGTGTAATTCTATCAGCAACACCTGATTTAATCTAAATGAGTATTGATTGAGACAAAATTTGATGGTAATTGCAACTGAGTAATATTCCACAACAAGAGTTCTGGAAAATGTTGAACACTGACTTACATAAAATCACTGTTTAGTGTATTAATGTTATTAGTATTTATTCTAATATTAGTGTACAGGTGCATAAGACTTATATTTATAAGATCACTATTATTATTATTATTGTTATTACCATTATAATATTATTATTATTAATAGTAATAATATCCATATCATACTATGAACAATAATAGTTCAGACTATTGTTTTTGACTTTGTTTTCAAACTTAGTGAATGTGGGAGTGATTATATTTTTAAGACGCTCAAAACCACACACTGGAGCAACTGTGTCAACGTTATCAGAAATTAGAAACAAAATAAACATAGTAACAATTGTACCATTTAAGGAATCTTCCCAAAAGGTCCAGAACAGCTATGCCTAACGATACTGGCGTGTTGCAAGCATACATTTGAAGACACAGCACACACAGTTCTGTCATTCTTTACAAACCCAGAGGCTATCCAATTAGGACCTGTCATGAGAGGCCACTGCTCTTTGCTACCCCCCGAGGCACAGAATGACAAAGTGCTCCTCCATGGGTATCCATGGCAATGCCCTAAACCTGAGAGCAATCAAGGCAGAGGGTTATGAATATAAGAAGAGAAGCTTTCTGGAATCTAGGTGCACTTCATTTGGAACCATATTTCAGCTATAGGCTTACTGCTGACTTCCACACGAGATGTGAAGTAAGCATTTGTGACCAAACCACATCACAGCACACAGTATGAACAGCACAAATTTAACCCATTCACCAAGTGAAGAAGTGTGTGTGGGGACGGCACCTAGCTCAAGGGTACCGCAGCGGTGCCACTAGCAGTCCTGGGATTCAAACCCACATCCTTCTGATGAAAGCGCCAACTCCCTAACAGTTGCCCCAAGGCCTCCAGCTGCCCCAAGTCTACCAGCTGCCTCTGGTGCATATGATAGTGCACATGTACCACGCAGATTTTTGTAACTACGAATCACTACTTTTTATTTTTTCTAGTAAATCTTCCCTAAATGAATTGTCCTGGGAGAGATTTGTCAATACAATGCAGCTGCTATTTTGTTCAATCCTTATATTTAAAGTAAAAGCAGTGCACTGGATTTCTGTTTTCTCTGTGTAGTTGGCAACATCAATGCTGGGCACACAGTTACTGTTGTTGGGCTCTAAAAGAGGCAATGAATGGACAAGCGCAAAATTAGTGATGCACAAAACTAATATACTGGACTGACATCAGTAGTGGGTACCCTAACCCTAACCCTAACCTTATTAAATGGTTTAGATATGGGTCAAACTTGACCAATCTTCATTCGATGCTGTCATGGTCATAAAATATAATGGACTATAATGACTCTATAATGTAATTAAATATGAGAATAATAAACCTTCTCCACTCTGGTGCTTTAGCATCCTCTTAATGTTTGTACTGTGGCTGGATCACACTCTAACCAAAATAAATCTAGTTTGCCATGTTAAAAATATATTCTGGAGCAGGCCTGTATAGTATGACAGATTCTTTGCTAGATAAAAGTGTGTATGAGTTTTTCTCAGTCAGTGAGAGACACAAATCTTGAATTGTATCAGTATCAGGAAAAAAGGCAGATCTCTAATGTTAATCCTAGAGTTTGTACAATCTCGTATTTCAGTGGTGACTAGAGGCCTGGAGTCCAGCCATAGCCTGCATGTTAAACTGCTCATCTTCAGCCAGCTCTAGGCAAGCTGAAGTGGAGATGGAGCTTCCTCATATGTTGAGCCATCAATTATAAACAGAGAAGCTTCTCTCACACACCATTGCTACCTGATTTAAAGGATCTGATGAAGGATGCCAAGCAGGATAAATAATTCAATGTTTCTCATTTAGGAATGTACCCAGCTGGTTTCTGCATCTGATCAGGAATGATAACAAGGCCGCCTCAGACTGAGCATCTGCTCCAGCCACGGGAACGAGCATGTACCTCTGATATTTAAAGTGCATGGGGACATTTTGGGTTTCCATATCAAGAGAGGCTTGTCCAATCAATCTAGGCTTTACTGCCTGGACAGCCAACCACACCAGCAACCCTGATCAAGTTAAAGGGACAAAATTCTTTCCAGCCCAGTAGAGAGGAAAGGCCAGCTGATGGTTACCAAGACAACAGAATAAGGCCCATAGGATTCAAGTGCATGTGGATTAATAAAGCCTTAGACAAAAGACACTGGTCCTGCAGAATACCATTGTGAAAATATTATATTCAGTACAGAAAACATTCTGAGAAAATACAAGATTATATAACATCTAAAGCCTCCAGCAGAAAACTAATTACATTAATGTTGGGGAATCTAGGAGGAATTCATTTCCTAAAAGAATGATTTAAAACAGATATGTAAAGAGTCACACAATGTGTGTGAATATGAGAATATATATTATATGTGCAGAGTCTGTGATCCAGTGTTATGATGATAATTATGGTGAATCAATTTTTCCACAACAGTTAGAAGGGCTTCAGTAAATGTGTGTGCACTGTATATATAAAGAACAAGGTGCCCACTGCCATTAATGAAGGCCAAAGCACTGGGGGAGGAAACTGTTAACATGTCTAGTTTTGCTAGCTTTGGCAGTCTTCTACCTGACAGTGTTAATAGTAATGGAACTCAGTGTTAGATGCACTGTACCCATTTTTTTTAATTGTCTTTTACAAGCCCGAAGTTCACATTATGTGAAAACGAATTACTCCCTAAAGCCAGTACCAATACTTATTATCTAAAGCTGCAACATGCATAACATTCTTTGCTCTTTAATTGACTCTTTAATTCGTACATGAAAAATGAATGGCCTATTTACATAACAGGAATCTAATGAAGTCCTACACTGAAAGTGAGAGGCAACTGACTATTCAGCATGAGTCATAATTAATTTCCAAGGGCACCATTCCACAAAAGAAGCATTTTATTTCACTTTTCTTGTAACTTTTCTCGTAAATACATTTACATTATTTATAAATAAGATGTGATAAGGTATAAATAACCTGCACACAATGTAATGGATCTTCACCATCCATTTAAACAGAGTTCACATTACGTGCAGTAAAATCGTTCTTCACATTTGCAGATTTTTTTTTAAAGCTATCCAATTAAATGCTTCTTTAGGGAGCAAAAAATGGTTCTTTTAAGGAGTCATGCAAAGAACCCTTTCTGGTACCTTTATTATTTAGAAGGTGATGATGCCCACTTATCTGTATACCAGAGTATCTGTGATTTGTTTTCCACTGATTTTCTGCCTAAATTTAATCATCTCTGGGGGAGGAAACTGTTAACATGTCTAGTTTTGCTAGCTTTGGCATCTCCAATTTCACCCACTAGCTAGGACTGTTCTATTACACAGTACCACTAACACTGGGAGAGTTAAGTTTAGCATTTGATGTGAGTCATGTGAAGCGCAACTGTAGCTTTTTGAATACTGCCGCTGAACACACTGGACAGCTTGCCGTGCTTGAAGAGAGCACTAATTGTCAGTTTTGTAACAGCAGATAACCGCAGATATGCTGACTAAAGAAAAGTGGGCCCTTTTGTTCATGCATGAACACAACACACCACACAGTGTGGAATTTTGTCTCTACATTTAAACCATTCACCAAGAGGAGCAGTGGGCAGCCGCTTCTGATCGCAGGGGCAACTCCCAAAGCACTAGGCCACTGAGGGACACGGGGAGAGGGGGCCACTATATACACTGTCTTAGACCTATAGCCACAGATTTCATATACAGTGAGGAACATAAGTATTTGAACACCCTGCAATTTTGCAAGTTCTCCCACTTAGAAATCATGGCAGGGTCTGAAATTATCACTGTGGGTGCATCATTCCCACTGTGAGAGACAATGTAAAAAAAAAAAAAACAGGAAATCACATTGTATGATTTGTAAAGAATTTATTTGTATTGCACTGCTGCATATAAGCACCTGGCAATCAGCAAGAATTCTGGCTCTCAAAGACCTGTTACTCTGCCTTTAAGAAGTAAACCTGGTCAAAAACTACGGCAAAAGCTTGACCTCTGTAATTGCAAACAAAGGCTTCTGTACCAAATATTAACACTGATTTTCTCAGGTGTTCAAATACTTATGTGCAGCAGTGCAATACGAACAAATTCTTTATAAATCATACAATGTGATTTCCTGAATTTTTTTTTACATTCTGTCTCTCACAGTGGGAATGCACCTACAATGTGAATTTCAGACCCCTCCATGAAGTGGGAGAACCTGCAAAATCGCAGGGTGTTCAAATACTTATGTTCCTCACTGTATTTATTTTTTAAAAATCAACAAATCCTGACACATCAGTATGGATTCCACACAAAAGTTCTAATAAACTGAATAATAATAAAGCAACATCTAACAGTCAGTAACAGAATTTTTCACAGTGAACCTGCAAGGATATATGTGCAAAGTACATCAAATTCAAATGTTCAAATAAAGGAACCTAAAGTAAATCTTAATCTGAAGGCCTGTCCAGATATCTGATCAGATTGGCTGTATAGCTACAGACATAGTTATCAATAACAACAGAATTCTGTTGGTATTCAGCAGTGGTTGATACAGGCCTCTCTGCGTAAATGCTTTTGACAGGTCACCTGGTCCATGACTGCCAGAGCAGTGAGTGTCCAGCCATGACATAAGGGTCAAGCAATGGTCACAGGTCAGACAGACGGACACCCTTCATGTCCACATTCATCTCAAAGAGAACACTTTGTATTCATGAATCAGTCAGCTATGCATGATCAACATGACAGACTGCACAATGCATTTAAATAATCCACTATATTTTGGCTGCAAGGACAGACTGTAAAATGTTTCAGCCTACAGTAATGAGCCCTCGTAAAATCCAAAAAATCATGAACTATTTATTGTGCATTATTTACAGCACTGAAGATTAGAATCCAGTGCAACAGTATACAGAGGTACAAAACATGCGGACAGATGGGATGATACACAATTTGGTGAAATCAATAAAACATATAGTTTTCATTTGTGCAAAGGGAGGAAGAAAACACTGCCACACTTCTTTTTAAGTGATACTGTAAACAATTTGGTACTGACAGATAGATGGATACTAAAAATCTATCCGCATTGGACAGATGCTTAGGTTAGACCAGAGGTCACCAACCTTTAAGATACTGAGAGCTACTTCACAAATCTATATAAATGCAAATGTGACTAAAGAAGAATAGCAACAGGATCAAATTAAATGTTAGACGCTGCTCACTGTTGAGTTGTGCTACTTTTTCGAACAGGTCCACGGGCCACTCATGTTGGTGACCCCTGGGTTAGACCAATAATTTATACCAATATAGGACACCATTTTTCACTCACTGCACTGAAACATAAATCGAAGTAGCACTATTTATAAATCCAAGCTTTACAAAAGGTTCCAAAAAATACAATAAAAATACAAATACTGGTCAGTGTGATCCCCATTTCTTTTAAATAAACTGATAGCATTAGCATGAAAGGTCTAGGATTTCTTGTTTGTTTGTGCATTTGTTTTCTAGTACACTATGCACCTGTCTCATCCTAAAGACTGGATCGCAGATCTATCGCTCTTGATCCTGACAGACCACCGCTGCTTATAATGAAAGCGAGAGACAGTACAGATCAATTGTGCTGGTCAGAATGAAGCTCCGCACAGGGGCCCCATGTCACTTCACTCACACAGCAAGTCTTTAATAAGCCATCCAGCTCCGGCTGACCGAACACAGCCCTAAAGAACACGCGTCACCTTTCCTTAAATTCATCTCTTCCCTCTCCTAACCACACTGAAAGGTTACTGAAGTCGGACTAAAACTGATTATAATGATATTTCATTAAGCATTCACTCTTTTTTGCCAAAAAAAGTCTCATGCTGTATGATGTTAAAATAAAAAATCCTGTTCTATATTGTACTACTGTGTGAACAGTTCTTCAAGTGAATGGTATGTAAAATAGTTCTAGTCACTAATCTAACCACTAATCGAAATCAAAATGTGAAATGTACTTCTTAAAAAATGTTCATCTTCAAATCATTGTAAGGTCAAAGATTTACTACCACTAAGCTCAAACTACACAAGACATGCTCAAGTCCATTTATTCCCATGCTTGTACTGTTAAAATGGCGGAAAGTTCCAGAGCAGACAAAGAGGCCTGTAAAGGGATGAGACCTGAAAAACAAAACATGCATCATCTGCCTTCTTAGTCTCTGCCATGATTTCATATTTAATTAATGAACGTGATTTTGTATTCAGTACAGTGACAGTTAGCGGACGAGCGCACACTCAAGGATAAAGCAAGGCTTAAGCAACAGCAAGTCACTGGCGGCTGGCTTAGCCCTTCAGCTCGACAAAGCGACAGGAAAGCAATATCAAAGGCCATTCTGCAAAGAAGCTTTACCTTGACAGCAGCTTGCTAATGGCTGTGACACAGTAATCAAAGAGAAACACGAAGGGAGAAAATCAAGGAAAAGAAATTTTAATTTCAAGCCAGACATCAGCAACAGAAGGAAAGCAATTTTTCTTCCCCCAAACAGCAGAACACGGGTCTTTATGTGTGAAAACTGCTATCTTTCAGAAGAAGCTGATCCAGACAAACAGAAATGGTCACACTTTGTGAAGGTGACAACCACATCTTTTCAATCTCACACCACACCGACAGTCACACAGGCTTTGTTGAAGCAGTTTCACATTTGGTGAACAAACAGAGAGGCCTCAGGAAAAAAAATAGCTCCATTAGTAATAAAAATATTAGCATGCTTAATGGGCCAGATAAGAGGGAAAGTTGGGAGGCATTATTATTGCCATTATGAGAGCAAACAGCGTGCAAGACCTGGAGTGCCACTTTATCCAAGTGGAACTCCAACACAGAAACAAAACCTAAAATAGGCTCTAGACAGAACAGCACAATGCACTTAGAGGAATCAGCCCCTTCACCAAAGAATGACTTAACATCTCCCTTAGAGTAAACAAGGCTTATGAACATCGGAGCCATAATACAATTAGTTTTTTTTTTTTTTTACTCATTGAGTAGTATTATCTAAGGATGGTATCTAGGGAAAAGCCATCAGATTTACTTCACTCAATGTTTCACTCAATAATGATTTGATCCACTGCTGAATTTGTAAGCTTGCTGAAAAAATGGGCAGTCTCTAATTTATGAGGTAGTAATAATTTTCATGAAGAGAGACAGAATATCAACCAAAATCAAGAAAAAAGATGTTACATAAAAGTTATAAATTGATTTGCAGGTCACTGAGTGAAATAAGTATTTGATCCCCTGCAACTTAGCCAGACTTCCACAGACTGGCTGTGTGCCCATGTTGCACACAGATTACAATCAATCTATCAATTATAGGAACTCCTGGTCTTAACTCATTATGAATGTAAAGCAAACCTGTCCACAGAATCAGTTACTTCCATTCCAAACTCTCCATCACTGAGGGCAAGACCAAAGAGCCGTTAAAGGGCATCAGATTGTAGACCTGCACAAGACTGGAATGGGTGTAACTGATAGCTTGACTTTTTGGCTCAATAAGTAGCAATAAGGAGGACTAGTTTGACTCAATAAAGAGCAAATAATGTTATTTATATTGCAACTAAAAAAAGAACACTGCAATTGTGATAGTGTATTGATTTAGCTCACACAGTGTGACCTACTAAAAAGTTTGGCTGAGAGAATCAAAGTGATCAGTGATCAGAATCAAACTGGCCAAAAAGCAAAATGACTGATACACCCCTAGTATCATCAGACAAGAATGGATCACAATCATAAAATCGTGTTCTCGTTTCATCTCTGCACAAGCCAACATTATACTTCATAACTGGTTGTTATACCTTACTGTAGAGTGTAAAGTCGTGTTTACATTTGACAGTAAAATGCACATGGATGTTGACTGCATTGTAAAGAGGTAACTATGTAAAACCTGGGACATATTTGTGAGCCATGTCTCTGGTGTAGAAAGTTTGTGATCTCACTATACACTCCTAGAAAAACATCACAGAGAGACCCCACTCCGGGAGTATATGCTGTGGGAGTCAGATCTTCTGAATAGCATCTGAATTTTATTCCATGGAAGAATGTACAAATCTCAGTTTTACTCGTCATTTTTAATGATGAGTTTCTTATGATATGATATAGATTATTCCTCATTGACAGCTGCGAAACATCTGATGTACCTGCTAAAGCCACACGCAAAAACATGTGGAAACATCTCTGTGCACAGTTAAATGGAGCAGAGTCTTATTATGAGATACTCTCATGGGAGGCACTCTAATGGCGGTCTGTCTGCTTCAGGTCAAATCCTGGCATCTTCTCAGAGGAATATTATTCACTGGAATAAAACAGCTGACACATTTTGAGCTTCTCCGTCTTCTTGCTTCTGGCAAGGCTGTTCCCATCCAATCAGAATGAGATCATCACCCCTAATGCCTGTTGAATTTGATTAGACACATCTATCCTCATGGTCCGTCTTGCAGATGTTATTAATGACAGTTAATCTGATGCTGCACAGTTTGTGTTAGTCTTCCTCTAGGTCTTCATTTGTGGTCAGTTTCAGCCAAAAGAACACTGTTGAGAGGATGTTTATGGTTGATAGACTGATCCACCATCCAAATATTATCTGCTGAATGATACACAGCAGTGCAGCTGGACTCTCTCAGATAAAACTAATTATCTTGGCAGTAAGAGTATTTTTGGCAGTCAATACTAAATAACACTAAAATGCATAATGCATGCTATAAAGCCTAGTGAAATGCCATTTGATTAAAAAAAAGTAACATGTTTTTTAGAAGGTTACAGTAAAAAAAGGAACACGGGTCTGGTTACGGACTTATCTGTGCTCTGGAGCCATTTGTTGGATGGATTTGTTAAATTTGATCTGCAGCTCCTGATTTAATTTAATGAAGGACTGATTAGATAAACTAGGTGTCTGGGAGGAAACTGTAAAGACTGGCCTTCCTCAAGGAGTGGTTTGGAAATTGATAAGCTTTCACAGAGTATTGTTTACAAAGTCATTTTTAATGTTAGTGTTTTTCACAACAAATAAATGCTTAGATCCCAGATAAACAGCTTTACATATTTTCTTGTAAGACTCAATGACCTTGGCCCCTGTAGTGTGTTAGTATGATATACAGACTATTTTGCTCCCTGTATTAAACTCAGCTTAAAGTTCACAAAAGGCAGCTCTGACCAAAGGCACTTTTCAGAGCAGCTGGCAAAAAGCCTTGCTTTGGAGCAACCTTTTTCTGAAAGAGACAACTGGGCTTTGAGCATGTGTCAAGATGTCACGACTGAGAACTCTTGTGGAGACGAACCGAGATCCACAGTCTGCTGAAGAATACCTTCACCAGGCTGTGGAACGCCATTAAATGGCAAAAACAGGCAGGCTATAGGCATCAGGTACATTTACTTACATAAAAATCTATAAATAATGTATGAGGGGAGTGTTGTATAAATGAGCTAGCAGGGCTAAGCCCTTCTTCTCTGTAAAAGAAAAAAAGTACTGAAATAAAGTTTGAGCCCCATTTCCAAATCATGAGAAAAATAAGAGCTGACTAAGTCGGGGCTGATTCACCTCTAGCCCAAGATGCAGACATACTCAGAAACTCATTTGTGACTTTGCTTCAAACGCGCCATGACAAATTACATGTAGTCACATTACATATGGTTTGTTCTCCATTTGAGCTAAGTTTTTAAAGTGTCTGCTGTAAAATATTGTGTGATTGTAGTCTTAGCTTGCTAAGATTGTCCAAATCAAGATTTAAATATTCAGGTGTGACTCATAGCTTCTAGACAGTAATTGAGACAGGGCTCTCGAGTGTGGTGCCACAGTGTGTCAGCAATCGATAGGTCCAAAGTAATGCTTCAATTACAGAAACAAGAGACATTTTAGACCCACATAGACCAAACTGGGTTAAAATCCAATGGTTTTTCCACTCTCTACCAATAATCTACAAATTATACTCAGCTTTTAGCTTACTGTATATTCAGATACACAGGATCCATTGTAATATAATACAACCAAATGTATATACGCTTCAGAGTTAAACACAAAATGCAGCAAGGAACCCATGCAATAAAGGACAATTTACATAATTTATTCACTTTTCTTAATAACCATGATTATGACTTAAGGACAGGGAACCACTGAGACAATTCGTTAAGACAATGAAAGAACGATCACCAGAGATGGTTATTTACTCCTTACTGCAGAGAAAATGATCAGATTCTCAGTTGGCTTCTTGGACTGCAGCAGCTAAGATGTCATTTGTGTTGGTGTGAAGCATACGCTGCTCTCTGTTTGCCATTTGCTCCCTGGAGTTTTGTGACAGTGAACGAGATGGATATTCTGTTATTTCAGTATCTCACTTAACTCAGAGAATAAGATGTGTGCTCTTGTTGTTAGAGAGAAGCATGTTAAACACTGCCAAAAAAGACGGAAAGAATCTTAGCATAAACAAGTTGAAATGACACTGTCTTCGGTTTATATAGTGGTAAAAAGCTGAATCATTTTAAGGAGTCAAATGTCAAAATGCCTTCCAACATATGTCAATTTTCTGGAGACTCTCTGCTTCCACTGAGGAGACTGAAGTGGATAATTATCCATCGATGATAACCTTTTCATGAAATGTCTCCAATTGTTGCCACACTTTGCGAAACAATAGCTGCCTTTTTGTTGAAAGAGCAGAACAAAACTCTTAGAGATTCTGATATTTGCAGTAAGTCTTGGCTTAGTCAGGCTTGGATATCTGCCTGTAGAAACCACACTCCTACAGCTGAGCTTGGGACTGTGTCCAGAAAACACCCACCTCTTGCATCTGAACTGCAGTGAAAAGACAAGAATGGTAGTTATAGTTGATAGTTCATATTTGCATTTATAATACTAAACACCTTTTACATATTTTATGTTTTACTTGGATAAAAACTTCATGGACATTTCAAAATGGTGTTATAATGCCTAAATAAATGTCCTTCACTTAAGATCCACACTGTGGGTGTTCTATTTTGGGTTAAGGTCTAGTCCCCTGCATGCCTTCTTCAATCACTTACTTTGAGACTTCTATATTCACCTCATACAGTCATCAAAAAGGTGATAAAACTAAGTTAGACTTGTCAGCGTAAAAAGATTGGAAAATAGAGCGCTGTGACTAAACATAGAGCAGATTTGTGTCTCAGCTCAAGGTGAGATCAAACTGGAGGAGGGATAAGAAAAGGACACCTACACTAGCGCATGCCTCACCTTAATACAGGAAGAGAGTCAATGGAGCAGATCAAGTGCCTGGAACTTCATTTCCCTCAGCCCCTAATAACTCATGCAGGGACAGGCTTGCATCACACCTCAAGGACGGACTGCCTGTTTTGGCAGTTAAGATAAGGCAAAGGTGAGTCTGCAGTGATGTGAGATATGCATTTTTGCTTTGCAAAAAGAGAATCAACTAAATAACTAAAGCCTTTCCTAAAATAAAATGTGGTGGATATTGTGTAGTGTCACTTCTTCATATAATATATAAACTAGTTTACAAACCTGAGACACCTCATACATAATGACAGACCACTGTTTATCTTCAGTCATCAAAGTCCCCATGCTCCCATAGATTTCACAAGAACAAAAAAAAACTCAATTTCTCAAAATGACTTGAACAAATATGGTTAGACAACAGTAAGCCATAGATTACTGTGCTAGTTATGTGTGTATTTAGCATCAATGAAAGAGTATATATTTACTTTTTAAAGAGTACAATGATTTGCTGCTGTCTTTCACTGAGCTCAGCTCTCCCCTCAGTTGTCAGTGGTTAACAGTCTTTCACGCATGATGTCGGCACAGAATTTCATATGTGTATCTGCAATCTCTCACACACGTTTACATTTAATATTTATGTTTCAAAACTGCAGAGGGGCCTAGACTGGACTGTGAGCAGATAAATGGTGAAGACTAGATTAAGGTAGGCATAATATAGCAAAAACATAGTATCATTTATTATTAAATTTTCATAATAAATGATGTGTCACTATATGATGAGTTGGAACAGGCAAGTGAAAACCAGTGGGTTCAAGGTTTAAAAATATTTCACAGAAATCCAGTTGAACAGTACTAACTGTACTCAGTTTGTAAAGAATTGTGCAGTTGGTCCATCTTGTGGAAACAGCGTTGATAAACTGCTTCCAACCCTCACAGGGAATGAGTCTGACTTACTGTGACTATGCAGACCAAGCTCTTGCACCAGTTGTACAGCAAGCGAACAGCTCTTATTAAGGTGTCCGGCACCCCAAACTCCCGGAGCACTCCTCAAAGGAGTCCCCGAGGGACACGGTCGAATGCCTTTTCCAGGTCCACAAAACACATGTAAACTCCCATGCACCCTCCAAGACCCTACTAAGGGTATAGAGCTGGTCCACCATTTCACATCCAGGAGGAAAACCACACTGCTCCTCCTGAATCAGAGATTCGACTATCCAACGGACCCTCCTCTCCAGCACCCCTGAATAAACCTTCCCGGGGAGGCTGAGGAGTGTGATCCCCCTATAGTTGGAACACACCTTCCGGTGCCCTTTCTTAAAGAGGGGGACCACTGCCCCGGTCTGCCAATCCAGAGGGACTGCCCCAGACACGGGTCATGCATGGGTTGTGCTTTTACTCAAAGTTCATTTATGAAGATTAAAAACCTAAGAGGGTATGCCGAGACACTGTTACCTGACACATATGGCTTTTCTTTTCTTTTTAAGCACTCAATTGCGAAGGAGGCTCAAGTGAATAACTGAGCTTGTCCATTATTGTAGTATTTCTGCAATATAGGTTTTAGGGTCATCACAAAGCTTAATCTCAAAAATGGTGAGGTGAAAACTATGCCAATATACACAGTAAGATGAATATCTCTTATATTGCTTACTTTACCAGAACACCTCTGCTTCATGTAAAGTGCTAGGAGGCTTCCACCGCGCAGCATATATTACTCTACTAATGCAAAGCAAAAAGTGATGAGCCGAGGCTTTGAGAAGACACATCCATGGAGTTGATAAATTGAGCTGTAAATTGGTGCTGTGACTTGAACCCCGTGGCAGTGATTCTACACGCGTACCTGTCCATGAGAGTCAAATCAGTAATCCCTTCTGTCTCAGCCCTGCTGTGGTGTGTCTATATTAGATTTAAATACAGACATGTACAACTGCACAGTAAAATGATTTATGGTCTGGCAAAAGACATGACCAAGGTCACCTCTGATCATCCAAACAAGGATTTAAGGAGTATCCTTCAGTTCCATAATGCAAATGTTTAATCTTTCATAGGGCTGGAAATGGACTGGAAATAAGACATGTGCAGAGTGTTGAATCATCAAAATAAAGAGCTTTGCTCAGTGAGCTTTTCTCACTGCCTGCCAGATTAAAACTACTGCCATATGTTTCCCAGTAGTCCATGGAAACAGCCAGTAACCTAGCTACATCTTAGCAGTTACTGCAGGACTGGAGGCTGCCAGCGAACACTCTTAAGTGTAAGGCCGTATAACAGAAACATAACAATATTATTTTTCTGAGAACAAACTAATTATAGATATAATACAAAACAGGCATGGGTTTTTAGCACAGTTGCTGAAAAACACAAAAAATAAAGACAAATGTGGTGGTAAAAATAGAAAAGACAAATGTGGAGAAACTGGTGTAATGGTCAGGGGTCCAATCCAGTATTAGGACCCCTGACCATTACACCAACAGGGACTTTGATGACACTGCTTTCAGATACATAGACTTTTATATGGAGTTGGTCCATATAAATGTAAGGTGCTCATATTTTTGTAATTCAGCCAGCGTTTGTGGATCTGGTGGACCCGCTCCATTTTTGGGTTTCAATCAACACAATCAAACACGATCAAATAATTACGTTAAAATACTCAACATTATGTTTAATTATGTTAAAACTAGAGGTGGGCATAGATTAAAGAGAGACCGAGACAAGTTTAAAACGTGCGCGAGCCGGACAAGTCACTGAAATATCAAGGTGAAATTCATCATAGCTTGCATAGTGTTGACCCCGCTCACTCTGTCTGTGGGAGAGACCGAGACAGGTTTAAAACGTGCGTGAACCGGACAAGTCACTGAAATATCAAGGTGAAATTCATCACATACCATAAACAAACAGAAACGATTTATAAAGACTATGGAGAAAACTTGGTCCCATTGCTCAGTGTGATTCTGTCAAAAACTGTTCCATCTGCGTTGTGTCACTGAAAGGAGGAGGCTCTATCAGTAATCTCTATTCTTCGGAATAGAAAGAAAATAGTAGGAGTGGTCACACTTGCAGATGGTGTTTATGATTTCTGCTTGCTTCTCACAATGCTTTTCAAAAAAACAAATCTGTCAAATTTCTTGAAGGTCTTTGAAGAAACAGTCTGTAGACTAACTTGCCTTAATTTGTATCTTTCCAGTACTGAAGATATCATATATACTTGCCTGTGTATAATGAGTAGATAAGTGTACCGTAATTGTATGTAGGCAGATAACTAATATCAAATGTAAGGAAGGCCAGTCTAATCTTTAACGCTTGAGCTGGCACAAAGCCAGGTCTGCCTCCTGTAGCCAGGGAGATCTGGTGTCATCTCATTATCTAGGTGATCCCCTTTCATTTGTGGAGATGCACAAGTGTTAATGAACAAACTCTGTCACCGGAGGTAGCACCCAGGGAACAGGCTTAAACGAAAGGGAGGTGGACCGGCTTTGTATTAAAGCAAGTGTAATTTTTCCTGTCAAATCCACAACACGTCAAACCGTAAGGTTACTGAACAGCCTACGGTGGGGCTGGTTACGCTACTGCACACGTGGAAGCTGTAATGACAAAGAATAAATGCAATGTCTTATAGGAATCCAGGGGACTATGTCTATAAGGTACAAAAACAGACTCACATGAAGTAGGTGGGGTATCCTTCTTGAAAATACCAGCAGTACTTCTTGGCCTCTATACACTGGAATGAAAAAGAAAATTATTAAATAAGTCTCAAATGTGAACACACAAGAGTATATTAATGAGCAAAAAACGGCAGTACTGCATTTCCTTAAAGTTGAAATTAATTATCCTTTGACTGTTCTATTTTTGGGCTTTGTCCTGTAAAATAGCAGCTTGGTCACCACATTTGCTACCAAATAATATTCCAGCCATACAAAAGTTTGACACTTTCAAGCTACAAACACCCCCACACAAATAAATTCAATGCTAGACTGCGGTCTGCACTTTAATTCTGACAGCAATGTAATTGAGGATGTGCAGTGATGTCCATGTCTGCTGAGTCCAACCATCTGTCAGAGCACATCACCCCGGGAAGCACTCGTGAGAATCAAATCTGGCCTCCGGGCTCAGGGTGCAGGGAAGAAGTCTTTAATGGGCCACAAGCAAGCACTTCACAGACAACATGACAGCAAGAAAAACTCCTACAAAGAGTGATCGGGCATCCGCTTGGAGACTTGCTCCCTGCAATCAGAGGAGTGTTGAGCTGGAAGTGTAGGCTAGTGTTTGGACTAATTTTCGCTCTCAACCTTGTTATTTTGGAAACCAGCCGCACAGCGAACGAGAGACATGGAGAACGAAAACAAAACAGGGGACCAATGGCAAAATGAATGCAAAGTGGTGGACTGTCAGAATTGCCAGTCCACTCTGCTGTCAAAGTGACTGACGGTGATGCAAAAATACATATTCATTAAAAAGTGTTTTAACTCTCAAACAAAACCTGTCCTTTCAGTAACAAGTTTTCGTTGAAGTAAACCACCACCCCTCAGGCTAAAAAAACGAGAGAGAGAGAGAGAGAGAGAGAGAGAGAGAGAGAGACGGATCCCCTGAAGCATTCCAAAACAGCACAAATGCTTTTCCTCTCAAAATGCACAACCTCAAACTACTCGCTGCCATGGACCATGCTGATTTGTGTGCAAGTTTGAGCACTCTGCCACCTATTTGTAATTGCCTATGTCTTCTGCTCATGTGAGGGATAAGCAAGAGAGGAGCCAGCTAAACAAACTGCATTATTAATCTCAGATATTGCTTTTCCGTCTAACTTTGTTGTGGTGTTGTGCCTGCTTTAAGAGACTTACTTTGTACTTTTATAAGAGTAGCTTGAAAAGTAATAAGAGCTGATAATAAAATGTTGTGGCTGGAGGAAAGCGCCATTTCTGCCATAAACTTTTTTCTCCAGTTTCTGCATCTAGGGCTATAAACAGATATAAACAGTGCTTGAATTACACTCATATTTACACAGCTCTCCTTTCTCTACATGACAGAAACAAATAAGCCAGGAGATACAAGAAATATGCCTTATTCAGTGTTTAATATATTTATTTTTCACATTAACTATAGCAACAATATAAACATACATTGTTATAAATACAGAATACTTAATATGTGCTATTAGTATCTGCAAACTT
The DNA here is from genome assembly GCA_037974485.1 of Hemigrammopetersius urotaenia. NCBI lineage: Eukaryota > Metazoa > Chordata > Actinopteri > Characiformes > Alestidae > Hemigrammopetersius > Hemigrammopetersius urotaenia. Next base: position 7,301,021 of record JBBPDC010000007.1, on the reverse strand, counting down.
ATTCCCATGTAATAAAGTAGAGAACAGCAGGTGTTGTTCACAGAACCACTGCATAAAAAAGGCATGAAGGGGAAATTATTTCAGATAGTTCAGGATTCACTGATGCGGTAGAATTTTTTTAATGTTTGCTTTATCTGTGCAAAGCCATGATAAGAAGCAATTTCATGAGACACAGCAACTGGAAGCAAAAGTCCAAACCAACAGGGGAAAAACATGTTTGTGTGGATCAGGATTCCAATCCCTCAAGATCCTGGACCAGGGCAGGTCATTGACCCTCGCTCAGTGAGGATAAACGGGAGGCTGATAGTCCTAAAAAGACTCATCATTTGGTACCATGCATCACAAATACCACCTGGGCAAAGGGGCTGCTCAGCTGCTTGCCTGCATAAAACATTAACTATTAATGCTTTAAACAGTTAAAGCAGTATTTGTACCTTATAGCTCCTACATTAATAGTGATCTGATTCAGAACCAGAATCAGAATTGTGTTTATGTATGTGAGGAATTTGGTTCCGGTCAATGGTGTCTCTCAAGCCAAACAGTATAATACACAACAATACATAAACGACACAATGAACAATATACTGAGCAATAAAATAAACAACAATATACAATCTACAGTATCAATACGTAACATGGGTTTATATTTATAAATATAAAGATAAGTGTTAACAAATGTATTTAAGTATTATTTGAACATATGTTTATACTCAGGGTTCCAGACAAACAAAATTTTGTCTCCAGTTCTACCCCATGTAAAGGCCATTAAAATGAAACAAGAAATCATGACATGGACTAAACTGTTGCCAAAGTAAAAAGTGTTTCTTGTGTAGTTAATGTTTATTTTTCTGTATATTTTAGGGTGCGCTCTGCAACAGGTTGCCAGTTCCTGCAAATCCTGTCAAACGAAACTCAATCTGTCAACACTGCTCTCGATAGAGATATGTCAGTTTGGGCATAGACATAGAATATTATTAGACTGACCACAGACATGGAATATTACTAGACTGATCCTAGTCACCACACTGCCAGACTAAACACTCTTAAATTACAGAGTGGCAACACACGGAAAAAGCTGTGTAAGAAAGTTCTGTTCCAAGGATTTTAGATCCCAGGATTGTGCTGGATTGTGTACACACGCATATATATATATGCATACACATACACAACAATATAATAAATCAACAATCTAATATATAAACAATGTAAATATTATATACAGAAAATACTGGATTTTGTACATAAGTGCAGTTGTGGTTTCTATATTGTCTGCCAGAGGGCAGCAGGTCAGAAAGTCCAGGGTGTGAGGGGTCTGTGATGATTTTTCTTGCCCGTTTCCTGGTTCTTGAGAGGTACAGGTCCTGGATGGAGGGCAGGGGGGCGCCAATCTTTTCTGCTGCCCGTACAGTCCGCTGCAGTCTGTTCCTGTCCTGTTTAGTGGCTGCTCCATAGCAGACTGTGATGGAGGAGCACAGCACAAACTCAATGACTGCAGTGTAGAACTGGATCAGCAGCTCCTGTGGAAGACTGTACTTCCTCAGTTGTCTCAGGAAGTACATCCTCTGCTGGCTCTTTTTGAGGATGGAGGAGATGTTGGTCTCCCACTTCAGGTCCTGGGAGATGGTGGTAGTGAGAAACCTGAAGCTCTCCACAGTAGACACCGGACTGTCTGATACAGTGAGAGGGAGCAGTGATGAGGGATGTCTCCTAATATCCACTATCATCTCTACAGTCTTGAGCATGTTCAGCTCCAGGTTGTGCCGACTGCACCAGAGTATTAGCCACTCGCCTTCCTGCTGAGATGCAGACTCATCACCATCCAGTGATCATACGTATAGTGGGCAAAGCAGAGAGGAATGCGTGATAAGAAGATCTGAAACTTCAATCTAACTTTCACTTTTCAGGGCAAGACAAACTGACTCACTGTGGTGATGATGAGTGGCCTTAGCTTGAGATCATAGCAGCTTCTTCTATGATATAGTACAGCCAGTAGACTGTACTACATCCAGAGCATTTGTGCCCGTGTTTGTGCTTTATGGGATTAAAATGTTGAACATGATTTTTTTTGCTCTTTGTTATTTCTAAAGCTATCTGGACTGTTGAAGAGAGGATTTTAAAGAGACAGGTCAACCTATTACTGATACAATAAGTCTGTTGTAAAACAAGAAATAAACAGTGACCTAAACAGATTTTGAAGGTGCTCTGCAATTTCTGTGTTGCCAAACCCACCCGTATTTACCATGCAGTACCATCAGCTGAAATACAAAAAAAGAATAAATAGGAATACAGATGTTTTTTATCATCTAATATTCATTTCTATGTTTGTGCTGAATTAACTGGGGTTAAAAACACAAGCTAACATGCACACAAGCTGTATTCCATATATTTCAAACAGCTCACTACATCACTTCTAGCAGTTTTCCAAGCAGTCTGCAAAAGATTGTATTATTTTCTATCCCCGGAACTTCAAAGGTTTGCTGATGTCCTTGAGTTAAAAGTTAGTCCATTTAGATTACTCTGCATGCCTGGGATGATATCTCCCTACTGCAGTGATACTGCTGAACGAAAAGCTTACAGGAGAAGAGCAGTTCTTTCTGCTATCAAGGTGAGGGAGGGAATTGTGCCTTCAATGCCAAAAATAATTTATGGAATAAGGTGGTGTATCAAGTCATAATTGAGGACTAAACCGTTGGTTTTTGGCAAGTTTGTACTGCGCTTACTTGTCAGAATCAAAGAACAGCTTGTCTGCCAAGTTAATTCTGTAATTCAGTAATGCAGGATCAATTTCAGCTTCAGTTCTTTGGAAATGTTTGCCGACACAGCTCATGAGTAATTACCGGTGAATGACAGATCTGTTTCCGTATGACCAGATTGTCACTTTCATTAAGAAGGCGTGTTAAAAGATTTTCTGCATAGTCTCTCTTTGTTTGGCTTTAAATCCCCAATCATGAATTGTGGGTGGACCTATTTTTGACTGAAAATTTTAAACAATGGTGAAGTATCTGTTAGAGCCTATAATGAAAACCTTTGTTAGTATAATCAGGAATTAACTTTTATTTCTGCAGCTTCTAACTGCGGTTGTAAGAAAAGGAGAAACGAAAGGCAACAGCGAGAGGTTATGAAGCCCTTTCTTCTATGTGGTTTCCTGTTTGGCCACAGCGCCAGGAGAAACCTGACATTCTCTCCTATAATACTGTTAGTCTGACATCTGTTTCTGGACACCGTAAACATTTTTTTACCACTAGTTAAGGAGACAGGAGCAGGAATGGGGACAAGATATATAATGAATCACTCTTAGCTGTTCGGAAACCCACAACGTCTTAGAGAGGTCTTGTTTTTTACTCAATGATTAGTCTAGAACTTTATATATGATATAAAATGTAGATACACTTGTCAGCAACAGCAACATAATACAGATTACCCCAATACATGAAGCCAAAGTTAGACTAATGAATACAACCAAAGCTCTCAAGTCTAATTAACATCTGCTCTATGTCAAACCAGTTTCATTGTGGATTTCAAGACATCTTGGGTAATGATGGATAATATACTTGTTCAATACCAAAGCCACTGTAGTCACTAGCAGTACTAGTACAGATGATGGTGCCACCATCAACATTTTCCCCACAAGTTCAGATTTTTGGGAACAAGGAGCTCACACAATGAGATTTTTGTCACCAATGGTCATTGTAGGGAGAATGATCAGCATTAGGCAGAGACAACATAAAGGGTCTGGCAGAGAAAGTCCAGGCACAGCCAGCTAGACCGAGCCAGTGCTGGCCGCCAAGATGCCACGTATCTGAAACACAACACTAGCCCAACATCACAACCAGCAATGCCAAGCAAGCCAATAGGCTAGCCATTTGGTCCACTATAGGGACAGTGAAATGGGTGATACATGCAAGGAATTGCAAATGCTCTAATTGTATTCTGTGTCTTTGATGCCTCATGCACTTTGCCTGCTACTTTGCATCTCAGAGGCTATAGTGACGGTTTGATAATAAACCTCAATATGGAAACTCAGGGGAGGCCGACCAATGCCAGTGTGTGGCTCAGCAGCTGTCTCATGCAGGCTATCTAGGCTGTTGTTATTATCTTGCTGGCACAAATATGACAAATGACTGCTTCATGATGAAATCAGGCTATTTTAATTTAAGCCTACAATTAAGGCTGGCACTTTCAAATACATTAGTTACTGAGAAATCTACCAATTTCAATTAACTGTTAAAATAAATAATACAAATGGGCTAAATAAGCTTTGAAAGACACCAAAAAGAAAAAAATAACTTTAAACAGACTTCATTAAAAGAACGCACATACATGGGTGTTCCGAGTCCTTGTTTCAATCAGGCTGACTGCCAATTAATCGCTTTGTGCACCATCAGCAATAATAAACGCTGTCAGTACAGCTCTGACCCATAGAGTCATTGACTTTACAAGCCCCCTGAAGGCGTGGCATCTGGCGCCAAGATGTTAGAGGAGATCCTTTAAGTCCTGCAAGCTGGAAGGCAGGACCTCTATGGACTGGACTTGATGAGATTTGGTGATCAGCACCATTGGAACTCTTTGTCATGTTCCTCAATAACACTCCTGAACAATTTTTACAGTGAGACAGGGTGCAATACACTGATAAAAGAGCCCACTGCCATTAGAGAATACTGTTGAAGGGGTGAACCGAATCTGCAACAGTGTTTCGGTAGGTGCAACATGTCAAAGTAACATTCACGTGAATGCCAAGACCCAAGCAGAACATTTCTCGAAGCATCACACTGCCTTAGCTGGCTTGCTTTGTTCCCCTAGTGCAGGGGTGGGCAAACCTGTCCAGAAAGGGCCGCTGTGGGTGCAGGTTTTCTTTCCAACCAAGAAGAAGCCAGACCTGAGTAAC
>JBBPDC010000007.1:7225041-7239335 GCA_037974485.1 Hemigrammopetersius urotaenia | reverse complement strand
GATAGATATATATATAGAGAGAGAGACTCGCTAGCTGAACTGTCTGTAAAATCATTTCATAATACACTCTGTATTGATTTTCTTTGTTCTGTGAATATTGCTCCAAGAAACAAAATCTTGAGCAGTTGTGTAACATTACACAATCACTTCCAAGTCGTTGCAGTCATAAGAAGCACATTGGTATTGATCTGGGTTTTTCTCTGGAGCTTAGGGGGGCAAAGGATCACCTGGACAGAAAGGATATCCTGGACCTAAAGGACCTCCAGTAAGTGAACATCTCTTTTGAGAATGCAGGCTCACCTCTTTTCCTTATCCCCTCTTTGTGACAACTGACCCCTTAAAGTTGGACATGTGAGAGAAATTAGATTGAATTCCCTCAAAACAAGACACGCTCCTCACATCTGCTGCAACACAACGAGGCGAGAAAGAGCAATTTGGGCCAGAGTTTAATCACAAACCGGTCAATAGAATTTGTAACAGAAGCTGTTGAACAATGGCTGCGTTTCTACAGGTCCAAAAATACATTAAGAAATGCTGAGAGAAACAACAGTAGTCTGACCTCTGTTGGTAAGTGTGGAATGCTGCAGAGCTCAGTGGTTCTTCCAAAGATCTTCAGTGACTTTATTGCTGCCATCTTGTGGCATCTCAGACAGACTTGAGACGGAGCAGAGTTACTCAGTGCTGTGATTGTGGCTGGTTTATTACTGAAATGTTTTATTCATTCATTACATTAAAGCTCAGTTGTTAGGTAAGATAACTTGGGGCCCAGTATACCTTGGAAATCTGTTAAAACTGGATCAAATACCAGAATAAAGCAAGTATAAATGGAAAATATTAAAAATAAGCATGTGGACAAGATGTTCTCTGCAAATTCTGCTTTGGACAACATGTCAGATATGTAATATAATTAAAGAAGTTTCTTTGCCAAAAAAAATCGATGGAAATAATCTGTGTTGACGTGTAAGGAAAGATTAACTGGCAAGGGTTTGTGGTCATTTCTGCAAAGAGGTCTTACGAGTGAATAGCATACTAAACAGCTTCCTCTTCACAGGCAGGGGAGGCAGGCTCACAGTAATGACTGTGGGAAGGGTCACTAATAACTAATCGGAGAACAGAATGCAGAGGTTTCAAGATAGGGCCGGTGTTCATGTTGTCACCCTAATAAATGGGAGACACAAAGGTCATCGGCAACCATTTTTACATCCTGCATCTGTATGTGAAGCGGGTCTTATTTGTATGAAAGAAACGCTTCTCGTTATGTCCATTTATTTTGTGATTTAAATGACAATGCAGCCTCCATCAAGATCTCCAAATGTGTGCACATAGTAAAACATTCAGTCAGGGCTTTTATGTAATCCAGTTATTATGAATAATTTGCCCAAACTGTAGAGTGAGTAGCATTTATTTAGCGCCTCCTTTCTGAGATCCCAAATGGATTTTTAAAATTAGGGATACTTTTTTTTCCCTTCCTCTAAATTAGGCTCACAGATGGGGCATGAGAACTACAGCGTAATCAGCTTTTAAATGCATTACAGGTTTCCATTATACCATCAACCACAATATACTATATACAGTGGGGGGAAAAAACAACTACATTTATTTGGTATAGTAGTTTCATTTTTATGGAAAGAGACAGAATATCAACCAAAAAAAATACATGTTAGATAAAAGTTATACATTGATTTGCATTTGAAATAAGGATTTGATACCCAAACAAAACATGACTTAGTACTGGGTGGAGAAACCCTTGTTGGCACAGCAGTGACATTTCTTGTAGCCAGTCACCAGGTCTCAGGGGGCTCGGCCATTCCAGGACCATAATGTGCATCTTCATTCGCCCCTCCTTTGCTACCTTGGCCGTATGTTTTGGGTCATTGTCATGCTGGAAGACCCACCCATCTTCAGTGTTCTGGCTGAGAGAAGGAAGCTCTTATCCAAGATTTTACAGTACATGGCCCCATCAATTGGACCCTCAATGTAGTGAAGTCATCCTGCACCCTTAGAAGAAAAACATCCCCAGGCATAATGTTTCCACCTCCATGCTTGACTGTGGAGAAGGTGTTCTCCGGGTCATACTCAGCATTTGTCTTCCTCCTAACACAGCAGGTCAAGTTGATGCCAAAGAGCTCGATGTTGGTTTTCTCTGAATCATTTAGATGTTCACTGGCAACCTTAAGATTGGCTTTACATGTGCCTCCTTGAGCAGGAGGACCTTGCGGGCACTGCAAGATTTCAATCCATTATGATATAGCGTGTAACCAATAGTGTTCTTAGTGACTGTGGTCACAACTGCCTTCAGAGAAGCTTCTCCCGTGTAGTTCTGGGCTGATCCCTCACCTTTCTCATGATTGTCCTCACCCCATGTGGCAAGATACTGCTTGAAGCTCCAGCCTGAGGGCAATTGATGGTCATTTTATATTTCTTCCAGTTCTGAAAAACCCAACTGTGTTTGTTATAACCCATTTCAGCCATGTGTTGGTCTACAGTCTTGTCCCCGATGTCCTTTGACAGGACTTTGGAATGGAAGAAACTAGTATGTGGACAGGTGTGCTTTATATACATAACGATTTAAGATCAGGGGTATCTGTAATTGATAGATTGGGCACACAGCCAGTCTGGCTGGGTCGGAGGGAATCAAATACTTACTTCACTCAGTGACATGCAAATCAATTTCTAACTTTTATGTAACATATTTTTTCTTGATTTTTCATTGATAGTCTCACTCTATAAAAATTACCTCGTAAATTTGGAAGTCAGCAAACTTACAAATTCAGCAGGGAATCAAATAATCATTACAGACCCAGACATGGAGCTCTGCAAACCCTAGCTTATTTAGGACTTCAAAAAGGCTGCATGCATGAGTTCAGGCTTTGTTGAACACTGCTGATGAGTTTCCAGAGAGTTTATTAATTTTTACCGAAAATAATTTGAACAAAAAAAAAATCAGTGTTCTAAGTTCAATGCACTTCTTATTGTGAGTTCAAGTGAGTATGCAATCATAATAATGCATGTTCCTTCATTCCTCAGCCTCTGAGTTAACAGAGTGTTTTATTTTCTCAGTGATAAGTGTGGTGGTAGTAGGGGGAGATGAAACACTGGTTAATATTATCTTTCCCCTCCGCGGGGCCTCTGGGACATAGCTGATAATTGGAAGACAAGCCACTGGCAAGTCATTCCATTTCACTGAAAGAATTTCCTCTTTTAAATGACATGATATGACAAAGCATGATTAATATAATTAGGGACATGAACTTAAAAGTGGGTTATTTTGGGTGTTGCGCTTTGTCTGTGTATTATATCTAGTTCAATAAAATGTAAATGGCACTCAGGCTAATTAGCTTGCCTTTTAAGCTAACACTTTTTTACAAACCTCTACAAACATTCTCAGAGTGAAAGGAAATTTGTTCATACAAGCATTTTTTGATATCCCAACATGATGGCAAGGTAAAAGTGACGTGATGGAGCATTTAGGAAAATCACTAGGTTGAATGAATAGAGCACTTTGGCATTTCATATAACTTTCATTAATTATGTAAAACCATACAGTGTCTCCGTTTCCTACTTCAGTGTGAGGCTTCAGAGACTGCAAACTGACAGACCTCTACATCCTTATTTCTAGCAGCATAATGAAGTTTTTTAACGATATACTTTGATTTCCCAGCTATGTAATGGACTCAGAATTGGGCTTTTTATAACAGGGCTGTTTCTAGAACCCGCCTGTTCACACACACACACACAAAAAATCCACAGAAGCTTCTAAGAGCAATTCCGTAGTGAGTGAATTACTCATGTTTTCAGCAGAAAAATGTCAACAGTTTAGCACACAGTTGACACAAATTAGCTCTCCACTGACTGTAGCTGCTGTGTTTGATGCTCAGAAAAGCATTCAGGCCATGCTGTATTGCAGAGGCAACTGGCACTTCCAGTGCATTTACCAGTGTGGTGTTAAAATGGTAGGATTTCATGTGGTCCAGCAGAGGTTTCTTATCAATAAGACGTGAGATGGATTTCCCGTCAAATAATTATTCACAGTTTATTCATTCAGGTGCTATATAATAGTTATTTGCTCCTCAAATATTCATTTTAATGTGCATTATGTTTAATGTTTAAGACCATGGTGCAATTGTTTTAATAGCATGTGCTTTATATATTTACCAAAAGTGGCAGTATTTGATGATAGATGTGGTGACTAAGATGTTTTTGCTCTTTATGTTGGCACTAATAGAGGGATGTTGATGTGTTGTTCATAAGCACGCTTTGTGATTGCGACCCTAAATATGATTTCAGTGAAATGCAATTTTGCAGGTTTCTTGTAGGGAGATGTGCTGTCATATATAATAATACACCCTCCACAGGGAACACACTTGTGGAATATGCAACATATTGGGAAACAGTCTTCAAAATAATGCAAGGGCACATTTTTGTTTGATTTTTTTTTTTTTGTGAAATCCAGCAAATAGACAGTAATTGTCCATAGTGCAAAAAGTTGTCCTTTGTAGAGAATATGTGCTGATTTACATGAAGAGAATTAACATAAATAGTTCTGTTAAATAAGTAATGACCAAAATGTTTACATACAGTTTCAGAGTGATGAACAGAGCTGTAGCTTATTCTAAAATGAATGAATGAAAAAAGGTTTATGGCGTTGAGAATGTTGCAACACTCAATTAACATACAGAATACTTCATTCTTAATGTGAAAGGTTAGCATGTTGATGCGAGATTACAGATTTAATGGCTCATTTAGGTACAATACTTGAAATACAAATGTCAAATGTCAATACTTTTTAGGTCTTGAGTTGCTTTTTGTTTTCAGCCACAATCACAGTGGGGGAAGTAATGCCTGAAGTCAGCAGGCCGTGATATCTCCTTCCTGCCTAACTTTGTGTCCCTTCTGCTTCAACCCCTTAGGGCATCCACGGCCCCCCGGGAGACCCTGGAGCAGATGGACAAATCGGCCCCAAAGTAAGCCTTGTATTAAAAAGTACCTTTAGCAATTATGATAATGCATCCGCTCGCCCTGTGGGGAAAGTTTTACAGAGATTACATTTATTCTCTTTCAGGAAATGTATTCTTATCAACTTGATTCCAAGAAATAAAAAAAAAGCTTGGCACAAAAAGGCCTGGGGTATTGGAAACACCATGCACAATGCCTGTCAAGTGTCTCTGTGTGTATTTGTTTGGGTAGTCTGTTGAGTTGTCTCTGCGTGTGTGTAGGGTTGTGCTGGAGAGCTGGGGCTGGCGGGTCTCCCAGGCGCACCAGGGCAAAAGGTGAGATTTAACATATTCACACCTCTCTAGAGCAATGCTAATATATGTGCTTCTTGTGCCAAACAGCTAACTTTGCAGCCCGATACAGTTTGAAATGTTGAAATTAATATTGAGATTCATTTTACGGTCAATCCTTTTGATAGAGTAGTAATCAATAATTACTCATCTGAACTCCAGCATGAATCCAGAGAGGGCACATTTAAAGATATCAATTCACCAATATGTTCTAACCTTTATAGGGCACGCATGGCAATCCAGGCTTTCCAGGGCCACAGGGTGTGATGGGTCTTCCAGGCTTTAAAGGACATAAGGTAAATCAGAGTGGTCTAAATCAGGGTTCTTCACTTCTGCTACTGGAGCCCTGAGGACCAGCTGGTCTGGACACCCACTAATTGGGTGTAACCCACTAAATAAGCTGAAGCAGGTGTGTTTGTACAGGGAAATCCCTAGGCTGTACTGGACACCAGGCCTTGGTCTATGGTCAAAACCAAACTGCAGCGATCTGTTTATGTGTTTACCAACAAATGTAAAATTCTGAAATTTTAGAATGAAAAAAAATTCTAAATCAAAATACCTGAGTGAACAAATTGTTACACGTGAACACGCCACAGCACACAAATTGTTCTCATTTAACCCATTCACCAAGTGAAGCAGTGGGCAGCCAGTGACGCAGTGCCTGGGGGGACCAGTGTGTGGGGCTGATACCTTGCTCAAGGGTACCTCAGTGGTGCCACAGGCATACAATATATAGTATACAGTATATATATTTTTTTGTTTGTTTGTTTTTTTGTATTTCAGGGGCAGTTGGGAGACCCTGGTCCAAAGGGTGATCAGGTATGGCCACTCATGATCCTTATATTTTGCTTATATCTGTCAAAGTAGCGACCAAGTATGAATCCAGCTACCCGATGAGTCTTCTCTTAACAATTTTATTGGTTTTTATTGGTTTAAAAGTTAAGATAGCTTTCATTTGTAAAGATACTACTGAAGCATAAAAAATCTCAAACAGAGCTGTCACAGGGTGATTTGTGTTCCTTGCCTTAAACAGTATCTTGCTTGGTCCCGGCTTAAATCTGCACAGTATGTTCCAACTAAACACAGCCAGCACACCCCTTTAAAGGTTATTCTGAGCCTCAGGTTGCTTTTAGGCATTAAATGCTAATGATAACCTTTTAGCATCTGAGACCCCCTAACAGAGACCACCCTTCATCATCTTTCAGGGAGAGAGCGGCAGCGAGGGAGCTCCTGGGGTTCCTGGACAACCAGTACGTCAATACACACCATCTGCCCACCAGGTGGCAGCACACCAGCAGTTAGGTTTGGCCAGTTCCTCTGCACAGACAACACAACTGTGAGAAGCAACACGCCAGCATTTTATCCCTGATTGGTGTGAGGTCTTTGTGAACCTACTGCTTTTTGACAAATGCCCTCGGAACAGATTTATTAATAACCAGTCTAAGGGAAAAAATGTGATTCAGATCACCTATTGAATACAGAGTATGTTTGAGGTGGTCTCACTAAAGACAGACATTTGATGATGCTTTGTCTAACTGCAACAAACAAATGTGGAAAATGAAGGATTTTCTCAACATGAGACCATGAGTTATCTCGTAACCTGTGGTAGGTAAGCACTGGCAGACAAAAGTGATAAAAAAAAATATGTGCTGTGGAACAGCAGAAGACTCTGTGGAAGACAGATAATTAATGCGTATCGTTCTGCCTGGATCATTACAAAGTTACCCTAGGTGATCTGAAATAGAAGACTCTGAACTAGGTGATGACCAGAAATAGGCATTAGGAAATGTATTCAGTGCTGAAGAACTGCAGCCAACTGGCACTTGCAGCTTTTGTGCACAGCTTGGTTTTTCTTCGTTATGAAACTTCTAACTCTGCCTCCTTTCGGGTCTCACCGTGAACAGGAAGTCTGGTTTTTAATAAGGCAGACTTTTCTCTTTGATATGAGTGCGAACATCTTTAACGGGCGTCTCTTTCTCTCCCTCCCTCTTCCTTTACCAGGGTGAAGCCGGACTCAGGGGAAGCAAAGGAGAGGTTTGTAGAATTAGACTTGTGAATTATATTGAATCTTTTTGGCCTCATTTCACAAAGGAAACGAGACTGTCGCCTCCCGTCGAAGAGACAAGTGAAAGAGTGAAACATCTCAAAGTTGTGACAGACATGTCCAGGGGGTGTTTACATTTGACAGGTTGACAGGTATTGAGCCAAGCGAGGTCCAGCTGGGGCGCAGGCGGCGTGGAAGGGACCAGAGCCGCCAGTGCCATCCCATCATTTACACTGACACTTCAAGAAAGCATGCAGAGCAGGCTGGGCTTATTTGTTAGCTTTTACTGCACTATTGAGGTAGAGGGTTCCCTTATCTAGGCATTCATTAAGAAATGTAAATGAGGGATAGCCGCTGCCTTGTAATTTGGAGACCAACAGGCTCAAGAAAACTAGCCCCAGAGGTTCCCTGAACCTGTCAAGTGATGCCTCTGTGTTTTTCCAGGATAATAATATGCCATTGTATGCACAAGTTTTAACTTTCCTCTCAAATTACAGGTTTAGTTGATTTCCTAAAGTGAAAATAAGTTAGCACAGCCTCTACAAGCTATTAAACATGTTATTTACTGAATTTAAAAACAAAGGAATATAATATATGCCATAACTTTTACCCAAGTCATATTTTATGCATTTTCCCCCAGACTAAAGTTAAGCAAAAAATGTGTAGAAATGTGTTTTCAAATTGGATGAGATACCAAAGGATAAGAGAGGATATACTTCCAGCATTCTGTGCGAGGTGCACTAGAATGGAACTGAATCCAGTTTTCTATTCAAACAGTGCCTAAAGCCCCTTTCCAGCTGGATTAGTTTTACCTGCTGAGTGCTGTATAATTGGCAAGTGGCAAGTGATTGGCAGCAAAGTGCATAATTTTAATCCAGTACAAATCTGCAATGTCTGCATGTTTTTAATGTCTTTTGCAAGAAAAATATGTGGAATTTTGGGAAAACTACACAGATTTTTCTCTTGTATATAACTGGCTGGTAGAATCACAGCAAATCTCTCTTGGTAAGACTAATCCTGCTCAAATAGTCCTTGTGCTTTATGCTTTCTCCTACAAATGCCTAAAGCCAACCCTTGTTCCAGAGTCCCCCTGCCCTACTCGAGGTGGTGTTTTCCCTTCTTGAATACACCTGCTTCCACTCAGAAAATGATTGTTAACTGATTGGTGTGTTGGGAACAGGGAACTCCAGGAACAGAGTTGAGAAACACGGCCTTAGACTAAAGATAATCAGTCCAGGCACAGGAGTAATTCCTCGGCTCTACAACACCCTCAGTAATCTATTTTGATTATAACTATTTGATAATAAATACAGTAAAACTTCTGGAATGTTACATGTTCATCAAATTATCCAACACTATTAGATCATTATTCTCATTTTGAATATTAAGGTAAGATAAGATAAACCTTTTTTTGTCCCACAAGTGGGAAATTTGCATTGCCGAGGCAGAAAGTGGACAATGCAAATATAACAAAAGCTGTTTATAGCTTTTGCATTGGCTGCATGCCCTGGAGTCCCTATAGTTCTGTTTATCCCCTCCACTTTTTTAAACCCAAAGTTAGGCCTTTGAGTTTCAGTCCTTCTCATCTTTGAGGTCCACAGCACTGTACAGTTTAGTGTGTCTCTCACTCTGACCCCTATTTCACTTTGTCAAGGACTTGATGGGAAAATTAGCTACCGAGTTGAATCAAGTATGGTTGCAATTGCTTTCCCAGACTGGAGCTTTTCTTCTCTATTCTAGAGTCTATCTATCAGATCTCTGCTTAAAATCTTAGCCTCACTGTCACAAAACTCTTCTCTTCTATCTAGAGAGGCGTTCCAGGAGATCAGGGTGTTAGGGGCCCTGATGGGAAAAAGGGGGACATGGGACATGTAGGAGTAACTGGCGCACGTGGTTCACCTGGACAAGATGGGTTACCCGGGCAACCTGGTGTTCCAGGCTCTCCTGGAAAACCTGTGAGTCTATCAGTATTTCCCTTTTACAGTGTGTATCCAATTCTCACAGAAACACTAAATATTACATATAAATCTAAGACCACAACTGAAAATGCCTTCCTTCCCTTCTTTTCTAATTTTATTCTAAAACTCTATAATGATATATTTACACGAAGTTCAAAACTTCTTAATATTTAGTATGCCTTCCTTTCACTTCACTGACAGTGTGAACTCGAGCTGCTGTGGCCTCCACAAGTTTGTGCAAAAGCCTCTGATGAGTAGATCAGTTCCCCCTGAGAGTTCTCTGAACACAGGCTTCAAAGAAGGGATTGGACTAAAAGAAATCTGATGTTTGTGTTCAAAGACCTCACCATGGTCAATGTCACAAATTTGCTTCAATGTGTTTACTTTTGCTCAAAAAATCCTCCTCATTTTACTTTTACATTTCACGTCTCTCTCTGTCTAAAATTAAGTTCTAAAACTTTTTGTTTTTCATTTTCGGACAACACTCCCCCACCCAGATTTTCAAAGTGGTCTTAGACTGGAGCCCACAGTCTGGGTTTCTTACTCTTTTTCAGTTTATTTAAGAACATTTTGGAGCTTAAAAAAAAAGGTTATGAATGAATCTGCCCCACTCTCAGACACAATTCACAAAAATCAAGAAATGGATTCTGAGGAGCTGTCCACTGTGTGTTTCAGGGGAAGCCACCTTCTGAAGAACACTTATCTAAGCTCTGTGAAGCTGTGCTGAGACGTAAGTGTTACAGTCCTCACCGCTGCATGTCGCAACAGCCAGACAAAACATGTTGCAAAGACAGATCTTGGTATCTATATTAAAACCCTTACCAAAAAAGCAGAAGTGATATTGTTTTTGTTTATGTGTTTGTGTGTCTGAGCAGGCATTTCATAAACAATTTCCTCAATTTCCTCCATCAATACAGTTTTATGATTCTGATTAAGTGGTTCATCATGCAAAATCAGCTCTATTGGTTCTTAGTTCTTAGTTTTCTACAGAAAAGGTTTAAAGTAAAGCCAGTAATCGTGATCTACACATGTAAATGTCTTTCCCTTCTCTGTCCTCATCTCTCTCAGATCAAATAGTCCAGCTGCTACCGACGATACTTCCTCAGAGCTGCCAGTCTTGTGAGACAGTGAAAGGACCCCCGGGAATGCCTGGAGCTCCGGGACCTAAAGGCTCCATAGGGCCTTCAGGCTATCCGGGCAGACCAGGCGCTCAGGGTTACCCAGGGCCACCTGGCCCGCAAGGGCCTCCAGGGGTCAAAGGTAAACGAGGCATACTCTCCCTCTGACACATACGATTAGGAGCTTGTGGAGGGAAAAAAAGAGGCGTTGCATAGTTATACACACATGCTTATCCTGTCGCGTAAATACAATGTGATGTAACTTTCTTTAGGCGACATGGGGCTGAGGGGGTTTAAAGGCTACAGAGGTGAAGGCAGGCCAGGACAGCCTGGGCCTCCTGGAGACACAGGTGAGAGATATTAACTCAGTTCACGCACACAGTAGCCTTACATCACCATCAAGATTGGTTTACAAGAAGAACTAACAGCGTCTCCATGACTCTACATGGTTTACATGCTTACATAGATTTTACATGGCTTGCAGCAGTATGTAATACAACTACTACTACTACTGCTGCTACTACTGCTACTACTACTACTACTAATAATAATAATAACAATAATAATAATAATACTGCTACTAGTAAATAATAATAGCACAACAATAGCACAGTATGTAAAACTACTACTCCTACTAATACTACCACTACTATTAAATAATAATAATAGCACAATTACTACTACTACTACTACAGATATGGAAACAGAGAATGAGCAGACACTAAACTAAGCTTCGCTAAAGTATATTGGATCATTTCAGTCATTCTCCTTTGGTGACAACAGGCATCCAGGGGCCACGCGGCATTGATGGAATCGGACTGCCGGGTCCTCCTGGGATGCCAGGGAAATCTGGCTTTCCGGGCATTCCAGGCAAGCGAGGCGCCCCTGGGCCAGCTGGAGTGTGTGACATGTCCATCTGCTACCAGGCTTTCAACCACAGGGATGACCGCTACAGCAAAGGCCCCAACTTTTGACACACAGCACGTGGACTCTTTATGACAAGCACCTCAAGTGTTCGCTGATATTGGATTTGGTCCTCCTCTCCCTTCAACGGCATTCAGCAAGTGAATTATGAAAGTTCAGTTCTCTAGGTAATCTTAGATATTAATATGTGTGCCTAGTACTTGACCCTTCAAAATAAAGGAACCAGAAAGGGATATTTGGAACAATCCCAAAAAAGAACCGTGCCATCAGTGGTTCTTTAAATGAGATGCGTGAATGTTTAAAGCTGAAAGAACCTCCTCCATCATAATATAAGGGTTCTGTCTCAATCCAAAGTTTTACCTTGGACTAGTTTCACGCCTAGAACTGTTAAGGAACCTTTATTTTTAAGAATGTTGAGTAAGACTGTGAGAACAGGAGCATCCAGAGGAATTTGGAGATCCAGTCCAGTACAGCTCTTCTGTAGGTGTGGCAGCCATAGAGTGCAAAGCAGGACATACACAGTGGATGTAAAGACTATTGTGTGTTCACTTACTATGAAATGGGTCTAATGTTGCAACAGAAGATGACTTAAGCAACTAGCTCAAAATGATGACAACAACATCAATAATAAAACAAACAAACAATTAAAGTAAGGACATTTGATTGGCCTGCTTTTGAAGACAAGGAAAGATAAGCATCATTCTTTGCTGAATATTTTGAGTAATTAAAATGCTGGTGGTGGAGATTAAATAATTGATGGGCTTTATTTGAGCTCTGTTGGCTCTTTTTTTCTTTTATGTTCAAAGAGAAATTTTCAGTCTCATGTACATATTTCCACTGCCTGAGGGAAGCTACCTCCATGCTGGACAGAAGTTCTATAAGAAAAAAAAAATGCATTATGCTAAGAGTGTTTTACCATTCTTCAAATAATTGTGTAATCCAAGCGTGCTTTTGTTAAAAAGTCCATGTTCTTTGGTGGTGCATAAAGCATACTGTAGCCTTATGGGTCTTGCAGTTTAGACAAATTCATATTTTATTCTATTTTCTTCAGCCCGTAGTTTAAAGCAGCACAGTATACTATAAAAACACCAACATTTAAGCTTGGGTGGTTACTAAAATAATGATAATAATTATTAAAAAAACAATTAAGGAAAATGAGTGACTTTGAGCCAATGTAATTGTCAGTGCTATATGGTCCTTGCATTTCCATTTAAAGGAGTTTGAGGGGTGGAGGTTATAGCGGAACGTTCTGGAACCATGTATTATTCTGCTGTGATATTATATTCATATTAATGCCATGATAATTCAAGTTGCTTAAAAGCCATCTTAGGTCAGGTCATCAATATTTCTTGTCAATAACTGAAACAAACATCACCCCCAGATGTGTTAATGGTGCTTTTATGTCCTGTCATTTTATTGTTATCTTGTTATTGTGTGTGATTATTTTGTATGTTGTATGTTGCTTAACTGATCTGATCATGAATTTTTTTTTTGTTGTACTTGCAGTTTCTCTATCATTTTATTTCAAAGGTGCAATTATGTAAGACTGGGTCTTCATTCTTACATGTATATTTGAGTTACCTTAACAATTCAGCATTGTGAAAGCGCATATAGAAATGGATTAAAATGTAGCTTTGCCTCCTTGGCTGCCTGTATGTCCCTTGTTTGTATGAATGATAGATTTCAATTACTAAATCACTAATGCGGCGGCATGTGAAGTTCCTGGATTCGATTCCCAGCTGAGAACTTGGTTTCTGGGTAAACTCCACTGTTTGGAATCTGAATTTCTTCTCGTGTGTATGAATTTCTGCCACGTGCTCACAGTCACCAGTACTGTGACACATCTGTGGCAGCGGCAGTCCAGAATTTTCCTGAATGTATTACTGTATTTAACTGCTTATAACAAAGAAAACATATGTGCATGAATTACACTACCGTCTATACAGGGGTAACATCGGTATGTATGTTCTAGCACTGCAAGAGTTCAGTGTAAACTGTACAGTACGGATACAGGTTTACCTTTACGTGTTCTTTCAGGGTTATGTATTAAGCTGAGTTTAAAGTGAAATTAAAATGTTTTGGAAGCATGTGTTGAGGTTGTCGCTCAACCGTCATGATACTCATGCTTTTCCTTTCTCCTGTTGTTTAGCAATCTGAGCTTTAGTCTGGCCCTCGAGCCTATTGTTTTGTTTTGGTTTTTCAAATAAAGTCCTGAGCATGGAAGTCTGCATTTGCAAGTGATTTGCTCCTCCTAGTCAACACAACACATCTTAAATGATTTTTCACGATGAGGATGAGGATAATCCAGGCTTTCATTTTGTGAGGCAAGTATGATATAATTTTCTACAGCAAAGGGGAAGGAGAAATACTGATATAAAATGTTACATTAGATGCCAAGATAGAGGCAACACAACGTCTTGTGAAATAGGTGGAGACATTAAAAAGGAACTAGAGAGTGATGTAGTAGGTTACTCAAGACTCAAGCAACACACACAAACACACACATGCCAAATACTCCCATTGAAGCTCCACTCTGACCTGTCTCCTTAGTCACTCTTGTCCTTGAACACCGAACAGGAGACTGCTTTACTGTAAGTGTCCTCTCTTTTTGTCTATTTAATTGGTTTCATTTGTGAAAAACGTTTTTTCTACCATTCTACAGTGTCATCTTCATCGTCAGCCTGCTGGGCAATGGACTGGTGCTGTTTATCGTGTATAAGTTTGAAAAGCTCAACACCGTCACTAATATATTCCTCACCAGGTTGGTTGTCTCAAACCTGATTTTCATGAGTCTCCCGTTTCAAGTCATTTACTATAGCTCAGAATGGATTTTTGGCCTTGCGATCTGCAAAATAGTAGGCAGCACCTACATTTACATTTACATTTACGGCATTTAGCTGACGCTCTTATCC
Organism: Hemigrammopetersius urotaenia; assembly: GCA_037974485.1. Classification (NCBI taxonomy): domain Eukaryota; kingdom Metazoa; phylum Chordata; class Actinopteri; order Characiformes; family Alestidae; genus Hemigrammopetersius; species Hemigrammopetersius urotaenia. The sequence goes on along the minus strand of JBBPDC010000007.1, from coordinate 7,225,094 downwards.
AGAGCGACGTACATCAGTGCTTAAGATGTCCACAACTGTTTCTTACCTGAAAA
>JBBPDC010000007.1:7211351-7224941 GCA_037974485.1 Hemigrammopetersius urotaenia | reverse complement strand
TTCTTAAGCACTGATGTACGTCGCTCTGGATAAGAGCGTCAGCTAAATGCTGTAAATGTAAATGTAAATGTAAATGTGTTCAGTTTACTGATTGTGTTTGATAATGAATATTTGTAATTGTCTGCATTCTCCTTTCATTAATAAAAAAATGGAAGCAATCTTATTCAGCAGTGATAATTGATTAACTACTCCATCATCCTCATGTGGATTTATTCTTCATTCATGACACTTTGCAGCTCAAATATATGTAAAGCTTATTCCAGAAATGTTCATGAACACAACTCTTCAGCAAAGCACCTAAACCTACATCACTACTGGAGAACATTCCATGTAGTTGCCAGATATGAACAATTGAAGGTATTGCAAAATGTATTTTCTGACAGGTTTACAGTGCTCTGTTGGTCATGGAAAGTGGGAAGTGCACAGTTTCAGTATATTCTTAATCTGAAAATTATAGGCTTTATCTTACATTTTATTTGATGTTTTCCTTTAATTATCAGCTTTTGGTGATTTGGTGATCTAAGTCAAAATAAGTTATGTCATACCAGTGTAATGTAATTCTTGCAATCTCACATTTTGTGCAATAAAGCAAACATTTGAGAGTGTATGAAATATCAATCATTTTGTAAACTACGTATATGAAAACATTTTATAAATTCATTTTATAAAATCACCCCAAATTTTGGTTCCCGGACAAAAGCCGTGTGCGTACCAGAATTACACCCCAAGTCATACTTACTCCATCAATTTATAACATAGAAAAGAAAAAACAGCATTAACATTTTCAAAACTCTCCTCAAGGAAGCCCAGTAATTCAGTATTGAATTACAACCCAGTGCTTAATCGGCCCTACTGAATTCAGTAAGAAAAGATGTGTTGCTGATGCAGTTTCCCCATGGCGATGGAATCAGATTCAGGCAGAGTCAGAAATCCAACCAAGCCAAACCCGTGTTCTTCTAACTATATATATATTTATATATACATATATATTTATAACTATATATATATATATATATATATATATTTTTTTTTTTTTTTACCAAAATATCAGTAATTTTTTAAACAAAAACTCCTGCTGTTCAGGTTTATTAGTATGTGCTGCAATGCAGTTTGTTATTGCTGTTGAGTTTATTTCTTATCTATCCAATGGCAGCAGCCACTAAACTGCCACAACACACAGACACATAAATATTTCCCCTGTCTATCTAGCAGTCTTGTAATGCTGTCAATGTGAGAATGCGTTAATACGATTAGTAGTGTGCTTCCAGGGGCCACGACACACACTGCAGTCCCTGATTGCATTCACGGCCCGAGGGCTCCTCAGCCTTCTTGTGAGATCCGCCCTCTTTACGAAAAAGTACGGCCATGGGCGCTTAGCGCTGTGGGAACCCAGAGCGGAGGAAAGCGGAAGTGAGTCATGGCCCACAGAATAAGAGCTCTGGTCAGTGAGGCACAGTCATGCAGTCTGGGAGCAGGGGTTGGCTAAGAGCATTTCCAAGAAGAAGGTTAATAAGACAGGTTATTTGGATCTTCGCTTCACTGAAGCATGTGATGAAACCTCTATGAATATTTAATAAACTTAGGACTACACCACTTAGAAAGGGTTATAACTGGAGTGTTGCTGGTAAGTTATGTTTCATGGAAAGAGTAGGGCACTCAGGTTAAATGCAATGGACATAGTAATGCTTGTAAATATTTGCATAAACTGTGATGTAAAAACCTTTCTGCTCTTTAAAAAGTTATAAAGACATTAATGAGATCTTATAAAATGAAATAATATGCTGTAATATGGTTTGTTTTACAGTATATGTTTTAGATTTGCATTAACCTGTAACAAAGTACTGCACCAACTAGTTTTGCATACACATGTACATATTAAATTATGTTAATTGTGTCAATGTCAGATTTGACAGAACCAGCACCTCTCACCTCCTGTGTTCCACCTGTGATGAAGATGAAAATCCAGGCACACAGGCGGCGGTTCAGTCTTAGAACCCTCATCATGGTTAGTAGTATATGAGGAACTATTCTTCTGAAAGGTGGGCTACATTAAGCTAAATTTGTTATTTTTAAGTCATCCAGCCAACACCTGCCTTTCCCTTTGAAACGAGGGAAATGGTGTCTGAGATGAGGTAGAATCCAGTAAGTAAATAAACTTTCGAACACAAAAGTTGTTAAAACCGTGTACATCAGAACTTAGGTATGGTGGGCTATAGAGTAGACAGACCTAATAAAGTAAATACTGACTAACTCTAGGAAGGACACATATGTCACCTTAAGGCGAAACGGTTTTGTGCCCCCGAGCCACAGATGCCACAACATTTGACTCACCACAGATTCTGGGAAGTGAGCTTCAGCTATAAACTACTCATGAAACAAACAATTATATTTGTCAGTCCTACATCTATTTCTAACTTGTTTTTTGTCTTGCCCAGAAAACTTCTTCATTCTTAATCACATGAGGCATTAAAGACCGTGAAGACCACACATGCATTAACATCCAAAACTCGAATCGACCAAAGCGCAGTTTCACAACACCACGGCTTATCTTTCTCAGTTGGGCTTGATCTTCCTGTGTTCTTTGCACAACAGTGCTTTTGGGAAATCAGCCTCAGGTTTCACACCATGCATCGAAAAAACTGACCTCAGTCATTCTGCTGAAGACTGTAATTGTTCAAGATGACTGTGTGCAACAGGATAAAACAAGAAAGAAAAATCAGAGTGAGGTCATAAAACTTTGCCTGTGAAGAAACACAAAAGGAGCCTCATTTCTTTTTTTATTGGAACTGTCAAGTTGTTCTCCTTCGCTCTATGATGAAGTTATGATGAATTTCACTTAATTATGGGATTACACTTGCATGCACCTTGATGTACACTGTGCCCAGTGGTTTCACAATGGACTGTGATTTCTTGTTCAGCTGGCTCTCTCACTTGGTTCCTGATTTTGATGTGTCTCTTGCTCTAAGCTGTTTTTGAGTTGGGTGGTTTTTTTTTCAAGATTGGGTTCTTGCCTTTTTAAGCATGACTGCGAAATAAGCATGCACCTAGGGGTTTAAAAGCAATTTCCAGGCCGTTGCCTCTGACAGAGGCGTATGCTGAGAATCATACACACGTCTGCATATCTGCCTCCTCACCAGACTGAGCTGAATCTACATCACTGTTCCATTACCCTAGCAGGCTGCCGCACCGGGCTCATCATCCACAGAGAAAATGTATTCTGTGACCAAAGTTAAGCAATTTTTTCCTTTGTCACATTTGTTCAGTTGACAGATATTTTCAACATGGTCTTGATGACATAGAAGAATTGGATATTGTTGGTAAGTATGACTGGAAATGCATTTTAAAATGTATAATTGTGCAGGTGGGTGGGGAGCTAACCACAAGGCTTTGTGTTGGAGAATGACAGGGGAATGACAGTGGAAGGCAATTCTATGAATTGCACCAAATGATATAGGAAGTGGTCCGACGCTGAAGCCACTCGGAAAGCCTCCTTCTTTCCAAGGACACGAAGATGCTCTGTTACTGTAAATAGTGTGCAGTTCAGGGATAGCGAGAGCAATGGCTTTCAAATTGCTCTGTTTAGCAAAACGGAAACAATCTCTTCTCAAAAAAATTGAGTACAGATGCGGTGACACGCAGAAATTTGACGTCATTTGCCACAACCTCAAAATTGTGCAAATCAGCCATGGTATGGGGCAACAAACCCAGATAACCTTATGTAGGTTTTTTGCAGGGAGGAAGATGAGTTATTCATCATACTTATAAAGTTGCCATGCGTCACACCAGGCTCTGCTGCCTTGCATGTGATTACACACCATGAGATGTTCCACACATAAAAATAACTTTTATTCAGGTGCTCACTATTTTGTGGATGACTGTGGATGCATTCAAAATTTCACAGACAGTGTTGTAAGCAAAATGGAAAATATCCTGAACAAAAAAGCACATCAGCTAAGAGATAAACCGTGGAACGAGTCTCTTCAAAATGACAGTCAGCACAGAATTCAGCAAAGAGTACAGTATGAAATCTCCATAAATAAAATATATCTCCACAAACATGCAGAACAATACATTTATATTTGAAAGATCAATGACAGTAAAGAAAATAAAAACAAATACACACAGCAATGATAAACCAGACTGGTGAAACTGTACACTAAGAATAACTTACATATTTACATAATACTGCTTGCCTGTTTCAGTCAAAAGACCTTTTTCTTGTGCTGAAAATTGTGCATCATTGTTGTCTGTCTGCACTTCATGTTTAATGTTTATTGTCTATACTGTGTTTACTGTCTGCACTATGACACTGTCTGTATTTGTTTGCAATGTTAAGTAGCCCCTGCAATTTCATTGTATGTGTAGCATCCTGCTTCAGTACAATGACAATAAAGACATCTATCTTTCAATTTACTGATGCTTAGCAACAGATGAGCAATGCTGGATAATTAAAAATGCTATTTATATGTTGTTACCAGTTTATGGTTTAACATGTGTGGTCTTCAGCCTTACTTGTGGTTAGTGCTTACAATAAAAGTACTCAGGCTGTAAATCCCAGCTGAATATGTCGTATAGCTGCTAAATGCATACAATGCATGTGATGGTTAGAGTCTGGTGTCTAAAGTCTAAGAAAGTATCTATGAAATCAAAATAGGTGGTGTTATCTTAGTTAGTTAACTTAAGGCAGATTAGCCAGTGGCCTGTGTTGCACATGACAGTTGTGAGGCTCGGTATGATTTGTTTTGACAGCTGTAAATGTTAACATTAATGTGCTACTTTCCATGCTTAGTATTATAAGTCAAAACATGATGACACAGTCATACACCTGAGACAGGCGAACAGCATGCAGTACCCCTTTGGGGACACTGACCAAAACTGATTTCTGTCCTAGTTATACATCATTTTTATTACATTTTGTAAACATAAGATCTCTCAAGATGGATTTTAAATCAACTGCTCAACTGCTATGTTATGTCTTATTAAGTAATATTATTCTGAACTGTTACTTTCTTGAGCATTGGTAGTTTCACATATTGAAATAAATCAAAATAAAAGTTTTTGCTCATATTACTTCATTTTTTTTTCAAATAAGGCCATGTTTCCTCCCTGCTTAAAATAACGGGTAGGGTGGTCCCCCTAACAGATAAAACACTAACACCCATGAACCTGAAATCTTCCACATAAAGTGGGCCAATAAGTTAGCTAAATTCAATTTACAATCTCAGACTTTTATTTGTCTTAAACACAGTCAATTGTAGACCACGATCTTTTGGATCTTTTTTCTTATTTTTTCTAGTGTCCCTCATTTTAGGGGCTAATTTTAGGGTTTTCAAGATGAAACTAATTTTTAACATCGCTATATGAACAGAATGTATTGGGACACTTATTTATTAATTAACACTAAATAATTACTTTCTTAATTATTGAACTCAGGTGGCCCCTTACTTCCGGCAAAGGGCAATCTTAAAACATTTTCGCAAAGATCCTTTTCTATTCCAGCATAAGTGTGGCCCAATGTACAAAGCAAGCTCCATAAAGACATGGTTGGATGAGTTTGGTGTTGGAAGAATTTGACTGGCTGGCACAGAGCCCTGACCTCCATCCAACACCTTTGGGAGGAACTGGAACGGAGATTGCAAGCCAGACCTTCTCATCCAACATCAGTGTCTGACCTCATAAATGCTGTATAGAATGAATGGGCACACATTCCCACAGAAACTCCAAAATCTTGTAAGGAAGTTATAGCTGCAAAAGGGGGGCCAGCTCCATAGTAAAGGTCGTTAAAATGCTGTGTAATGTGTTGTAATGGTCAGGTGTCCCAATACTTTTGTCTTTATAGTGGATGTGATGATCTGGCTCCTGCCATACAGAGTGTTTTTTTATATTAATCAGACTTTTGTTGATGGAAACCCGAGCCCATCTTTCTAGCTTGGCTGACCACCATCAGGGCTCCAGGTCACCACCTCATCCCGAATCTGCCATCGCTGGGGTCCCAAGCGTCCGCAACTGGTTCAGCTGCTTATACTGCCTACGTGATCCTGCTCCCCTTTCCAAAGGCGATTATTGTTCTAAAGCTCTGGCGGAGATTGTTGTTCCTAGAGTTGTGCAATAGAGACTCAAACTACTCCTCATACATACTATAATACAAATTACCACTACTGACAATTAACTATATTTACACTCTTAGCCAGAGACGGTGAGTCTGTTCAACAGTGATTAAGTCTGTTCACGAAGACCTTCTATTGTCTCCATAGAGACGCTCTTGCTCTCTCTCCTCAGAGACGTGGTTCCTCCTGAAATTTCTTCCTCCAACCTCTGGATCGCTAGGGGCTCAGACCTGGATTCTGTAAAGGCGATTTATGACATCATTTGTTGCAAAAAGTGCTATATAAATAAAACTGAACTGAATTAGAAATAATGATTTGTAATACTAATGCAAAAATGGTTTAACGTATAGCTGACAGAACTATTATTCTGTGATTCTAAAATAGCTTATATCTCAGTATAAAAACATGATAATGTCTCTAATTAAATGCTAGTCAACTATCAGATTAGAAATCATATCAGTATCTATCAGTCTCATTATCAGTAAATTGTGCCTGTCATGCACACGGCTAATTACTCCTGAGGATTTTGAAGGCGAGTAGAATCTACCCACGGGTGAAAAACAGTAGCAAACAACAGTGATTCAGTCCCCTTACAATAGCTGCTCGTATTAACCAGCCCATATTGACCTGTCTGTCCCGCAACAGTTTTGCTAATAATGCTCACTGTACTGATAACAAAGAAAATTAAAGCACAGATCTCCAGAAGCAGATAGTTGTCCTGAAAAAAACAGCACTTGGCACTAAGCTCAGAACAGAGAGAAAAAGAGGAAGAAGGCTAAAATAAGCTTTTTATGCTCTTTCTTCTGGCTTGTTGACTGTACAGAAAGCACCCCCACAGCGCTTTTGTCAGTCGTCTTCTTGCCCCGTAGACACGAGTGTCTGTGCGTCTCACAGGGCCATGCGTTGCCTGTACTAGTGCATGAGTGCAGCTGAGAGACATACTAGCTCCTCAGGCAAAGCAATTACTGGCCGGTTTCATTGTTGAACGCACTGCTGTCAGGGCCTCGAGAGAGCAGGAGGCAACTCCTTGAAAAAGTTTTCTTTAGAATGGCCATTGGATGCCTCCAAGTCTGATGTGGATTTCCACAAAGGTGACAAATATCTGCCCTCTCTAATTAGGAGAAAACTAGAGAGCAAGGAAAGTGGCATTGTGAGAAAGCAGGTGACGAATTAAAAAAAACCCACTCATTTGTTGTTCAGCAGACCTTATATTAGCTACAGCTGCTCTGGTGGTATGTAACAGACTCCTCCACCCTTTACACTCTGCCACGAGTCGAGTTCCACACATTTTTGGGTTTATTCAAATCAACTGATGTCAGTGGTTTCTTTCATGTGTAATATTTTGTGTTTTTTGCCTGAAGGACCAATGTGATCTGGATGAATGCATTTACACAATTCGGTGAAAAAACTGTTTTTGCTAATTTGCAACATTTAATTGCTTCATAGCTTTAAACTGCATTTGATGTAGGATAAAGAGCAACTGTATAAACACAAAATACAATTTTGAAATGAAGAATTCATTTACTGGGCCTGTGTGAAAAAAGTACTTACGCCCTTAGTTACTCAATCACAGTGACAATTGGGATCATTTGGAAGAAACATGCCCAGGCCTAATTACTGCCAGTGCTGTTGGTGATCAAAAGAAATAGTGGAGATATAACGTTCTATCAATGAATCGGTCTGGAAAGAGTTACGAAGCCTTTCTTGAAAGGGTCCATTATCTCCAAATGGAGAAAACCTGGAACAGCTGTGAATTTTCCCAGAAGTCGTCAGCCGTGCAAAAATTCTCTGACTCATTCGAGAAGTCATAAATAAAGTCAGAGTAATATCTACAAAACTGCAGGCCTCATTTACCTCAGTCAAGGTTAGTATCATGATTTCACCTTCAGAAAGAGACTAGGCAAAAAAGATATCCGTCGGAGAGAAAGGTGATAACAATTGCTGACCAATGAGTACATACAAGCTTGCAGCACATCCATCCATCCATCCATCCATCCATCCATCCATCCCAATAGTACTTTAAGGCATACATTACCAGCATATGATTTATTTAATTTTATTTATTTAATTTAATCATTTGAAAACAACAGCTGGATCAACTGGCCAAAGTTGCATGCTTTACATGCATTTTCATGAGCAAACATTTGCAGTGCTCTCTAGCTGACTTCATTACACTTGTATCTGTGTGATTCAGTGCAGCTCATTGACAGATATTAACTTCACAGATGTTTAGGGGTAAAACATCACAACATTTTAATACAAAAGTAAAAAAGGGTCTGTATATGCTAATTAACCTGCTAACATTTGTGAAATATTGGCCAGCTCCAATCAGCCGTTCTAACTGCAGGCATGTTCATCAGCGTCTACTGCCACCTCCTCTCATACATGCTTCACTGTTCTATATGCAAGACAAAGGAGCTTGCATATAGAAATAGTACTGTGGTATCTGTTTAGACCTTCCAGAGCCACACTTCTTAGGATGTAGAGTCAGCTCTATAATTACTGACATGCTTGGTAAAAACTGGTAAGTAGGTCAGGAAAAAAAATACCTTTGTGGTTATCTGACTCAGTCTCACAATGGAATTACTAAAGATATGACAACAAGTAATATTGAGTGCTAAAACAAAAACTCACACATCAATTGTTGTGAGCATTTTTTGATAAAACTTTCTGAAGAAAAACTGAGTATGTTATTATTTATATTAAAATTTTTTAAAGAACATGTGTTCTAAGATCTGCATCTAACATGCTTCTGGATAATCGTGTTATATGGGATAGGACGTTGGGTCAGTTTCTCAAAGCTCTATTTGTTGAGATTGTAATGAAACATCTAATAAATGATTGAAGCTTCTTATTGTCTACAATTGGAATATTTGAGTCATTAAATGTGAGCAATGGGTCTTTATGTTAAAAACAAAAGTTACACATCCAGTTGGAGATTCATTTAGTTTTAAAGCTATAAGGCTTATGTAACGAGCAAATAATAGAAGCAAGTTGAATAGAAGCAGTAGATTTGCTGATGTGGTTTGAACGCAGTGTAACAAAATTTAAGGTTCAAAATGACTGCTACTACTCCCTCATAGTTTTGTCTATTTCAGTAGATAATGGAATCGAGTCAAGTAAAGTAGGTTTTATTGTCATTTCGACCATATACACCCAGTACACAGTGTAACAAAACAACGTGCCTCCAGGACCATGGTGCAACACAAGAACAGAACAGAAGCAGCACAAAACCAGTGCAGACACGATAAAAGAGAATGCAGGAAAACAACACAAAACCACTGCAAAAAACAAAACAAGACGACATCGCCAATAGCTACAGTCTGGATGAATACAGTGTTTTGACAAGTACTGTATTCTAACAGCAGAGACCTACAGAACATACGCTACATGTGCAAAAAATGTATAACAGAGGGACACAGCAATACATATAATTATTCAAATATAGCAGCAACAGTGTATTTACACAGATACACAGGTACCTATACCCTACAATGTCAGAAACCACATGAGCATTTCTTAGATTACTAAGAAAGAAAGTTTCCATTATATAACTGTTAATCCTGTCCATGGTTGTGGAGGTGCCGGAGGTTATCACAGCAGACACAGGATGGAAGGCAGAGAAACACTCTTCACAGGGCAGACACACAGACACACCTTCTCACACACACTCATAGGGGCATTTGAGCATCTCCAGTTCAACTGACATGCAGGTCTTTGGACTGTGGGAGGAACCTGTGAAAACACACTCAGACATGGGGAGAACACGCAGACTCCACACAGAAAGAACCCTCAACTGCCCTGACCAGGAATCAAACCCAAAACCACTGCACCATCAAACCACCCTTGTTAAGGTATACTGTAGGAATATAGATTATAGTGTATGCAATAGTGGAAATATACTAGTTCATACTAGTAGGTGTCTATTAGTCTCCAATGTAGCAACAAAACTAAGTAACTAAAATCTAGAGAACAATCATACAGATATTTTTCAAGAGTCAGTTTGTCAGTGTTTGTCTAATTTCCTTTTGTCATTTTCATATTTTCTTCATATTGGTATTCATTATTAACAGTGACCATTACTGTTATGATATTTTACCGTTATTCCATTATCCTTCATAAGACATTTATTAATAACCATAACATGCTCATTTGGTTTAAATATTTCACTTTTTATAAAAGAAAGCGTGTTTATAGTGTGTAGTTTATGTCTGTAGATGTTTTATGTTATTATCATAAATTCTCATACATCACCAGGTCATAGAAATGTGAAAATAAATGCATGCATTGTATAAGAGATAATACATTAGAAAATGTACACTTCTAATCTATTTAATTTTTTTGTAAGAGTACAGTTACATTTTACATTAATACCATATTCTACTGATTCTAATATCTAGAATGAAAAGTATGTGAGGAGAAGTATGTTCTCATATATAGCTATTGCCAAAAATAAATGAAGCAAAACAAACAAAACTGTTCATTATAATTAGCATTTCATTTGAGTTTTGCCTCAAGCTTTTTATGATAATCTTAACCCAGACAGTGGAATAGTAACCGTTTAAAAGCAAACAATGAGGTTAAACTTCAACAAAAGAATTTGGACAACTTTAACACTTGAGGTTTATATTGTTTTGTAAGTGCACTGATATTAAGAAAGCAATTGTGTAATTTGTAAACACTCAAAACAGTTCTTTAACAATAGAAAACAATTAAAATCATAACTGTTTATTCTAGTGGGGGAACAGAATTCAGACTGTGCTTTACATGCCTGATAAAAAGAGGAACTCTAGTCACTGCTGTAGGCACCAAATCCCAGGTGTGTACCCAATACACCACTGTACTATCTGAAGGATGAATACTTGAATGCTTAAATCAAGGTCTGGCTTTCTCTCTTGTTCTCTCTCTCTGTACTGATTCAGCTCAGAGCTGAAGGCCCATCACTTAAGCGATACACAGCTTGTGGTAGCGCCACATAAATCTTGCGTGTTTTTAAAGCTCTGGCTTTCCAAGGTCAGCTAAAAGAACCACTTCCTGTGGATGCAGACACCCATTTTTCCCCTACTCTCTCTGTGGACAGCGGCCTGTGATGGATAGATGAGTCAAAGTGCCTCTTCTTGGCATTGCGGGCACGACACACACCACCCCGGTGCACAGGCGCCGTTTTCCACGTCCCAACACGGCACCCAAGAGCACTCAAACTGCAGCTTCCAGGATTTTATAACAACCATGATCCAGCGGAGCTTCTAATTCTTTATTTTTATGATCTCGTCTGTTACTTCTGTTTACATGCCTCCCATTCTCTTGAGGCATACAAAGCAAATGGATTTCAAGCTTAGGCGGGGGCATGAGGCCACGTGTTGGTTATAAACGCATTCACTCAGGTCACTAGTCTTAAATAAACACATAAGTCACCCTCCCAACTCCCCTACACCTAGCCTGAGCAAGTCGTTCAGTCGAATTCATTTCCTTTTCTGAGTGCAAGACCACGGCGCCTTCCTATGGCACAGCAATGGGCCGTTTTTTTCTTCACCAACTGCTGTTTACAAGAGACGTAAATCAATGTTTGCTTTGTTTTCTACAGTGATATCTTCTCCCCACTAAGAAATCAATAACCTTCACAATGCAAGAATGCTTGTCCATTACCACATTTCTGTTGGTGCTTGACAGATATGGAAGTATTGTTGGAACCTCACAGAGACTAGGTAACGTGCACTGTTAGTTGGATAAGAAAATATATCTGGCCCTTTTGTTATATTTTTGAGCCAACGGAGAATCACTCTTAAAAATAAAGGTGTCAAAATTGGCTCTTGGGAGCGACGCTATACAAGAAAATCTTCAGCGGATAAGAAAAAAAAAAACGATCACTACATCTGCCTGCTCATCTCCTGAAGTAATGCTCCACAGATATTTTTCCCTTTAAAGACTATGGAAACTCCCTTCTTATGATATTTCCCAAAGATGGGTAGAATTATGGAGAAATCACTGCAGCTCTGGGGTTGATTTTTTTGGGGATGGGCTGTGTGAAATGTTTTTATTTGTTTCTTCTTTGCCAGCTGGCAAATGCAGAAGAAAGCCAGATAGCTAATGTCACTGCCGGGTATACTGCTCTCCGTGCACATTCTCCAATTGAATTGTGTCTGTAATAAAAAACCTCTTTTTCTGAGACAGGTAAAAGTTACACCAGCACCTGCTTGGATGTATTTATTAGCCTGCAGCTCGGTGGCTAGGCTATCAATCAGAACTGTTTGAGCACTGTAGGGAGTCCCACTGGTCTTATGACATGTTTGCGTGATGCATGCTGCGCATAGTAGTGAGAGATCAGTGATGAACAAAAGCATGGTACAATTGTGAATTCCAGGGGATCTATAATGCTGCACAAGAGAATATTTCAAAGCACATAAAAACCCTCACAGATGTTTCAATACAAGAATGTTTTCTAGAACTGTACCTTCTGAACAAATTTATATAATCATCATATATACTCATTTTCTCCCTGGGATCCACTTAGTGTCGTTTTATTTACAAAGTTAGTTGCAGTTTATTTTTACATGACTATTTTCCAAACCTCACTTCATCCTTTAGAATGATGTTTCTGGGCACTTTATCTTTAAATGTAAATGAGCTTCACTCTGATTGGCTGCTCTGTGTTACGCCTCAATCCAAAAGCATGACTTCAAAATGAATGAGAAGAGCTAAACTGATGTAGAATGAATAGGCTCATATTCGTAAGTGCTTTGGCTTTTGTGACATCACAATAACATTGACTTTAAAATATGCTGTTTTTACAGCTTTTTTTCCATTTATGGTCTCTGGGAGGTAGATTTTGAAGCTTTATTAATGTTTACATACATGAACCTCCTTTATTTTTTAAAAGCAGATTTAGTTTTCTGCAATAGGGGACCTTTAAAGTGTGAATGACCTTCACATTTATGAAGGTTTACATGTATAAATCTTCATATATGAACACATCAACATGATCCAATTTTGATGCATGATTTTTTTACTTGCTCATTTTATGAGAGCACCTGTATATAGTGAAAAAATGTGAAGTGATGTGGTAAAAACGAATGCCTAAAAATGCTCTTAATACATTACCCTGAAAGAAAATGTAATTGTAAACCTGTATTCGTACTGTACAGTTTACACTGAACTCCTGTGCTAGAATGTAATACCGATGTCACCCTGTATAGACTGTACTGTAATTCATGCACGTGTGTTTTCTTTGGTATTGTCACATTCCCCTCCTGTATGTGGTTGGAAAAACTGAGAGCACCAACTTGAACCGCCATACTGGACTTATTTACAGGGCTAATGCAGAGCAAACAGAAAAAGGCTTGTGGGCCATTCAGGAGAATAACAGAAAGCACGAACAGGACTAGGAGTACTTACAGGGAGAGGGACTCACACATAGGACAGTGCTGTGAACGAAAAACCACCATGGCTGACAAGACATGGGACAGGCACTAAATACAAACCAGAC
>JBBPDC010000007.1:7191230-7204508 GCA_037974485.1 Hemigrammopetersius urotaenia | reverse complement strand
TCGTGGCCCTCGCGCCCTTTATGTTCTGTTTTGTTCCTGCCTGAATAAAAGTACTCCTGAGAATGGATCTCTGTCTGTCTGCCTGCCTTGACTTGCGACCTTCCAGGTAGTTCCGAGTCCAGGTCTTACGGCCCGGCTCGCGACAAGTACCCCTGAACCATGTGGTAGGGGTTGCATCAACTGATAAATCCACTGTGGGGAGCAGTGGATCAGATGAGGACATTACTATAAAAAAGTGAACAGGCAGGCAGAGAACAAAGGACAGTAGTTCTGTTAAAGTGTTTTAGCAGTATGGAAATGTTGCACTTGGTGAAACCAATTTCAGCAAGCTCTTTTCTATACAATGATCACTTCAAGGCTGTTGTTTAATAATGGAATTGAGTTAATTAGTGAGTAGCCTGCAAAGATCTCACTAATATACTCACTACTTACCAATGAACAAAGTTCAAGAATAACTTTACAAAACTGGATAGCAGGAATATTTTTTGTTTCCCACTGGACTGCTGGTGCACAGAAGTGTGAACACAGAGCCAGATACAGAGTGTTTAAAGCTGAGAGGTTGAGACGTGTGGGGAGTCTTGAAAGTGTATCTGTGGGCAGGAGGTCTGGGACTGAGACAGAATAACCCAAACCACAGCAATCTTTCACAGTGTACATCTACTTCAAAATTTTGCATCTTCTGCTAGCATCAAGCTAAGAACAAACCTGATGTTGGTGGACTAGACGAATACTTCTTCATGACTTCTGCTGCCCCTCATAAAGGTTATCCTTTGGACACCATTTGAGGTCTATGATGTTACAAAAGTGCAACATTACAGACTGTTTGTTTCATTTTGGGTCTGACTTGTGAAATGTCAACAATGATTAATCAAAGTCGTCTCCAGACTAAAAGATTCCAATGGCATCTCTTCTGCCATTAGATAATCGATCATCTTTTTTTGGGGGGATCTGGCTTGCTCTAGCCATCGGCATGCCTGTACATTAAGCTAAGCGGCTGAGCTTTTTGACAACATGATGAAGTGAGCAGCTTTGAATTAAAGTGAAGATTGATCGCTTTCAGGTACTGTTGGTTTCCACCGGTAATGTATCATAGCTGTCACGCGTTCCTCCTTTAAAGTTAACTGGGACATGCAACGGTTCTCTGTTGCCTCTCAGATTCTAATCTATTCGGGCAAGCTCTCAGCTCTTATTTTATTTACTCCTTCTCTTTCACACTGTTTACTGGGCTACAACTGTATTGTCAAGACACGTGACACCGTGGCATGATGTAGTGTAGCTTTGAGACTGCAAAGGAAAAGCCTAGTGAGTGGTATTTATATAGAAGAGTGGCAAGGTGCTCTTCACTTTGCTCAGTGGTCAGGGAGCAGTCTGCTGCAAACAGAATATTTCACTGCACTTCTAAAAATAAAAGTTAAAACATAGTTTCATTGTGAAATAATAATAATAACTGGTTAACAAATAGGGTTGTCACTATCACTCATTTTAGCAATCAAGTAATCTAGCAACTGTTTTTATGATTAATCAAGCACCCACCCAGACTGAATCCCTGCCTCGTGCCTGCCGAACCCAGGATACATTTACGGCATTTAGCTGACGCTCTCATCCAGAGTGACGTACATCAGTGCTCGAGTAGTCCACATCTGTTAACCCTGTTAAGCTAAACTTGAATCCAACGTCAATATATATTAAATATTATTCATTTTAATCAAGTAATTCTGACCACTGCGATTAGAAGCCTGGGGTGTAAGGAGTTAACTGGTGAAATTATGGAACTGTCAAAACACAGCACTCTCATTCTATTATCCAACATGACTATTCCATGTTGCAGGAATACTATATGACCGTGTTTAGTGACAGGTCATTAAAAGCATAGGCAGTCCTCCTATGGAAGAAGCTGTATGCTTTTTATTTTCACCACCACATTTCATTCCACACATTTTTTCTAAAACTATCTGATTGTACTTTAGCTTCCAGGTGGGATTAATCTCTTGAAATCAGCCTATAGCTTTGGACATTTCCTGGATTGAACCCAATCCACCAAACTAAAGCCCTAGGGATTACAGAGAAGAATAGCAATAGCATTCCTAAATGCTATTGTGTACAGTGAACAAGGCCATATGTAGCCACGTCATGGAGCTGTCAGTTTTGTGGAATTAATTTGTGCATGAAATATGACCGCAAATGAGTTTGTATGCTACTTCTGAGATTAGAGTTTGTCTCACCCTCATTGTGATTTCAACTCACTGTAACTGATGTTTAAAACATAATACTCGTTGGATGTGAAAGAGGTAAAAAGAAAATGCATTGAAAAGACATCTGGTGCAGAGTGAGAGGAAAGGGAGGGGAAAGGAAAAACAAAACAATTCTCTGCAGCTCAGAATGAGTAATCTTTGCCTGAGGGCTGCAGGTATCTTCCAGCCTGTCCGACATCATTACGGCAGCTTGGCGCTGAGGTGGGAGCGTTTCAGAACGGCGTGAGGGAATGTATTCATGGCTCCGGGGTGCAGGGACAAAGAGTCCTCACTTATTCAAGGGAGGCGCTGGTTGTTTGAGCTGGATCGGCTCCGAACGCGACCTTTGTCACTGCGCCATAATTGAGTCGATGCACGAAATGTAAAATCACATCTTTGTTTCGAACTAGTACGAGCCACTGGCACACAGGCTGGCGTGCCTCTCCAACATCTCTGCCTGACTAACAAGACTTGTAACTCCTCATGGAAAACACCACAGAAACCTCAGCAAGACGGTGGCCGGCAGTCTTTTAATGATGGGGGCACCGCACCTCCTCTGTAGAATGCAATTAAAACAGCGATGACGTTATAGTTCCATCTTTTATAACCCAGGCCCTGCCGACTGAGAGATGAGAGCCCATCTAAGCAAATGTGAATATGTTGAAAGCAGTCAAAAAAAACTTTCTTTTGATTGTTGTTTTTTTTTTTTCCTTTTTCGTTTCTTGGAATTATCTGGAGAGAGCCTCAAGAAATTAGCATTTACTTCCCAAATCAAACTGGAGAGGTTTAAATGCAGTCAACAGTGTAAGCAATGTTGCTGGAGCATAAGCGAGAAATGTTAAGTGCAAGCCAAAGCTCAGTAGATTCCTCTGCTGCATTTCATAATGCAATTGCAATATTATTTCCACTTTTAGAACTTTCCTCTACTTTCCTCTAGCTTAATGTAGCACCCAAAGGTAAAAAAACATTCATTTTGCACTCTGATGAAAGAAAGGAAGTAGGAGAGACTGTTTGCAGGAATAAAATCGTAATTGCAAATGTGAGGATAAAGTCAACCTTTTTGTAAATCTTGTATGCTCATGAAGTGAACAGTTTGGCCGATGCTTCCTTTTTTTGCTGCTGTGCAATGTCATTATGGGTGGACCTTTTTGTCTGCTCTTGTTTATTTTGCCTGACAATCAAAACAGAAAATGGAAAAATGCAACATACAATTTACATCACAGAAACGCTGAACATTTAAAGAACAGAGAGCTTTTCATCTATACACGAAATGACTGCAAAGAACAAATAATATTAATGACTACATAGAACAGTTAATACACTGGAACATACAATAAAAACGAGCTCCTTCAACCTGGTTCCATCTGATCAGTGAAAATGTTGGCTCCTGGAAAAAAGCTGAAACCCTGTTTCTTTCCTACTTCTTTTTATTGTTACAAACATGGCTTGGTTATTTGTGCGTCCTGAATTGATGCTATTGTGTAAAAATGCACTCGCCTGCCGAAATGCGAGAGAACACCTTCAAAATTAATTATAAACTATGGGGTTGTGCATCAACGGTGAAAAATCAAAACAAAACATTACTATCTGGTGAAGATCTGCATACAGTGAGAAAGAACCTGTAGATATGAAAAACACTCCTTTTATCCCTGGACATTCCCTACTCAAGAGAACTAAATGCCAATTTATTTTAAGGTCTGTTTAAAGGTCTTAAAAATGGCATACCTATATGTAAGTAATTTGTATTCCACAAGTATAATATGATTTGTATGCAGCCTTAGAAACATGTTAGAAATAGATTCATAATGTATTTTATAAAAGAACTACAACTAATAGAAATTAGTTTTGATAACTAATAAGTTCATTCACCTGCTTAATCCCACTGGTCATGTTTATAACCACCTTTGTTTTCTGGTCATGTTTATAACCACAAGTGCTGTAGGTCTTGGGTAAGGAATTCAACTTTTAAATGAAAAACAGATTCTCATCAATATCATGTTAATAGTGTGAAAAGTCACATGATCAGATCAGTTTACCTCTACTGGAAGACAATACCTTCCTCAGAAGCAAGATCTTAATTTTTACAGACAGAATTATAATAATTTGTACATATATTCTTTAAAGTGAGAACTGTACTCTTGCATATACATTTTGATCATAGAAAGGGTACATTTGTGACACAGTTTGTGAGATACGGGACTTTTAATTTAAGTCAAAGACCAGGTTTTTCTCAGTCCCTTCACAGTGTGGTGGTGAATAGCTGGTTGCTGTTCAGAAATGTTGTTGGCAGTGAATATGACCCCTGGCCTTTTAATGATCTGTGTCCCTGAATCTCTAAAACAGATATGGAAAACTACCTCTAGGCCTTGACTGAAGACCTTCGATTGCAAAAACTGTCACTCGGGATTCTGCAAGAGTTGATTGAAAAACTTCACTGGCATGTGAACACTGGGACCCATTTCCAGATGCAGATGGCGTGACAAGCGCACTACATTTGCATGTGGGAAGTGTGAAGCATCTCTTCACTCTGAGTGCTTCAAGCATTTTCATGGGCAGTGAAATCTAAATGATGAGCTGTGGTCCAGTGTTTGCTCAAATTTGTTGAAACTGTTTTATGAGACGTTACCTATAATTAATACATTATGGTCACCGATTGCACCCCGCAGTGTGCACGGCCCTGCCGAGTGCTGCACTGTGGTCTAAGGCAGAGTCCGTGTCTGTCTGCTCTGACATACTCTGTGTTTGAAATGAAAATGTTTTTATGTTTTTCCGTTTAAACCTTTTTTTTGTAAAGTACTAGACTTTTTTATTTCAGACTGATGATTTATAATCTACAAGATGGATTAAAAGAAAAACACAGCTCACTTTTATACTGTTCAAATGTAGCATTATGGGTAATACAAAATTAACGTCTACCCGTTGAAAATTACTGTAACAGAAATTAAATTATATTTTACTTTACTTAATGCCATTTTAAAGTGCCATATGTTTAAATGAACAACAGCACTATTTGTTTCATTGTGACAACAGTAACACATTTATGCCAATTCAAGCCATATCTCACTCTTAGTGTTATATTAAGATTTTAATGTAAATATCATTAAGTTGTTTAGGGAACACAAACCAACAATAATTATCTCAAGCAGCATCCGACAATATAGTAGTAAATGTCATTTTTAGTTCTCATGTGTCATGAATGTGCGTGCGCATCAAAGCTGACTGTGATAATCGGTGTAATAATCATGCTTCCAGACTGTAAAACATAACTTGCAATACAATCTTTAATAACAGTGTTTTCTTAAAGTACAGTATATAATTATTTTTACCATAGGGTTTTGGGCTAATGTCAAATTTGAACTGTCTATGATCTGGAAATGTTATCTGTATTTGAAATCTGCTTCTATTGTGAGTGTTCACTTCTGTTGCACTTGAACCTGAACTTGAACTTAAGGTAAGATATTGATAGTTCTTTATAAGAACTTTCCTGCAAAATCTTTTTAAAATTATTTTATCATTTGCCATGAACTTCTTTATTTATTTAGGTCAATTCTACTAAAGTTACATAAACCTGGGTTTGACAAGACAAATTTCTAAAGGTATCTTTCAGTCTTCGGCTCAACTGACTTGTTTTGAATATCCTGTGTGTGTGTGTGTTACGCATGTATTAGTATACTTTTTTTCAAAGGGGTTCCACTAATATACTGGAAAATTAAGTGCCTGCTGTTTGAATAACAGTTTAACGTAATAATGTTTAACACATATTTTAAATACATTTTAGAAGCTTGCCTACACATGCCATGTTTCTGTTTAATAATTATTCTGTTGTTAGACCTTAAAATAAAGCATTAGTAAGAACAGGACTGGCTGGAATATCAGATGGTGTACGTGGGAGATGGGATCCTACCATATTCAAGCCCTTATTGCCTCGTTCTGGGTTTGATTCAAATGACAAATCCTGCTTTTATCTTTTTTTTTGTAGCACCTTCTTCTGACAGTGTGGCTCAGGTCTTGTTCTCTTATTTTCATGTCTAAAAAAGGCTCTGGTTTTGGTATTCATTAAAACATAGATTTAAAAGGAGAGGGCGAGGGATGGGAGTGAGTGGGTGAAAGAGCAAGTGTCTGGCAGGCCACTGCTGTGATGTTAATGTGTTTGTTCAGCTCTGACATTCCTCTAATGTGCAAGGTGGAAACCCAAATTCAAAAGTAAACCTTTGGGCTTAAGCGAGTGTTGGTGAGGGGGGTAGGCTACTCAGGAGGGGGCACCATTAGAGGCATCCATGCATAAAAGCTCGAGAAGTGAGCCCTGTGGTAGACACACCGGACCCCCCACAGAAGAAACAAAAAAAAGGACTTCTCACAGCTCCTCTCGCCTCCAGTGATGCAGGAATGCAAAGGTATTTGTTCAAAAGGTATTTGAAAGAAGAAAGTGAAGCTACAGTTTCAATAAAGCTGCATCACATATACACCATGAAGAAATAATACTGGAAGCCAAAAACAGGAACCTCGTAATTTTTGCCACAGAGTTTTTTGACTTTTTCCTGTTCCTGCTAAGCCGACATTTTGCAATAAATCTAGCACCAAAATCTTCTCTGACTTGTGTCATGGTCGGTGGCCGCTAGAGGCCACTGTTTTCTGTTTTTTGCCTTTTGTTTCATGTCCTGTGCCTTTATTTTGACATTCTGTTCTTGTGTCACGTGTCTCCTTTGTTTTCACCTGCCCTGTGTTTTTCGTCTTGATTTTCTGTGTATATAAGGTTGTTTGTTAGGTTTTCCTCATGTGTCCATTACCTCATCACCCCTGCCTGTTTCCTGCCTTGTTATTCCTGTTAGAGTTCTAGGAGGCCATCGTGCTTATTTGTTTTCCTTTTTGTTTTTTGTTAATAAAAACCACGTTCTGCATGGATCCCTGGTCTGTGTCTCGGTCCAGGCAAAGAGGGAGTTCAGAGTGTGGGCTTCGCGGCTCGCACTCTGACAACTTGTGACATAAGTGACTCCCTTGTTAGTGCTATATACAGTATAACCTTGAACTGTGCAATGGTCCATTTGTGCATTCAAATGGTGCTTTGAGTTGTCATGGTTCTATACACTGATCACCCATAAAATTAAAGCTGCCCAAAATTGTACAACCTAAACAAATCTGATTCTTCATGGCATGGACTCCACAAGACCTCTGAAGGTGTGTTATGGTTGCTGACACCAAAATGTTACGAGCAGACCCTTTATGTCTCCATGGATGGGGCTAGTTTGTCCAGCACATCCCACTGATACTCAATCAGACTGAGTCTGGAGGCAGGCCAAGTCAACACCTCTGTCATCAGACTATTTCTTGACAGTTTTTACAGTGAGACAGTGCCTATTATTCTGATAAAAGAACGCCCTTCTCACATCATCAGCAATATCAGAGTCAAGAACAGAACATTTTATTGCTCCTGGGTGCAACTGCCCAGAGACACAGAAACACAGAAACAAAATTAAAAAGTAAAAAGTCTAAATATCCAAAACTGAATATGAAAACCACAAGTGATTACTAAGAACACAAATGGTGGCTTTAAAGAATATTGCACATCAATGGTATGAAAGTAATATTGATATAATTAGTGATATTTCACACGATAAGACTATTGCACATAATAAGAAGATATTGTACATAATTATATTATTTAGCACATAATCCGGCACGTGGAAGACATGATTCAGAAATAGCTTTCTCGACTCTCATGCTTAGAGAGAGCACAGCTTATACACTGAAATAAGTGTTGTATTGCTCCACAATCTGTGTTACAGTGGATTCTGTTGAATCAGACCAGACAGCCTAATCACTGAGCCCCTGGGGGCCCATGACCCTCTCCATCACTGACTGTCCTTCCTTGGACCACTTTGGGAAGATATTAACAACTGCCTACTGGAAACACCCCACAAGACCAGCTGGTTTTGGGATGTTCTGACCCAGCCATCGCAATCTGCAACCGGCAAAATCCCTAAGATATTGAACGTTGCCCATTTTTCCTGCTTCTAATCCTCAACATCAAGAACTGACTGTTCAGCTGCTGCCTTATATGTCCCACCTCTTAAAAGATGCAATTGTTATTAATGGTACTCACTTTACCTGTGGTTTTAAACTACGGCTGTCAGTAGATTAAAATATTTAATCGCGATTTATCGCATGTTTGCCATAGTTAACTCTCATTTAAGTCTGTCCTAAACATACTGTTTTTAATACTCTTATCAACACAGAAGTAGACAAATATGTTTGCTTTGTGCAGATTTATGTTTATACAATCAATACTGTCAACAACCATTCATCCATCATCTACCCCTTTTTCCCGCACTCGGGGTCGGGGGGTGGGGTGGGGATTTGGAGCCTATCCCAGCTCCGATGGGCGAAGGAGGGGTACACCCTGGACAGTCGCCAGCACGTCGCAGGGCTACATACAGAGACAGACAACACTCTCACGCTTACATTCACACCTTCGGGCAATTTAGAGTGCACAATTGACCTATCCCCAATGCACACATGTTTTTGGTGGTGGGAGGAAACCGGAGTCCCCGGAGGAAACCCATGCAGTCACGGGGAGAACATGCAAACAGAAAGACCCTGCGCCCAACCTGGGAGTCGAACCCAGGAACTTCTTGCTGTGAGGCAACAGCGCTAACCCCCGCGCAACAAAAGTGGATTAACAATTGGTTTGCAAACACTTGAAACTAATAAGGAGTTTTTTAACAGAAGTGTTCCCTTTAAGATAAGATAAGATGAACCTTTATTAGTCTCACAAGTGGGAAATTTGCTTTGTCACGACAGAAAGTGGACAGAACAAAGTTAGAAGCAGCAAAAATGAAGAAAACAGTAGAATAGAATATAAAATAGAATCAAATAGAATCAAAATCAAAATAAAATACTATACTAACAATGCAGTATAAAACGACACTATGCAATCTAGAAATAGAGAACATGGACATGTGTGCTGTAAAATATTTACATGTATTTGTAAACTATATGTGGACTAAATGTAGACTAAGTGATATGTCTGGACACAATGAGTGTATACATTATGAGAAAAAAAAACATTGTACGTGTTCCATCAGAAAAATTGCACTCATAATACTGCACATGTCTATTGTGGTGAATTGAATGTATGTGTTTGTTGTGGAATCTAACAGCAGTTGGAAGGAAAGACCTGCAGAATCTCTCCATCCCACATCATTGATGCCACAGCCTGCCACTGTGGGAGCTGCTCAGTGCAATCAGAGTCTCCTGCATGGGGTGGTAGAAGTTGTCAAAAAAGGGATGACAGCTTAGCCTGTCACTCTTCACCTCCACTGGGACAAGAGGACATCCTATAACAGAGCTGGCCCTCTGGATCAGCCTATTCAGTCTCTTCCTGTCACCAGCAGAGATGCTGCTGCCCCAGTCACACAGCTGCAGTTCAATATTTCTGTAAATCTCAACTCAAACATTAATGTAATTAAATCAAGCATAAAACCAAATCTATGTGCCACTGCAGGGCATTTACATTTTATCTAGCTTGTTATTGAAAAACAAGTTACAGAGCTTGGGGCGGAACCATTATAGCAGCTGCAAAGAGAGGCCAACTCCATAAGAAAGTCTAAGTATCTAAATGCAGTGTTATTAAAGTCACATTTGGTGTAATGGTCAGACGTCTTATATGGACAAAAGTAATGGGAGCGCTGTACGTG
The DNA here is from genome assembly GCA_037974485.1 of Hemigrammopetersius urotaenia. Taxonomy (NCBI): domain Eukaryota; kingdom Metazoa; phylum Chordata; class Actinopteri; order Characiformes; family Alestidae; genus Hemigrammopetersius; species Hemigrammopetersius urotaenia. Next base: position 7,194,583 of record JBBPDC010000007.1, on the reverse strand, counting down.
TCGGCTGGTTTTTGTGGGGGTCGGATGTCCCATTACTTTTGTCCACATTAAATAGCTCAGGGGCGGACTGGCGATCAGTGCGTTCTGCAAAAAGGCCCAAGATGCGTCCGAGATGCGAAACCCCAACCTGGTAAAGAAAATCCCAGACCGAAAAAAATTCCAGTGAAAGCACCGACTTTCAAAGTAAAAGGATTTTAAAAACCTGTGTTAACGCGTGATAAAATAATTGTCGGCGTTAAGTAAATAATGCATTAACGCGATAATAACGCGTTAACTTTCCCAGCCCTAGTTTGCATACATCAGTTGAAGTTCAGGGTATGCATTTATGGCATAGATCATCACATGTGTCAAAAGATTGAATCAGAAGCCAAAATTAAACATAACATTAAAAGATCATTTGTACGCTCAACATCTGTCCAGAATATAACAGAATCTAATGTGCAGTAAATATAAATTCTGGAATAATTACCAATCTAGCATCTCTTACCTAAACTGTGTGGCCGTCAGATCTGACTCGCATCAGCTGAGAGTAAACATTAAAGTGCTCAGATCGGACCTGTGAGCAAAGAATTGAGACTTTACATTCGATTAGCCCTTCATTGTGCTGCAGCACATGGAGCAAAGCGAACAGTTGACATTGATAAGTTCTAACATACACACAGTATATTTATAAGGGCAGCTGGATAGCCTTGTAGGGCAGTTGGGTGGCCTAGTGGTTAGGGCACTGCAATCAGAAGGTTTTGGGTTCAAATTCCAACTGCTATTGTCACCACTGGTGTTTCCTTGCGTAAGGTACCGTCCCCACACACTGCGCCCCGGGCGCCCTCATTGGCGGCAGCCCCCTGCTTCACTTGGCTTAAATGCAGAGAAAGAATTTCACATTGTGCTGTGGTGTGTTCACACGTGACTATAAGGGTTAATAAATAAAAACTAGACTGCATTTCTGCAGAGAAAACGCAAAGTGTGCTTGCTCACTTCTAGACGGCCTAGTTAGTCTATTTATCTATCTATGCTTCTCCTTTAAAAAGCAGATTTCACTGCCAGACTGTCCTCTCTCCCCTTATCTGTGTTTTTCAACTCACTCCACAGCCAGAGTGGATGACATCATCGCTCCAGCGGCTATTTAAATTCAAATGGCCGAAGATTCTAATGACAGTTGGCCTCAGTTGTAACCACAGTCTCTGCTTCTCTCTCTCTCTCTCTCTCTCTCTCTCTTTTCTCTCTCTCTCTCTCTCTTTTCTCTCTCTCTCCCACCAAATCAGCAGGCCCATCCAGAAATACTGTAAAACACTTTCTTGGTTTCTACGGCTGCTACGGCACTTTCTATGGCTGCTGTGTGCTTGAGCAAGCACACTAATAAAAAAATAAGCGAAAGGTTCTCAGTTATTGGGCCAAAGAAGTTTATTGGTTGTGTCTCCATGTTCAAGTTCTTTCATGGGATGAATTTTGGTATAACAATTGATTTCCCAGCCATAGTTGGTGTTTCTGTTCTTTGTTTTTGGGCGTTGATTTGGAATGGCATGGGGCTGCATAAATGCCTGTGATAATCTGGCTTTAATCATGTAGCGTGGAGGGCATGCGTGGCTCCCCTGTTGATCAGAGGTATGTGTGTGTGTGTGTGGAGGGTTGGGGGGGGTTGGGGGGGGGTGTGTATGGAGAGAGGGGTCCAAACAGACCATCGGTCCACAGGTGTCAGAGGCGCAAGGACACATTTAGCCTAATGCAGTCAGGCAGGTGTGGGGGTCAGCGAGGGTTTGTAGGGCAGCTCAGTGACCCCTGGTGTCCACCCTGCTTTGTTGGACTATCAAAGTAGCCTTTAATTAGAGCCTTTGAGTACCATTGTCCTCAAATTGTAATGCAGACATGTAGAAACAATCCCTTCATTAAAAGCTCCTGTGAATTTGGCACGTCTGCACGCTGATAGTGCATCAGAAATGATTTATATTGAAGATACCTGCTCCTGCAGCAGTAGTGTAAACATTGCTCCTTTCCAGACTTGCCTGTGAAGTCTTTTAGATTAATTAGTCTTCGCGGCCGATGCCAGGAATAACGAAAGCATGTTGTTGTTTTATCTAAATTATGGAACAAAGTGGAGAAGCTCTGTGGAAACTTCAATCAAAACCTCATTTCAGGTTCGCAGGTGAAGGAGGAGATGTTTGGTTATGATTTGGATAAGTCAAAGCCCCCCATGGTGGCGTCCTTGAAAGAAGTGGTATCCTACGCTAAGCAGAGACCACCACATTAGACCACCATATCAGTTCATCACTATTAGTTAGGCTTTCATGGACTATTCTGGCATCTTCTTTGACAAGGATTTTCTACCGCATCCACTTTAGTATTAGATTATTTCTACACATTACTGGAAGAAAAACATGTTTTTTCTGTTAATAGCAGTAGAGGTAGTTGTATTGTCACTGTAAGAACTTACTGAGAGTATAATAATAATGACAATGCTAATAATAATAATACACATTTTCTTCTGGTAATCTGTCCATTTTGACCAAGAAACGAACGCAGGAGCAAACTGTAGTAGTGTTTCAGTAGTAGTAGTGTTTGAACTCTTTCCTTACAACCTGGTCTCACTGTTTACTGAGGTTATTTTTATACAGTCATCCATTTCTTGTTTGTGTGTGTGTGTGTGTGTGTGTGTGTGTGTGTGTGTGTGTGACCTGCGGACTCTAATCTGGCAGTGGTCGGTCAGTGTATAGGTATGTAAATGTAATTAATTACATACCTAAATACATTATTGTTATGTATTGACATCATTACATTTAAGCAATTATATAACGCACATCAAACTTTTAGTGGAAATGATAGTAACAGTGGAAGGATTTTACCAGGATCAGGATCAGGATCAGGTCTGAAAATCTCTTCATCCTGCTTCATGTCTAGACTTCACGCAGTGAATCGTCTTAGATTAGATAAGATAGACCTTTTATATTCCTGCTAGTGGGAAATTTGCAAGGTCTTCTGAGGCAGGTTAGCCATATTGGGGTGCAGAGTGTGTGTGTGGGGCAGGCAGGAGGGTGTTGATTGCTCAAGTGCTGTAATGATTCTTTTTGCAATATTGTTTTACAAGAGGCTGAAACAAGAGCCCCTCTGTTCCGCGGTGTTGCCGGGCTCCTCAGTGAAAGGCCTTGTGTGAAGCCAGAGCAGAGCCGTCTCCACGCCGGCCAGCCTGCACCATTAGCACTCAAGGCTTTTACTCCAACCTCACTCTCCTTAGATATTTCACATTTACAGCAGCTAATTGTTCAGAGCGCCCACATCTCGCTGTCTCTCTCTCTGTCTCTCTCTCTTTCTCTCTCTCTGTCTCTCTCTCTCTCTCTCTGTCTCTCTCTCTCTCTCTCTCA
>JBBPDC010000007.1:7173660-7186160 GCA_037974485.1 Hemigrammopetersius urotaenia | reverse complement strand
AGATATGGGTAAACAGCATATACACAGTGCAAGTTAAGTGGATGAACAGGGAAGGGGATAATCAGAAGAACTGCACAAAATACTGCACAACAGCAGAACAAGCAATATACACAATGTGTGTTTGTATGTGAGGGGATAGTCTGAAAAAAGTTGCACATGGTTTAAATACTGCACAACAGCAGCAGAACAAGCAATATACACAAACGTGTGTGTATGTGTATGTAAGTGGATAATCTGAAGAATTGCATATGATCTGAAAAATTGCACACATGGTTTAAAAATGCACAACAGCAGAACAAGAATTTTTTTTTTATCTAGATTAATCTAGATTAATTCCAAGATTACAGTGAGATTAATCTAGATTAATCTAGATATATGCCCATATATATATTTACCCCCTGTCCACATATTGGTGCAAACCCAGTACACCCCTCATGGCAACGGTATTTCCAAATAGCAATGGAATTGTTCAGTGATGGTTTGAGGAACATGACAAACAATTTATGGTGTTGACTTGGCCTCCAAATCCCAAAGAACTCCATCAGTTTGAGCATCTGTGATATGTGCTGGCCAAACTGGTCCTTATCTCGCAATTTACTGGACCCGATGGATCTGCTGCTAAAGTCTTGGTGCCAGATAGCACTGCACACCTTCAGGGGTTTTGCCTCAACAAGTCAGATCTGTTTTGGTGGTACGAGGGGACTCTACACAACAATAAGCAGGTGGTTTTAATGTCATGGCTGATCAGGTGTATAACAACCTGGAAATTACTTTCTAATTCTATTAAGTATTCGAGTCTCCACCTAGATAAGCATGTAAAGGGGGCAACTCTCTTTCATGTGAGGATGAAATGCATTCATTTATTCTTTCCGTCTTTCTATCTTTTGAGGGGTGCCCCAAACTGATGTGGGGCAGACAGTTATAAAACTTTGATGAGTCTTATCTGGATGTTAGAGCTAAGGCTCTGCAGACTCAAACAGCACTGATTATTCCTCTTGTTTGCAAAACTTTCAGCAGAGCTCTTTTAGATTTGGATCTGGAAGTACCCCTGTCTTCTTTCATCAGCCAGCACGGCATGATAAGGAATAATGACTAGTGTTATGTAGCACTGCCTTTACTAGTCTGGTGCCTGAAAATACTCTTTGTGAGGCTGTTTCTGCAGGTATGTTCACAATGCTTCTCACACAAATGCATTTTATCCATCACAGCTCACTATTTAAAGAGAATGTCTGTAGAAATGCAAGGATAATTATCATGGACCCACTCTTCGCTGTCTCTCTGGTGGTCAACTGCAATAAGGTTAAATCCAGTATGAACTTTTGTATGACCTTTAGTTTTCTGAGTAAGCTCAAAAGACTTAGTAAGCTTCCCCTAACTGACCAACAGCCCTCTCACCACAAGTCAATGACAACCGACTGATTCATATTAACCCATTACTGACCTTACGCCCACAGGCCAGTGCATGTTTCCAAACTGCTTAGCACAACATTAAATTCTCTTTCTATGCTCTTACTGTAGATCTTATTTGTCATTTCCCGCAGCTCTAAAAGAAAAAAAAAGAAAAAATGCAATGAATCATCCTTCAAACTCCCTGCTAACATGAACATTTCCCAAATATGAAATGTTCTCTGAGGTTGCTTAAGCATAATTCTGGAAAAAGAAGAACTGTATGGGTAAAAAGGAAGTTTTATCCTGTTAAAGTAGGTCTTTCATCTACAAGGTGTTGTAGATTGATTTTTAACAAACCAGTAGTAGGAGAAATGTACTACATTTTTGCTTATGATAGTAAATGTAACTGTTGAACATGAATTGACTGATTATGGCTTTTTTATGAAGAGCTAGGGATTTCTTGAATGTCAAACAAAATGCATAAGGTAAATATTATAAAAGTGCTTGTACACATACTATAACACTAGAGCCTGCAAAAGACATTAATCAATAGAACATTAATGAGGCAGTGTATCGCTGGGCATCTGAGTAACTCATCAATCAGCGCCTCTCTTTCACTTTCTGTGCTTTTAGCTTCCTGACACAAGTGGGACTCTAACACCAGCGAAATACGCCTGCCCAACGGCAAGCAAGAAATATGAAAAAGGAAAGAAAAAAAAAAGACAAACAAGAAAATAAATCTAATCCTGACAAGAGCTAGAGTGGGGGGGATGTAGCCCCAGTGCTGAAGTGTGCTAACCCATGATGCTGTCTCTGATTTGGGCTGGAGGAGATGAAAAGCTCTAGCATGCTTTCATCATTTTAGTGGAGTGTGCTCATGGGGCAAAAGCAATTCCTATTAGAGTTGGGGTTTTTTTTCTTTTCTTCAGCGCTTAAATACAATTCCTGAAACATCTGACATTTAAAAAAATGGCTGACTAAAACTCTGAAACAGTCTGAAAAGCATTTAGCAAAACAGATTTCCTACAAAATGCACCACCACTTAAAAGATGCGCATAATGAAGTTAATTAGTGTAACGCTACTGTTGAAATGCACTGTTGCTAAAGGTGTCGAATGTTTATCTCAACTAGAATATTCATGTCCTTTACTAAACAACATTTTATAAGTAATAACATATTACTTTTATTAGGCCCAAGTGATGCGATTAGGGTGAGGCGTTAGGGCAGAACATACATGGAGCCTGATAAATTTAAAGTAATTCAATAAAGGAAATAAGAGTGATGAAAATGATGCAAGATCATCAGGAAAATAAAGTCAAAGGCATGCTCAAGAAGAGAGAGGTGAACAAGATGGAGCCCTTTTACAACCCTTGTGGGCCAATTAAGCGGACTACCAGCACCTGTCGATAGGTTTCACCCTGCAAATCAAAAGATAACAGGAACACACAAGCAAGGCCACAACATCACTACACTTTAAAATTGTATTACATGGGGCAACTGGTGACCTGGTGGTTAGGGAGTTGCCCCTGTGATTGGATGGATTTGAGGTTGAATCCCAGGACTGTCAGTGGCACCACTGTGGTACCCTTGAGCAAAGTACCATCCCCACACACTGTTCCCCAGGTGCCATTGTTGGCTGCCCACTGCATCACTGATGAATGTATTAAAGTTTTGATTTTTTGCAAATGTCCCACCCCATGGGAATAATAAAGGGTTATTTTATCTTTTCTTACTTTGAAGATTATGAAGCTGCTAAAGTACACCCAGCCGTTTTCTCCTTCTATTATCCAGCATGACTCTGCATGTTGCTTTTATTATTTATGAGAGTTATTTATGACTGTGTTTAATGACAGGTCATAGTCTTGCTGTGCATTTTTAACTTTTTAAATCCGTTTAGACTTTAGACCTAAATAGGACTGTGTCCTAACCTAAGCCTATAGCATGAGAGATGAAATGAATGTGATAGTTGAGCTCATAAGACCTCATGAAACTATCCCTCGCAATAATCAGCAGTCCCTTGATTTTTGGAGTGGTAGTAGGGGTAATCACTTCATTGGGATCATCAAGTGGGCTCCCTCCTCACAGGTGTTTCACTGGCTTAACAGGTGAGCCTATTATTCCTTCCTTGTATGTAGAAGCTTCGGGAAGCAGAAGCCCAGGCTGGACTTCTGTAATGGCACCTCAGCCCAAGGCTTGCGGGCCCTTTCTCTTCATCCAAAGCCAGTTGCTTCTGCATTCAGCAGCCTCTGACAATGATATGGTGGTTTGTCATAGTGCCCACCCTCAAATTTCCATTTTGTTCAGGAGGCCAGACTGACTTGGCAACAACACTCTGCTGGTAGCATGTGTGCTTCACACCTGCTCCATTGCTTCAGCAGTGTGTGCATATTTCAGCCTTTTCCATTCAAATTCTTCACCCATTTCTGTCTCAAAGGGCACAGTAAGCCCCACAATGCATAGGAAGAGAGGTAGAGAGCAACATCTGATCAGGCCTAAGATTTGTTGTCATGATCTCTGACAGAAAAATAAGCTTCTGCTCTAGATCCACCTGCATCTTCTACTCTTGCAGGTTTGATTCTCTCCTTGTAGAAAGAATCTAATTTTGGGAGTGCAAAGACAGTGGTGTTAGTGAAGGCAGCTGTATTGAGAGATAGGGCAATGGCATTAGTTATCCTTTGCTCCAGGATATTTTCCAGTAGCTGGAAGACCTGCCTAGTGTAGCAGCTTTGGGAAAGACTGGTTTTACAGTTGGTAAGGATGTGCTTTAGAGTGGACAGGCACATCTTAGGGGGCTCTGATAATTCTAAAATTCTGCATTCTTCCATGTCATCTAAATCCATTCAGGTAAGTTTGTGGTGCTGCAGGTTTTCCAGTTTCCAATGTCAATATACCGTTTGGCTTGTGAAACTGCATTCAATTCTGATGTTGCTTGGTCTTGAGACCAATACAACCTCTCCTAACTTGCATGGCTGGCTCTGAAGGGGTCCACTTATCCTGTCCTTTTGAGATTCAGCCAGGGTCATTTCCTGCCTCACCTTAGTGCACTTGCATTCTTCCATGAGATGAGCAGCTCCAGTGCACTATTCCCATACACTGCTGATGGGGTGGTGGTGGCCTAGTGGGTAGGATACCTCTGGACCAAAAGGTCATGGGTTCCAACTTTTAGCGTATTGCCACTGGGTCCCCGAGCAGGACCCTTAACCCCAGGTTGCTACAGGGAGACTGTCCCCTGTAGTTAGGGAATGCAATGCAATAGGTACTGAGAATGTCATAGACTGTCAGAGGCCACATCAAATATGAAAGTAGTCCAAACTGTAGGCTTGCCAGAGAAGAAGGACTTATCTATGCTGACCAGCACTTGGATTTTTCTTCCTAAACATGAAGCATGAATTACAACAACCTCAATCAAATTTTGTTCTTAAGTGTCCACTTAGGTTGACAACATCCATTTGACGAATAAATGAATAATACTATAAATTGTGTGAAAACTATAAAGCAACATTATTTAATTTTTTTTCTAATGAGGTAACATTTTAACATTTGCTATTAATGTCCAGTGCATTTAAAAAAAACCAGTTCCTCGTTCCTCCCTCATTCAGCTCTTCTGTTAATTTCTTTCAAAAAACATTTCTACAAAAATATTTCTTCTTTGACAAAGCATGCAGGGCACCAAGCATTAAGACACGGCATGCATATGTACTGGGTTATTTGTGTGCATTAAGCATCACAGTATTGGTTTGCATTTTTTGCTTCGGTAAGTTTGGACCAGTGTTTTCCAGGGCCAAACCTGATCTCAGGGGGCGCTTTGGACACTGCTCTTTATTTGAAAGGAGGTGGGGTGGCACTGGGTCTTTGTATGTTTGTCTGCACTGTCACTACAGCTAGAATACACTAATCCTTCCTATTCTGGCAGCCATTCATCTTCACTGTCACTGGCATTATCCTCACTTGACTCAGGTATTTGCTCCACTACCCTGTAGGACTTTCTGTCCCCTACTGCAATTGAGCCCTACAATATATACAGACACTGTTACTCAGAACGGATCTAATCTGCACAAAATGAATACCTTATTAATTAATTAATTAATTAATACCTAATTTTACCTTAATTTAATGCTGAAATAGTTACTGCTGTTGATGCATTTCCAAGAACAATAATGTTGGAGTAATGATATGAATTTTAGTTGAAATTGGACAGATGATTAATTTAACTCAAGAAAAGCATTTTCATGGACACATGATTAATCGTAATTTTCTTCCTGCAATGGTTTTTACAGTTATATGAATCCTTAGATGTTAAGTGATGTTACAATTTTTTTTTTTACCTGCAAGGGTCTTATAGAATAGAGGAACTGGCAAAATATTCCCGAGGTGTTTGGCATTTCTCTCTGTCTGTCAGCCATCTTGGTTTGGAGATATTTTTTGGATTTACACTGGATGGACAGTGGGTGGCGCTGTATGAGGGAGACACACAAGAGTCCAATGTAGCAGCTTGTGTGCAAATATACCAGAAACCCCCTCACGTACACAAGAAAACAGTAACACCCACAGTCGTGACCATGATGCTTGAAAGGGCTAAGTTGCCAATTTGGGTCTGTGTCTGTGAGGTCATGTTCACAAGTAATTTTTACCAAGTCGAAGTCAAGTCTAACGTCTTTGTGCTCAAGTCCAAGTCAAGTCTCAAGTCTTTAGTACCAAGTTCAAGTCTAAAAACAGAGTCTCTGTTGTACCACCACCCCATGCTCTTGAGATACTCCACTGCAGTGGGTGCATGATTGATGTCTAGTTTGTGGTCTGTAAGTTTTCTAGTATAATCAAAGAAAACTGTTTCTTTTGACAGTCTCTCGTTTGCTGTCTTTCACAAGAAACACAACACTGTAAGTGATCAAAACAAAGACACAGTGTTCCCTTTTAGAGTACCCTGACAAGCAATAACTGGAGTAGTACTATGCCAACCTTTTTTCTTAGGGGTCTAAAATGCAGTGTTTGTGTGTGCCCAAAAGTAAAACTAAAGGTAGGAAGAAGTTTTTAAATAATATATTTCTCAATATTCCACTACATTTTATTGCTCCAACATTTTAAAATTACTAAAAAAAATAAATGGTCAACAAGGTCTAAAACTGTATCAAACTTCTTAGTTGTCTTATTGTGATTGAAATGGGATCAGGGTGACTTTGTTGTAGGCCACATCAAACATCCACAATTTTTATTTAAGAACTTTATGTAGGCCAACCCAGTCTGTGTGCTATGTACAATAAACAGAGCACTGTGAATTCAAAGCATTTTTAATATACAAAAATATATGACCTATTAAACTGCCTCTTATATTACGTGAAAATGTGTATTGTTACACTCCTGCAGTCTCGTTTTCCTGAAGGAACTAAGATTTGTAAGATTTGTTCCCATGTTTAAACAACAGACAACACATTAATTTAAGCTGCATAAAAACTGTCAATATTTTCAGAGCGCTTGTTTACACTGGGCTGTTGTATTCCCCATTTTGCCATCTGCATATAGGTAACAGGAAGGAAGGTACTTAGACAGAAGTGAGGGTGTGCATAAATAATGAAATTCATTTAAAACAATGTGCGGCTTAATCCGACGACACCAATGAGGACTGAGCAGTAAACCTGCTTTGGTAATCCACAGGTCTCAGATACGATTTGATGCTCTCAGTCTGACTGCTGTCTCTACATAAATATGATATTTACTGATGTCACTGGAAGCACCACAGCAGTGCGAACACAATTGATGGCAGAAGCATAGCAAGTCGCAGGCTAGCATAAACAATTCTTTCCCCATGGCTCCATTACACATAAGAGAGCTCATACTTCTGAAGACAAACAACCCTGAAACATGCAGCTAGAGTGCGTTTAGTGATTTCTGTGGGGGATACGCTAACAATGCCGTCTTTTATGCATTCACACCCGCTGATAAAATATTTAACATGTTTCATTTAACTTACCCCCAATATCAAATGTTTGCACTGTGCTCACTGTTAGTTACACCAGAAAGACGAATCGAAACCCTCTCATCAAACTTACATGAAAGCATAAGGTACCTTTGAATAAAAGGCAGCGTTGCAGGGCATGTGACAGGATGAATAATGCATGTGATATAGACAGAGATGCTTTTAGGTTAAGTGTTTGGAGAACAACAGTAATCGTTTCAGTGACTGCGCCCTTGTTAGGAGCCTCACGTCGAGTGGTGAGGGGCCGCAAATTCATTTGGGGGCGACAAATGCGCACGCCTGAAAGATTTCTCCATTTGGTGCAGCATGGCGTCACAGTTGGAGCAACATTTAGATCCTGCACTTTCCCTTCATTTCACATTCGGTGTTTAAGAGCTTTTAAGAGCTTTTAGCTTCTTGGATGGGATGGAGGGAATAGTAACACTTTCTTCTTTGCATTCGATGTATGCCTGTGAAAGCTGCACGTTCTTCACTACAAAAGTAGCTCATTTTGAACTTCTTACAACAAAAGAATACATAGGAAAACGTGGAAATTCATAACTCATGCATAAAACCTGAATCACATACATTCTGAGCCAAACTTTATGAATGAGTAATCGCTTGTCATTGAAAGGTATGAAGAACCTTTAAAATTTGAAAGAACCGCCACTTAATGTAAAGGTGTTAGGAAGAATCTTAAGACTGGTAAACCTTTATTTTTTGCAAAAATTAAAATGGTTTTCCATGGTATCACTCAAACAACCCTTTGTGGCACCTTCTTTCTTTTCAGTGTGAAGGTTCTGGGTCCAGGACTGTGCTTGCTCTATGAAGGTCTGGCAGTCTGTCCAGGGTGCTTCTCTGCCTTTTGCTCTATGGTTAACCTTTAGTAAACTACATTAATTGTCAAAATGTACTATTTAGTTTCCAGTACTAAATTCCTGTAGTATTACCATGGATGTCCCATGGCAAAAAGGGCCAATTTCACTGGAAAGTTGGCTGACCTTAATACACATTTTCAATCAAGTCTTGCAGCAAAAACAATCAATGACTCATTTTCTTGCCTTACATTATGATGCACTGGCTGTCAGGGAAACTTCTATTAATATAAATGTGATGGGAATTTACAACTGATTTACTGATGCTCTCACGTCCACGAATATAGGTGCTGTCCTTTCAATATTAAAGCTTTAAGCTTTTAAATGAAACTTATTTGCTTGCTTGTATAAGATAATGACAGCATTCTATGGTTTCTATCTTGTGAACTGTTTATTGTTACAATGTAACACTTATTAGTGTTGAGGAAAAAAATACAGGTTCAAAGAGAAATGGTCACATTGGAGTTTCAAAAGGTTCATTGATGTAGTGGTCAATCTAGAAGTACAGAAACTAAAGAGCATGTTACATGTTCAGAGCATGTTTATTCATGCAGTGTATTCGCAGATAGACTCCCAGTTCAAAGCAAAGAACACTGTTTTTTTTCCCCTCTTGTTTCATATATATGCTAGATGTTTTTTTTTGTCAGAGACTTATTTTTATGTCTCTACCATCCAGCAGAAATGCTGAAAGGACATGAAAGAGAATCCAGCGACAGACTCCTACAAGGACAAAATCAGATTTCCACTTGATGTGTTGGAAAGGTCCACACAATTAGTGAGACGAAGATCTTAACCTGGTTTCTTAATTGAGTGCATCAAGAGGCTTGAGTGTGTGTTGTTCATGTAATGAATCTTAATTGTACCTGAGAGCCTGTTTGAATGCTATAAAGCACCACCTGCATAACAGACCTGGAGCTTCAAATTACATCTGAGCATTTGTATACATGGACCTGGTCCTATAATAGTTGTTATAAATGTACTTTCAGGGAAGTGAAAAAAGATATATATTTGTGCAAATTAATACATTTTTCTTCAGCACCTTCAGCATTCTACAAGTGTTAATCTATGAATATGAATATGACAGATCCTTCTTGTTGAGTCAGTTTTATTTACATAGCACTTTATACAACTGATGTTGCACAAAGCAGCTTTACGGATTTGGGGCCAAGCCACTAATGAGCAGCCAAAGGCGACAGAGACAATGAAGACTCTATAATGCTGGAAGAAGAAACCTTGGGTGGAACCAAGATTCAGAAAAAGAACCCCCACTTGGATGACATAACAAAGCAAGAGAAAATGTAATGGATATGGTAATAAGAGGTAAAATGTGCCAATTTAACCACTGATGGGTCTCTTGTTAGCAAAAGTATGACTTCAAAGTCTACAGTTAGAGTGGGCATCACATGCAGGAGATCCTGGTTATCTGTCTAATACTTCTTTTGGTCACAACCATTTCATTTACCTATTATCCAGCCAAAACAACCATGAACATTTCTTCAATGTTAGGAAAAAGTGACCCAAATAAGTATATGTTCACAAAACCTTACCCCTCTATTAACCTTATTTCAGATGTCCATGTTTACTGTTCTAGTCTAAATGTTCTTTTTTCTTGCTTGTTTCTTTTTCTCAGTAACACTTTCTTGACAGCTACACATGCTTTCAGACCACCCACAGGGTACAGGACTCTTCTCACAGGGGAAGGATGGCCAGAAACACATGTACTAAGGTGTTAGGAGTTCTATTTTCTTTTAAGATTTTAACTCCAGGTCACAGTTTTTTTTCCTTCGACTTATCCCTTTGTTAAGCAAATGGATGACCTGTCTCCTAAGAAAGATCTCTTTAGTCATTTCAGATGTACATGAGAAAGATTTGCAGCTGTGAGAACGTTAGTGTCACCGTGAAGAGGAACATGCTGTCAGAACAGTTTATGCTGGGAGAACACAGCTGTACCTGGGTGGGTTTGAGTTACAGTGGTGCTGGTTTTGTGCAGCATTCTGTCGGTTTTGATATTACACTTAGTGTTGGAGACTTTATTGTTATTGTCTGTTATCTGACACTGAAAAAAGTAGTACTTTTTGTATACTTTTTCCGTATTGTATGTATTTATGCCGCTCTCTAATGAACAGTTGCTGTCTTTTAAAACATGTCAGATTTATTAATACATTATGATGAGAGGTTCATTGGGTGAGCCTTCCCAGACAGGGTGGGAATTTCGCAATAGAGAATACTGACTGTCATTCTTGAGAGTTTGGACAAAACAAATTCAGCAGGAATATAAAGAAAAATGCCCCCTTACAGTCACACATGAACATACAACCACACACAGTGTGAATAGTTTGAACTGCATTTATCCCATTCACCAATGAGGAGAGCAGAGTGTGGGACAATACCTTGCTCAAGTTTACCTCAGTGACGACTCTGTGTGTTGGGATAGCGGGTAGGATACTTGCCTCTGGACCAAGAGGTCATGGGTTTGAATCCCACCTTCAGGATACCACCACTGGGTTCCTGAACAAGACCCTTAACCCCAAGTTGCTCCAGGGAGACTGTCCCCTGTAGTTAGGGAATAAGAAGTCGCCTTGGATAAAAGCGTCTGATAAATGCTGTAAATGTAAACATTCTAGGAACCCTACACAAGTCCCCTCTTCATGCATCCTTGATGGAACACACAAAACAAATACACTTTCGGATGTTTGATCTGAACTTAGCTTGATGTGAACTTTGAACAGTTCTTGGGTTGTGATTGGTGACATTTCACAAGTCCATGAAAACACCAGCTCAGAGAAAAACACATGTGCCTTAAAAGCCTGTTCGGTCCGCTTTGGAGACTATCCTGTAACTTGACTAGCCCTTTTTCTTTCCTTTTGAGAGAAAGACTTGTTGTTATAAATCATCTGTGCCTAAATGCAGAGAACTTTTCTTTAAAAAAATGGACACAGTTGCTACAGGGTTATATGTTTAGAGATTAGAGATAAGGCCCCTGCTCTAACAATAGTGACTTTGGCTGCATGATGTATTAAATGCATTCAAAAAACAAATCTTGATTTCAGACACTGATCCCAAATATTAATGATTAAACTATGTTGATATGGGTCAGAACATATTTTCCCCTTATTATACTTTCTGATCAAAGTGTGACTAGAAGGTACATCTATGATGATGCAACACGGTCCAAGACTTCTGACCTCTACAGGCCCATGCGTACCACTGCAGCCCTTAAGCTCGTTTCATTCCATTCTTTCCTCTTGTGGAAACTCTCACACTGGTGAATGTCATGTTTTGAGACACACTTCACATCAGAAAAGATCAGAAGAATAAGCAGTTTGTTTCAGCAGACTTCCACTCAGTCCCAGAGGCGTAGAGGAGAGGAGGCGAGATTCACTCAGCAGTTTTGTATCCACCTACCACCCCCTGAGGAAACTTTACTAAAACTGTAGACATCTTTGCATTGTAGAATATGCCACTTACTGCAAAAATAAAACAGACTAAACAACAGCAACCAACTCCTCCACTTTAAACTTAAATCATAATTATATCCAGTACGCTCTTAGGAAACAGGGTTCTGCACAGTACCAAAACGTTCTTCAGAGAACCATGTTTTTCATCACACAGATAAATGGTTTAACCAGACAAATATAACCATGCCTTTATAACAACGACAACAACAACAGCAACAACAGTAGTAAACAAAAATAAAAAAAGTCCTTGAAGACTTGCTTTATAGCAGTGGTCCCCAACCCCCGTGCCGCGGGTCATGTGGTACCGGTCTGCGGGCTGCACAGAAAAAACGTGGATGTTACCCGTGTTCTGTTGTTGGCTTGTTGTTATGAAAATGCTGTTAATAAAGCTACGAGTACACATTGGATTTACGCTTATTATTATATTTTAAATAGTGCTGACGCGAGGTAAAAAAATATCGCCGTTAACCCCGGACAGAGGGAGCTGGGTCTACACTACGCAAGCTATGATGAATTTCACCTTGATATTTCAGTGGCTTGTCCGGCTCGCGCACGTTTAAACTTGTCTCGGTCTCTCTGTCCGGGGGGGTTTGGAGGTTGGGGGGTGGCGGGCGGAGGTTAACGCTGTTAAAAAAATTAATCTATGCCCACCTCTAATTTGAAAGATACCCCATTATTATATTGTTTAAAATATCCCCATTTTTATGTGTATCATTTATTTGTATAAATACGTATATATATATATTTATCGGCCACTCCTTAAAGGCCGGGCCGTGAAAATAGTTTCTGATATTAAACCGGTCCGTGACGAAATAAAGGTTGGGGACC
>JBBPDC010000007.1:7139954-7157169 GCA_037974485.1 Hemigrammopetersius urotaenia | reverse complement strand
GTGTATATATATATATATATATACACACACACACACACACACACACACACACACACACACACACACACACACACACAGTTCCAGAAACAACTACTTGCTTTTCTGTGGTCAAACATCAGACTTTGGCATTAACTTTTGTTTGTTTATGATGAAGTCTTCCCTTAAATTTTAACTTCTTCTCCAAGTGGAGGAAATGCAAGTAGGCCATTTGAATTCAAACCTCATTATGTCCTGGAACATACAGATAGAAAGAGGTCCAATTTGCATTTAGATTGTTTCAGGAGAAGTAAATTAATCAACACTTTTCGGGCGCGCGCACACACACACACACACACACACACACAGGTAAATTCACTTTTCTTTGTCACCACCTTCACTTATTTCCCAAAATGGTGTTGAGAACTATTTGTCCACAATGTACTGGTCCACTGTAAACTAATGTCATGCAATATGGCATTACTGGTTCTTAGTGTTTGGGGTAGTCAGCTAAGAAAGTAAACTGTTATGTTCCTTCAAGTGCAATGGGATTACTTTATTGATTACCTCTTGGGAAAAGTGATCTCCCTTAATTTTCTCTTACCCCAGACGAATCTGTCCCAACTGGAAAGTACAAGGCTGAGTAACAGTAGTTCTTTCAGGAGCCAGTCACAGTAAACATTTAAAAATGATGTCCTATATTCATGTCCCTGCTCTTCAGAAGACTGACAGTTATGCTCGATTAAACTGAAGGGCTGTTGCTGGCAAGTCCAGAATCTAGCCTGTTCAAAACCAGCCGTCACCAAAAAAAAAGGCTTTATGAAAAAGCATAAAGCTTGCAGAGTGGTATAAAATAAAAATAGTCTGACCAGTTTAGGTGAGGCTGGCTCTCTGTCAGCACTTTAATATTAACATGATTGAATGATTCTGTATGGTAACTGTGGAGTTAGCTGCGGCAGAAAGGTTTATTTTCCTCTGGGCTCGCGCTGCACTGCTCATATTTACAACCCTAGTCATGCGACCAGCTGACCCAGGCACATAAAAATAATGCAGGGGTATGTAAATGATTTAAATGTATCACATTTAATATTATTCTTTTACAAACATGAGTGATGCATGCAAGTAACATTATCGGTAGCTGTGACACGGTGTTACTTTGTTTTCAGAAAACCTAACAGTACCGTACTGTGCTGCCCCTTACATTACTGGTTCAGTACCTGAGATTCTAGTAGAAGCAGGAAATGGCAGGGTACTTTTGTTCATGTATAGGGAGAGAAATAGCAGAGACAAAAAGTGCAGAACTGAGAGCCTCTTCGGTCACTGCATAACTCTTTTACCTCACTCTTGTAGGCCAGTGCCAAAGAATCCCCTCTGATGTATGAAGCCTTACGCGCTTAAAGGGTTCCTCGTGAAACAGATGAACAGGGCAAGTCTATAACAATATTAATGTAGCTGAAACTTAAATACTGTAACAGTTCAAGTGTGTAGAAATGATAGAGTGGCCATGAAAAGCCTTCAGCAAAATTTTGCTTCGCTGAATTACTGTTCACTTTACTGCAGTACCTTAAACATAGTGTTTCAGCTTCTGTGAACCAAAACTTCTGTTGGTTTATTGATGAACTTTTATTAGAACTTTCAAACATCTTGGTAATTTGCTGACAACGTAATAAAGAGATTATTGGTTGACAAATACACGTGACAGTTTGTCCTTGCATTACAGTATGAGAATGCATATTCTCTGTTGATCTACAGCCTCTACTTCTTAACAGATATAGTGACATCCATTGGGAGTGAGGCTCGTGGCCGTGAATGATTAATGGATTCTGCCTGAATGTTAGCCCTCTCCCTCAGTGTGTCTGTCAGAGCACTGAAAGGTGCCCTTGGTTTACACCTACAGGTGTTTGGCAAGGCAGCTAGAAATGAGTGGTGACAAGTCATCCAGCATACGGTGATCCATTTGGATGGCAGATGGAACGGAGGTGTATCACCTGGCATGGTGTTTACGGGTGTTAGGATGACAATAAGAGGCCGATTTGCATCACAGAGGGGCACAACAGAGGGCTGTCGCCAAGGTGCGGAGGATGAACCTGTCTGTCGAAACTAACATTATGACTTCAAAGTGACAAGAAGGTTTAAATACACTTGAGACACTACTAGGAAAATATTTTTAAAAAAAAACATAAAAAGAGATATAAAAAAAATCACAAAAAACACAAAATCAATATGGTATTGTCAATATGTTATTCGTTTTCAAATGCTTTCTTTAATGTATTGAAAAAAGATATCCTAATGAAAAAGTATGACTTTATAGCCCAGATATAAGAACTTACTGACATATCGTCAGGAAAGTTTGGTATTCGTCTGGAAAGAAAAGAGCAAAAAAAAAAAAAAAACTGTGATACTTCAGCATAAAATGGCTTATTTTCTGAAGAGGTCCTACTCCAATTTAAAACACATCACTCTGGATGTGCTGTTCACTTCATTGTATTTGAAGCGTAACGTCTGAGCTGATTTATATGCATGCTCTTTGGACTTAATAATTTACCATTTCTATAGCTTAATGGAACTATTTATATGCCCTCTTCTGCACTCTGCAAAGATGCCTCATGCGCCACAATGAGGCTTTGACATGCCGTTAATAAACTACACTCCAGGTCCTGCTACACTTTTAATTTGTAAGCGCAACACACGTTTTAATTTTTAAGCATGTCTTGGAAATAGAATCTTCCACATGCACACACATGCTTTAGACAACCATCCTACCAAACAAGGCCAGCCTGATGTCAGGTTTAATTGACAGGTTTACTACCGTGGTTTCATTTAGTCTAATTGAAAGTGATTCTTTGTTCAGATAGAGAAAATTTAACCAGTGTCAGCGCTGATATGACAGTTTTCATCCTAGATATTTTCAGCTGTCCTAGTTCGCTTGCTGTTTACAAAATGTTCGTCCATGTTAGCGGAATATCTGAAATATTTGTAAAACCACTCCAGCAACAACATCGATCGCTTATGTAGGACCGAACATACGTCAGGAGGATTTGTGATGCTGTCATCATGATGTACATAGATGAAAACACTTCTTCTGATGGGTTTGAGGTCTTTCCTGGATCGATCTTCTCAAAACAAGGAAAAAGACTTGAAGATAAAGCAATAGATGTGTGCTCTCAGTATTGCCTTCTGGCCCCATGGCCTAAGTCTTCTTTCCCTCTTTCATTTTCCAGGTTTTTCTTTCAGGGCGCTAGGTAAGGAAGCTTGTTGAAATGTTATTTTTTATAGTCAAGCAAATGTACAGTACATACAAAATACACATAGGACGAAAGGAGCTGCTGTGTGTGGAGCTCCTTATGTTAAAATGTGGTTGCCGTTATTTACATACATATTACATAGCATACTGCAGATTTTATGGTGAAGTCTGAACAAATGGTTAGATATACTCACGCTTTTCTGTGCAGATGTGTTGTATAATATATGCAATGTAATGTACTGGAATATAATGTAATGTAGCTTCTTGTACTTTCTTGAACTGCAGGAATAGAGATACCGTATATCAACTTTAGCATCCTATTCATTTAATTTGCTCAATTATGAGATAGAAAGAAATGGCTCATATATTATTTTGAATGGAAAACATTAACAAATTATATTAATTCTGCTGAGGTCTGATAGTAGCATTAATCTTTTGGTCTATTTCAAGGGGTCACTGACTGTCCACTTCACTAATTCGGTTAATGAGCCTCGAACATACTATGACCTGAGTTATAAGCCTTCTGCAGGTTTTTTACAGGCCATAACACAGCAGTAAAATCATGCTATATCCTCTCTCCTGGCCCTAACAATGCAAACACGCTCACACATACATATTGAGTCGCAATGGACTATCTTTAATGGTTTAATTTTGTCTTCTAGTAGTGACTTATGTGAAATAATCTGTACATAAGTGATGGCTGCAGTATAAAAATTAATTAGCTTTTTTTTTTTTCCCCGTGCAATTTCTTGGACTCTAAAAAAAAACTCAGACTATAAACTATAAAGCTCACAACCCACGCAGGACCTCGGAATATGCTAATATGAATCAACACTAATGAATTTCCATGGAGTTTTGGGGAGCCTTTTTTGTAGGAAGGGAGTGTAGCATAAACAGCCAGCTGAGAAACAGCTTTCGAACAGCTGCGGCAAGTTCAATGCCGAGCACTCCTCAGCCCTGCAGAGGATGAAGTCGCTGCTCAGGGAGGGCACCGCGAAAACATCCTGCAGGTGTTTTTCCACTTTTTTTGTAGTTTACAGAATACGGCAAACTTTCTTCCCAAGAAAGGTCAAAACCTGTGGGCCACATTATAGAATTTGTTTTTCAATATTGGTATTATCATGGTGATAATCTGACGCAGAAGACACAATGCGGAGATAAAGTTTCCAGTAGCAATTTGAATGAGTATCTGTCTGCACCCCCAAGCTGATTAAATCAGTGGTTTATAGTGTTTTATGTTTATCTGAATGTAAATAAAACGTGCCCACACTGCATGCTATTTTGTGATTCGCTGGAGGCTTTGGAAAGTAATTGTGTTCATAATTCAAAGGGAGCACCCTCTGAAGCTAGAGAAGAGGGTGCTTTAGGTGAATAATCCTATGTGGACCCTCTGCTTCCCATGGAGAGATTGCCACGGATGGCAGCAGAGTTCCCTGGCAGGAAACAAATGCTGAAGAGCATATGGTTTCACAGATGAAGGTCCCAAGGTGACATTGCTGGAATGATCATTCCAGTGCCTGAGGTGATCCCAACATCTTTAATTATAAAGGGAATGACACTTTTCCAGCCTTAATTATTGCCCGTGTTCTAACTTTGATCCTGTCTGTAGCCCTAATAATAACAACCTTGACCATAACCCTTCTATTGGCCCAAACGACATACATAACAGTGTTAAGAGTAAAAGTACAATATGCCAATAGTTCTTATTTAACTTCTCTAATCCAACTCTTGTTCTAGCACCAGTCAATCTGTTTCACACTTGTATGCTGTGGGGTGTTCTCAGCCATCGAAGGAAAATATATAAGAACCAGCCATTTAGAGCCAGACATGGCACCTGAACAAAGGTTATTTTGTACAAAATGAAAGTGACATTCCATCTGGACCTCTACATGGAAAATTCTTCAGGTCAGCTGAGCAGGTATTCTGCTAGTACTGAGAAGCAAATAATGCACTGTGGATGTTGGTTAACTTTTTTTTGTATCATTTGTATCATCTTCCATTTTCTTATTTATTCTATTCCTTTAAAGCACATTGAATGACCTTTGGGTATGGTAATGTGCTATATTAACAAATTTGACTTACCATAAGCCACAACAGGCTGGATGTATTTTCAACGGAACCTTTCAATTCAGAGAAGTTCAAACCAAATAACTAGAAGTAAAATGGAAAAAAAGAAGTAAAATGCTTTTCTCAGTCTTTTGAAACCACAGCTTGAATATACCATTTCCCTGGTAAAGACAACAAAACTATATTGCACTTTAAAAGACTAGAACTACAGCTAACACTACTGTTCTCACAGTTCACGGTGCATGACCACAATTCTCAATTCCAGAAAATGGTACATAATTTGTCTGTATGAAAGCTCTTGTTTCGAAATGGCTTTGATACTCTATATAAGTGACTAGAGACCATTTTCAAGTAATTGAAAATATCAAATGGAGTTTTTCAGTCTGGTGTGATTCATATGGTGTGTCAAAGCACTGGACTACTTGCTCATGGCTTCTTCATCACAAAGTAATCACTCCACATGAAAGCATCTAACACTTGGTAAAAACAATTTTGGTATCATAAAGGAACACACTCAAACAAAATGATTTTTTTTTTACTTTTCTGCTTTTCCTAGCAATTAATTTGCTCTGTGACCTGCTTACGCGACTTATTAATCATAAATTTAGTAAACACAAATAAAGAGAGATCACAGTGACTAGAAACTGAAATGAGTTTGGATTTTTCTCCAGAAAAGAAGATTGATATTGGTATGGTTCATTATTACCCTCATCCTGCAGACACACAAAAACATTTACAGACATACACACACTACATTTAAAATGAAATGTGTAACACATGTACATTTAAGCTCTTAAAAATGTGCTATAGGGTTTCTAACTAGTGTCAATAAAGAACCTTTTTTTTTTTTTTAAATGAGATTTGTGAATGTAAAGATCCTTTAAAAGGTATAAAGAATACACATTATGTCAGTGCTCTTTATCAGTGTAAGGGTTCTTCCAAGAACCTTTGTATTCAAACCTCAAAGAGGTTCTTCAGAAAGTTTCTTCATTCTCATAGAGCCCATTATGACTGCTTTGTCCTCACCACATATGTATCAGTGAAATCCCACTTTTCCAGTCGACATGAAACTTGCTGTGCTTTGAGCTCCACATTGCTAAAAATAAATGAGTATGTTTGTGTCCTTAGGTGTATGTGCCCCTTTGTGCTAGCATCTCCTAAAGTGACAAACACATTGAAAAAAATTAAGAAATATGTATGGCAAGCTGGCCTGTTGGAGGTCCCTCACTCATTATGACTCATTTGTGGACTATTGTCACTTAGTGATTAACAGCAATGCAGGAATGTAGTGCATCAGTAGTTCTTGTGACTAAATGGTTCAATCATCATAAAATCACTACAACATTCTTTGGAAGTTTGCCAATTTTGTATTATAGGTGTGAACATTCTTTAACCGATTCGGTGATTCGGTTCAGTATGTTCACTTAAAAGATCACGAATGATACAACACTACTTTCCACTGCCATTCCTCTGTTAACAGCAAGAAAACAGACTCCAAAACTGCTGTTATTTATTTATTTTTAACGGAGAATAAGCTCTCGCAGCACTCACAACACCGGAGCCACTGTCCTGAATATCGAGCATCGGAGTTTTGGCTCCGTCGAGAAACAACTCGCAGCCAGTAGGTTACTCCGCAGCCGTCAATGTTTAAGAGAACTGTTTATTTTTATTTTTAGGAAAAATAATTAAATCATAATTAAACCAAAGAAAAAGACCCTCATTCTCCATTTTTTCCCCTTCGGATCTACATCAATCTCATTATTAACCTTTAGTGCCCTCAGTTGACAGAAATTTAGTCCATGCATACGTGAACACACCACAGCACACAGTGTGAACAGCACAAACGTCTTCTTCTGTATTTAACCCATTCACCAAGTGAAGCAGCGGGCAGCCAGGAACACAGCACCTGGGGAGCAGTGTGTGGTGATAGTATCTTGCTCAAGGGTATCTTACTAGGCCACTAGTAGTCCTGGACTTCAAACCAACAACGCTCTGTTTGCAGGGTGAAGACCCTAACCACTAGGCCACTGGCTGCCACAAGCTACAACATGCTTCCTTCTGTTCCTCTCAAGAGGCTGTATTTTTTTTTTTAACATATTACACTACACAGGGAGTATGGAATTGACATTTGTGATTCAGTCTTGCTGTGTGAATAGCGATGTTGCTGAGTTTGGTGCTTGTGTTGTCACTGTGGTGATCATTGAGGAGCAAAACCTACATATAAAGTGAACTTATTTGCATTAAATATTGTATTATGATATGTTCATTTTATATAAGAAAAACATACATGACTTGATTGCCTTATAAAATAATGGGCACTTGACCTTTTTATCTTCTAAAGGCAGCCCTTGGTTGCTAGGCAACAATTATATTATCTAAACTCCATTACTCTTTTCTATCACTATTGCTATTAATAATACAATATGTATGTTATACAAATATATGTAGTCCACTGTCTTGTAAAAGCAACAAGCCACTTGAGGCAACGCACTAAAGCAAAGTTTTAGGTACATACTTATGCTAAAATCAATGTAGCACACTATGTCTCATTGCTTATTACTTTATTTTATCTTTTTCTCATGCAAAGAATCTCTTCTGGCATCCTTATTTGTCCTGTGGATGTAAGATTATACAGTACAAATAAAATAATCAAACACATAAAAATCTACACAAGGGATAATTACATTATTTATAGTTACATTTATAGTTTATAAAGCTCTCTACAATCATCTGTTTCTTCATAATTGGATTCCTCTTGTGCAGAACCATGCGCACACCTACAAGAGCTTCCTCCAAACAAATCAAGTGGGAAGGATTAGGCTAAATCCAAAATAGAATGCTTTGTAAATCTATTATTTTATCTCCAAATCTGTTCTGAATGACTTATTCAAACGTAAATGTGCATGGGCAAAAGATGCTTTGCTATACTGGCAATGTGTTCATTTACAGCCGAATAAAAAATAATGCGAGCTAAAGTCCACGATATCAGAGGCAAAAGATAAACTCTGGATTTAGATAGGGATTATCTGCATTTTAGAGTATGCCATTGTGTGTCTCCCAAGCCTCTCATTCATTTTTCCATTGGCAGTAAATGATATAAATATGGAAGTCACAGCTGCTGTTTGAATGGCATGCCCGAGCTTGATTGCGGTGTAAAATGTGATCAAATTTTTTATCGCTGCATTTTAAAGCTTGATCTCTGCGGTGTTAACCTCTTCAAACTAAAGCGAGATGACAGCATGTTATGACTGTAATAGTAGCAAAACTTGTGTAAATTTACCGTAAATAGAAGGCCACATGGGAAGATGCTCTGCTAGTGACATCAACAACAACTCAGGGCCAGAATCCTTAATATGGCTTAACATAAAGATAAGAGGCAGGCCTGTAAAGTCAAGCTGCCCTTTTGATCTTTGGCATTAAAAACATTGTAATCCCAGTTCAGACATTTACGCCACTTAAACCTCAGAAATTGAACACCCTGACTCCAACCCTCACTCTTACACTGATATTTCATTATGCATATAAACAACAGTGTCATTTTTTGATCAGTACCCTGCTTTCCATCTTTCAGCATTTCCTTAAGTGTTGAGCAGATGCCACAGGGATCAAGGAGAAGGCTCCTCGAGTTTCGCTTCATGCATGCACACTCACGCACACAGCTGGTTTACACAGTGTGAACCAACCCGGTGAGATTTTCACACAGTATCGCTAAAAAACAAGTCTACAGTTAACCCAAATTAGCTGTTTGTCCACTGAACTGTAAACGCTGTATGTGCATGTGGGCACATTTGTGCATGTGGCTTGAACCTGCTGTATTTGTATGCATATGCTTTCCTTATAAAACACTCTGTGTGACATTTACAGCTGAAAACTGTATGGATGTACTACAGGTAAGTCAATAATGCAGTCTTCTGTGGAAATGTTAATAGTAGAGCAGCATGCTGCTGAACAAACTATGCAGATTATACATGACTATATGAGCTGCAGAGATAGGAAGAGTAGCTTCAATCCATATTCAAGTGCAGACATTTTACGTGAAATTAACTGATGCAAATGTGCCTCTTTATAAAAACCTACTTCGTTCAATTCTAAAAAGCTACATAAGTTACTGAGATTCAGACATACAGTATTGCATTTTGGGGAATGTAGAAAATGGGTCAGTTGTTCTTACTGTGTGGGTGTTCCCAACACCAATTTAATCAAAGCTATGGTCTGCCAAATGGAAGAGCTGTATAAGAGGGATGCATCCTGCCACCAGAACATCATATTAAATCTTGCCTCAGCCTTCGCCAAAACCACAACTGGCCTTTCTGACTGTCCGGCTTCAGTAGCGCTGGCCAATTATGCGTGTCTGTTAGGCCAAGGGTATAAAACTGGACAGTTGATGCTCTCCTCTAAGCATGTTTATGGCTGGACCATGCCATTGCTTAAGCAATAGTTCAAAAAGATGTGGTGGCTGGCTTTAGTGGAAACACATTCTTATCTTCACCGTCCCAGACAGGTTGATGCTGTGCGATGGGGAAGTTTCAGACAGCGCGTGGATACTGGTAATGGCTCACAACTGGACTGCCCTGAAATTTTGGCCACAGAAAATCAGAAAATGTCACATTTTTAGAAAGAGTAACAAGCCTGAAAGTGTTGACCGAAATAAAACACAGGCTAAATAAAACACAGAAGCCGGAGTGTCAAAATCTAGACATTAAAAGGACTGAACTTTTGAACTTAATTGAATTGAACTTAAAAGGATTTTGAATTGAACTTTTGAACTTAATTGTATTGAACTTAAAATGATTTTGAATTGAACTTTTAGAATGGAACTTCTGAACTAATTAAGGTGGAATGTAAAATTCAAATTAAAAGAAGTTGAATATGAAGGTCAACACAGTGGCAACAGATCAACGTTCACCATGTAGAGCACATAGACTTAATGGACACCACATAGACTACATACTGCAATCATTTCAGATTGTTTTATGTAAACAGTTTCTATGTCATTTTTATGGTTTACATACTGCAATTAGTTTAGTATTTATTGTCATTTTATGATTTAGGTTTTGGGCCAAGTGTGTCCTAAAGTTTGTTTCTGTTCAAGAATTTTTATCTCGGCGCATGACTACTTGAAAGGATACTTGGCAGAACAAGAAAAAAAGACATAAGAAATCAAAGCTCTTGCTTTAATCATTACCCACTTTTCATCACCATCTCACAAATGTTCTTCTGTTGTTTCCCTGTATGACTGCCCTTGATTTTCTACCCCCAAAGATGCCGCGTCTCTACCCCACCAGCAACATGAAAGGGGTGCTGAACCCCTTCTGCTCAGACTCCAGAGGCCTCTGTATGCCAGAGCCAATCAGACAGACTGCAGCATGCAGGCATAGCGGCTTTGCGTGGCCGACAGCACTGACCTTATTCACCAGTATGATGACTGAGCCAATGTCTCGGCAGTAGCTTTGCCAAGGAGCTGTTCCTTCACTGCTCTCTGACAGGTTGCACACCCATGTGGAGCTCCTTCTCAAACCGTGCTTTTCCGCTTGACCTGCTCTGATGCCTCCACAGGAAAAAGGCCAAAGTGAGAGAGACACATTCGAAACAGCAGACAGGCTTAAATGGGACAGTGCAGGACACTTGAGTTCCAGGAGAAGTTTTGTGACTTACTGAATTCCTCCCAAACTGGCAGCTGTTCAGAGAAATCAACTGTCAGAGCAATCAAACTGAACATTTAAATTAAACGTTTCAATAGGAGCTATTTTCAAGACTATTTGGTTGGAAAGAACCCTTGAAGAGTGCTTCTGATAAATTTTATGGTTTCACAAGTAATCCATTGTCTATTAAGAGTGCATTATTTACGTTAGTTAACTAATTAACTAACCTACATTAGTCTTAAACCTTATAACACCAATGATATATTTACTTTAAAAAATAATAAATTTAATAATTATTCATCTTTTCATTTCCAACACTACATTATATATGCATAACCATCACTATTTGGCCAAAAGCAAAACAATTAACCTCATGCAATCTGAATAAAATGATCACATACTTGCTTCATACTGTGTTGAAAAAGATGTCACAAAGAGTTACTTATGTAGTTCCTACGTGTGGTAATTCTGAGATGCAGGGATGAGCCCTCACTGTCAGCCGCTAAAGCAAAACTAAAGTGGATTTTGGACAACAGATATCTCTAAAAGATTGAATTTGGAAAAATAGTGTACATCTTGACTGCATCATTACTTTGTGAGATGTTTGTTGTTTATTTCCAGTGAATCCCAAGGAGAGTAAAATGGTAAGTAAGGAGAAGAGGATAGAAATATGGATTCATGTGCATTTGGTAATTGGTCATAAAGATAAGGCATTATTACTGATGACAGACAAGCAAATGGGGCCATCACAAGCAAGCAATAACAACTGTACTCAGTTTTATGACAGGATTTTACAATGACTAGATGCCCTTGCTTAGAGCATTGAGAAAATACATAAGATATATGCTTATGACCCTCAGCCATCAAATTATCTACAAGTGATTCAGTGAACAACATTGGGTTGTATGGATTCATCAAATCAGGCGAAGAAAACGAGATAATTAATCTAATCCTTTATTGTCAAAGTGCTTGTTGCTGAGCCTAATTGTTTCATGGTGCCACATTATATTACGAACCCCTAATAACATTAACAAAGCATGCAACAACAGAAACTACTGGTGATGTTTTCACCACTGAATTACAGTAGTACAGCTTATGTTGTTATTTATTGTGTAATTTCATGCAACTGCATGACTAAATGTTGATTAACATACATTTACATGAGCATTTACCATACTATTGTAATCCAGGTGGTAATGGTGATTACATCACTAGTAATGACATCATTGTTACATATAATGCTAAAGTTTATTACAGTTATTGGTGGGGCCTACAGTTATTAAAGGGGGGCCTTTTTACTGAGGGAATATAATATCAAAGTCACACACACACACACACACACACACACACACACACACACACACACACACACACACAATACATACATATATATATATATATATATACACCCAGCACTAACACCCCACAGACCTACTTCTTATTCACAGAAATCCTTTCATTTGATCTTTACACATCCACAGTCAGCCACAGCTAAATTACCTGCTTCACTACAGTACTTTGCTACCTTTAAAGGATTTGCTCAAAGGTAGTGTATGAGAATATGGAAATGGCACGGGACACCCTCATAAAAAAGGTCAGTGATCAGTGTGATCCATCATCCTGTCCTGGATTCGAATGCAGCTTATAGAACTAGAGGGGCTTCGTTAAAGAAGAGAAATGGGGTACCGTGGGATTTTGCCCGCAGTGGCAAAGCGAAAGCTCTTTATACTGACCCAGTCTCACCGCTGAAATCTTTGTATACAAGACAATTCTCAGTCCCACATACACACTGGGCCAAATGTACACACGAGCATTAATGCAAAATGTGCATCAATGTGATCACAATAAGTAAGCAGCTTTTCACACAGGTTTATCCTGCAAACTCATAGTAAAGCCAGTTCCTTCTCACAAATACTCTTGCATAATCCTTTGCAAACTTTATACAACGTCCATGATTACATAATATTTTGCATACTATGTTATTATTCCTTACCTTTTAAAATACCCCACAAGCCTTAGTTGCTAGAAACAATATTCACATTTACAGCATTTTGAAGTGGCTTTTATCCAAAGTGACTTCCATTCCCTAACTACAGGGAACAGTCACTTAGGGTTAACGGTTCAGGGTCTTGCTCAGGAACCCAGTGGTGTTGTGCTGAAGGTAGGATTTGAACCTATGACCACTTGGTCCACTAGGTCCCCAACACCCATTACATTTCATTTTATAACCTTGTATTCATTCACTAGCACTGCTTCTGCTTTCTTGGTTGCATTGTATGCTGTCCTATCCTGCCATGTTGTATTCTGTGTTGTGTTTTTGTGAGACCTTGCTCCAAGAGGAATATTCTTTCAGTTCACTGTTACTATGTAGATGGTTGAAATGCCAATGAGCACATACTGTACATACATTTGATCCCAGGATTTTAAATAGAGTTGGTTCTGATGGTAGCCACATGCCTTTTGAGACCCCATGTCAAATTTAATCTGAATTTCAAAGGTATGGGCAAATGCAAATTCATCCAATTCATTCATAAATCTAGCAGAATGTGTAATCAGCTGTGTGGCCAATATGTCCACCCATTTTCTATTCAGTCCTCCCATGTTTTACACAGCCCTGAAGTGCAACTGCACGAGGCAAAAAGAGCCTTTTACATACAACCTATCGAATGTGAATTTTGAAGGCTATTTGTGCAAAAGGCTTAATACCTCAGGACAACTGTAAATTATAGCAGTACCTCTACACTGTACGTCATTTTTTAGAAGCTGATGAAAAAAGACAATTTAGAAGGAAGCAGTTCTGATAATTGTGGGGCATACATACAATATTAAACTCTAATTGTACTATACATTCACCGTCTTGCAAACTGGATGTCACATTACAAATGCAGTGTATTTCTACACAACTGACTACAAAGTCTTTTTTTTTAATAAACTGTCATTTTTATTTGTCTTTCATAAGTGGGAAGCATGATGTGAGACAGAACTTTATATACCCTGGTTGATTTCAGGCACGCTGGTACCCCAAACAACAAGTTTGACCAAGCAATAGTCTCATGATTTCTATCACTGCCCATATAGCCCTATTTGCTACTCTTGATACTTTGGTAAAGAGATAACCATTGGTTTTGGTGCAGATCACCAGATAAATAAATAACTATGAAGAGAAAGGAATATTCGTGAATATAATCTATATGCAAAGTTTCTTCCTGTTGTCAGTGATTCCTTAATGATCCGGAAAGGATAAAAAAAAGGAGGAAGAATCACTCGGATGCCATTTTAGCGTACAGCAAAGGAGTTGAAAGGACGGCAAACAATAATTTTGTTTTGCTCCTACTGCTAGCCTGATGCTGCAGGCACTGGCATAAATGTAGGATGGCTGAAAAAAATACCTCTCCATATTAAACCCCAACAGCATAATGCCAAAGTGAGCAATATTATTCAGCTACTTTTGCCTTTTATCCCATACCATGTGTCTCAGGAGGACCTGGGGTGCACACAAGCGGCTTAAGCTCCTCTCAATCTAGGCCAAACAAAGAAAGGCCACTCTTTCTTCTACCAAATGAGTGCGGATTTGACCCCTGTAGGGAAAACTTGTGCACAATAAAAAGTCATAAGGGTTAATCACAGCCCTAAATAACTTTTAAGAGCGAAGTTATTTGATACAATAGGCCTCCCAAAAGGTGCTGCTACGGCAGATACATTAGTGGCCTAATCAGGCTACATTGCTTGGGCCATTAAAAATGAATTAAGCCAAACAAAATTAGGGAGCATTGTCATGCAAATGCATCAGGACTTATTGTTTTCAGACGAAACACATGTTTAATCTAATTAAAGTGAACTCTGCCTTGTTGGCATGTTGTACTCGCTCTGGAAGAAGAAGACAAAATGTGCCACAAGGAGAGCTCAGGGAGAATACGATTCCATTTCTGACTATTATCAATACGTACAGCCTGGTGAAAGGGCTCTCAGGCTCTCTTCAGAAGAGCTTAGACATGTTCTCTTGGGCTTTTTTATTTGCTAATCAATATCCTCCAAAACCTGGCGCACTGGTAAACACGCACAGTTATCGCTGATGCAGACTTTCAAGGGTTTCAGAGCATATTTGATGTCACAAGAAGTCAAGTTTCTTGAGATCTAATAAATCCTCTGAAATATCCCAGTCTCAAGACAATGCACCAGGAAAACATGGATGTTTGGGATTAGCAATAAAATGTGTTAAAAAATGCAAAATCCAGCTAAAAGCAGACGTCAGAAAGATCCTTTTAATAGAAGAGGGCAAGAATAAATAATACCCAGCAGTTCTCTGGAGAATTCTTTTTGCAAGTGTGAAGGTGAAGGATCTTTTCAAAATGCATTTATTTATCCAATAAAAGAAAAGTTCTACAGAAATCAAACCTTATTTCTTAAGGAGTGTAAAATGTAATTAACTGGGTTGTTTCTTTGTCTTTACAATCTGTGCCACACATTAAAGTGGAAGCAATAAAGGCTGGTTTAGCTAAAACCACCTCATTTCACTGCATATCAAGATATTTATTTGGCCTTAATTATCTGCAAATCCATACCCACAGCTACTCGTTTCTGCTTTGCCTGATGTGTGATACATGGCCTTGTGAAATTCAACATACCACACTAATTACCCACTGCTCAGGGTTTCTGTATGTTCTCTTTGAGGGAATCACTTGGGGAAGGTATTTCTTTAAAATTTGAAGACCTGAGAGTCTTTGATTTAAAAAATGCAGGAATAATACAAATCTCTTCATGATGAGCAGATTCTCTGATGGGAACATGTTATGCCATTTTTCCACTTGTAGATGCCTGTAATCAGCTTGACTTAGGGTATGGCTTCCCTCTATTTTTTTCCTTCTTACAGACAGTATGCAAAAAGTACTCAATATGCAGTACAGTATGCAAAAAGTGGCAGCAATTCTTTGCATTATTTATTTGTATGTACTGAGGGGCTTCATTACATGTTCCCTGTATGTTGTAATTAAACAGACAGGAAGTCACTCTCATCAGTAATGGGAGGGTAGTGGGGAGGGGGTATCTGGATTCATTGCTGTTTTGAGAACAGCTAAAGGGTTTCTATGATGTGAGAAAAAAAGTAATAAAGAATCACGATGTCAGGAAAAAGTGGCAAACACCATGGGACACAAACTTAAGAATACATACATAAGCTGCTGTTTAGATGGTGGTTGGCTAGTGGTTATCATACTTGCCTCTGGTCATGGGTTCAAATCCTACCTGTAGCAAACCACAGCTGGGTTCCAGAACAAGACCCTTAACCCCAAGGGAGACTGTAACCTATAGCTGGGGAATGGAAGTTGCTTTGGATAAAAGCGTCTGCTAACTGCTGTGAATATAATTTTTTACTGTCTATACTGTTTGCATTCTCTACTACATAGCACATTTTAGTTACATTTATATATAGTACAGACCTGTTCACACACTCAGGACAGGTTTTAGTCAAACCTTGTTATTTATCTCTTATTTATTCTTCTTTATTTGCACTGCTGTGTATGTCGCACATGTCTGTTGCACTTTGGGTACACTATGGCACAATGGGCACACTGTGACTTGACAAAACATCACAACCAGAAGAACTGACATCCAGATGATCTCAGAGATGTTAGAACTGTATCTTACCTCATTCGTAAAGATTTCGTACATTGATCTCAAAAAATCTCCGAGGAACTCAAATAAATCTAGAGGAAACTTGAAAAAAAAAACCTTATTTTCGCTAACTTCCACATGCTGACTTCTAATTAGCTCCTTGAAATCTTAATGCGGTCACATTATCATTAGTCCTACATTCATGCCTTCTGACTGAGAGTGGTGTGTGTGTGTGTGTGTATGTGTGTGTGTACTCCAGCCTTCTCCACATGCTCAGCACACTCTCACTTCTGTATTCATCCCTCCTAGTGAACTTGACTGGGTGCATTTTAATTGCATTATTGTGGTTTGATTCTATTGCAGTTTATTGAAACAGTATTTTATGCAGTAGGGATTTTTTATGCAGCAGAAATGCTTAAGCAGAGCGACTCGTGACTACGTAGAGTGGAGACTCCGGCAATCATGTTTATAGATTTTTCCGCAGCTTGCAATGCACATATTCAAAAGTCATTCCTTTCCTCCTCCTCAAACCATTTTAGTCACCAAAGATCTTTGAGCCCCCTCAAATGAGATTCCATTTTCGCAAGGTCTAACAGGCCCATTGGAGTCTCAGAAGATATCAAAGAGAGAGAGAGAGAGAGAGAGAGAGAGAGAGAGAGAGAGAGAGAGAGAGAGA
>JBBPDC010000007.1:7101343-7112579 GCA_037974485.1 Hemigrammopetersius urotaenia | reverse complement strand
ACACACACACACACACACACACACACACACACACACACACACACACACACACACACACACACACACACATATATGGTATATAAAGACACATGGCGAGTGTGTTGTGCTGGAGTAATACCTGGGCATGCCAGTGGGGACGCAGTATACTCTGTGCAAAAGTGTCAAGCTTCAAAGCTGACTGATTCAAGAAATAAATATACATTTATTTCTTGAGTCTTTGTGTTCTCTTTCATGTTCACCATGATATTAAATAGCTCAACGCTCCCATTACTTCGGTGAAAGCACTAGACACTCAAAATATAAGGTGTTTTAAAAACCTGTGTTAACGTGCGCTAAAATAATTGTCTCTATTAAGTAAACAATGTGTTACTTTCCCAGCTGAAATATATATATTAGGGTATTAAATGACTCTAACAACAAATTTTTTAGACTAGTCGATCAGTGAAGTCGAGTCGAGTAGTCGTTTGATGACGTTATCACACGCGCAGTGGAGGAACACGGGTGTCCAACACTGAGCACCTTTTATTAAGTTTCTCTGTAACATTAACAATTACCATGACAATTAAACTGAACAAAACAAAGACTGATACCTTGAATTTTCTGGTAAATGTAATTGTGCAGCTGCGAGTGGGAACAGTCTGCCTGCAGTGCTAGTGTTAGCCATGTTAGCTAGTGGTGTGTTTCAGATGCCGTGCAGAATGTCGGTACTGTTACTGTACCTTAACACCGGCAGGTTGTGCAGGTCACTGTGCTGTTTGTCTAGAGTGAAGTATTTGCACACATGTGATGTGTGTCTGTGTTTTCTACTGCATGTATCTCATCTTGTTGTGGTCTTGGTGTGGTACCGCCCTTTTTATGAAGGGACTGTAATAATTAGTTAAACCAAGGAATGCGTGTCAGTGTAAGCCAATCAGAGGCAGAAGTTGCATTGTGTACACACGGGAGCACACAGAGAGAGGAAAAAACACATTAGTAGTCCACTTCTCTCAGGGGGCATCAAGTGGTTTTATTATATATTATGTATACACACATATATATACACACACACATGCACACACTCACAAATAGTTCTTCACAGGATGAGCCACTGAAATGTCCTTTAGGGACCAAATGTGGTTCTATGATATTCCACCAAAACAGGAACACACACACACACACAAAATGGAAACCAACAGTGTTTTGTTAAAAGGAAAATAAAATATATATATAATTGTCGTTAACTGTTTCAGAACAGAAACCTACATTTCTCTATTACTCTTTTTGTGTTTTTCTTTTTATTTATATTTTGTTCCATGTAAACACTTATTCATGGTCTGCGGACTATTGATTGAAGTCTTACCAATCAAGTAGGGAGGAATGGAATGATTTGATTGGCCACAAAAAAACACTAAGAAAAAACACAATCTTTTTCATCAACCTCCAATCACCGCTTTGCCAGCATTTTGAATCTGAAGCTTCTAAAAAAGAGGGCAAAAGATGTGCTTAAGTGATCTATGATATTCCAGCAGAGTGGAGGGTGTTGTTTTCAACCCATTTCTGAAGCCAAACTTAAATTAATAATAAAAATTATTATGATAAGATTCACTCTGAAACTGTAGCTCATTATATCAAAACAATTAGAGCATTTAAAATATTAGTCAATTTTTTTTCAAGGTTTTTAATTGGTCTGTGAAAATAATTTGTACTTATCGTCTCCAAAAAGAATAACTCCTATTTATATTAAATTAAATGGCATAGTAAACAACAATTTAAGAAATGTCTGACACAATAGGTTATTATTATTTTGACATTCTAAATAAAAATGTTCAGTCATGAAGTTTAGGCAGGATGTGTGAGTACCCTTACGAAAATTAGTGAAGTGCTATGGATAAACCATAGTAAAACTATGGGTAGTACCAAAGTACCATGGGGTACCATTGTAAAACTATGGTTACTGCATAAAAACCATAGGAAACCATTGGGAATTTTCGTAAGGGTAGTCGATCAGAACAACAATAGACTGAAACACCATAGCATTTTACCCTAAAATGGACCAGAAACATCAGAGGTTGGAGGGATAATTGTGCACAGGTAAATATATACGTATTAACAAGCAGGAAGAGGTAGAGCAGAGACAGGTCGGGCTAGGGTGGTGATAGGAAAAGTACATGGTGATGTAAATAAGGAAAGAAATTTGACAGACACATGGACAACATGGGGCGAATGTCACAGCATGTTCCAAGTAATGCATTTATTTGATTTTCAGTAACTTAGATTGCAATGTTCACCAATAAACCCTAAACCTTAATGTTCAATATGGTCCCAACAATATTCATGATTCAAGATTATTTATTTGTCACATGAATAGTTACAACAGTCATAAAATAAGTAAAAATAAGTGTAATTTAAAATTTGACACGAACCTGGAAACTTGAAAAAAAGGTAAGTGAAATAAAAAAACAAAGAATCTGAAAATTTTCTAAATTTCCTAAAATAAAAAGTAAAACAGCTTAAACAATAGCAACACAAGTTAAATGTAAAATATGTTTGTTTTTAAGTTCTTTAGGTTAAGTGTAGCAGTAATTTTAAACAGGTCTGGTGCTGAAGGAAATCTGTTGTCAATCTATGATTTCATTTTACATTTCTGGCTCCACTCACTGCTGTGGGAGACACATCTCGCTCACTTACTGCCCTTATGCTCCTGGCATGTAGGGCAGCAACAAAGGATCAGCACTCCTGTTTGCTCTGGGCCTGAATCTTTATAGTAGCCCATGTGTAGCAGGGTCTTCTGCTTCCCCTGTCTGATGCCTGATGTTCTTAGGTTGGTCTCTTTTCACTTTCCATCTCATGAAGGGCCTTTCAGGAGATGTCTTGCTCAGTTCATTTCTATTGCTTTTCCCCTAATGACATGGCTGTGGTTTCCTCTTTGCGGTGGTTGAG
The DNA here is from genome assembly GCA_037974485.1 of Hemigrammopetersius urotaenia. Lineage (NCBI taxonomy): Eukaryota > Metazoa > Chordata > Actinopteri > Characiformes > Alestidae > Hemigrammopetersius > Hemigrammopetersius urotaenia. The sequence continues at coordinate 7,109,660 of JBBPDC010000007.1, read as the reverse complement.
TAGACGAGGGTTGAAGATGGCACTGAGGAAAATTTTCATGGTATTTTTCATCATCTCTTTGTGTGAGGGGTTGAAGGTTGGAGACCACTTTGGCCATTTAGTAAGGGTGGACAGGTTACAGCTCTCAGACAGTCTCAGCTTGGTGTTGGTGCTGTACTAGGCCAACTTGCAGACATTGCTGAGCTTTAGTGAGGTAAAACAGGCATCAGCTGTAGTGAAATGGCAGTCCTGTTTTACTATGGCTTCTACAAGGCATTACATTCAGAGACATGGCATTTACACTGGAAGGCCTGAAAGTAATTACTACTAAAATCTTTAAAACTACTTAATAAAGGTATTAATTTATTTGTACTCTTCACATTTAAAATCATCTGTATAGACACGACTATACAGACTTTTATCAAAAGTTGTTGCACTGTGATTAGTGTTACTACAAAAGTGGGGCTTCTCTTGGGCCTTGAAAACACAGAGTATCCTTTCTGTGTGTTAATATACGTCCTCTCTCTTGTCAATATTTCTGTCATCCTCTCCTCTCCTGTGGGTAGTGTGAGTGACACCTGACCTTGCTGGATTATTGAGAGAGGGTGAACTTGTGTGGCTTTCCTGCTGTATGTTTGATTTCACCAGGCAAAGAGGAGGCTGCTATCTGTGGCTTTCAGCTTCTGGCCAGGAAAGGCATATTTACCACCGGGAGATTCCTTCTCTAACCCATATCAGATGAAGAGGACGCCGGAGTAATACTGAGCGAGCAGAAGGGGAAAAAAGCCCTTCATGGCTGTATGGTTGCTCTGAAGCTGGCTGCAGAAGGGTCTGAATCTGATTGATATCATTGCCTTAAGCACACAGAGAGGCACAGGACTTTTAATGTTGGGGAGGAAAGAGCAGAACAGAGAGCTGGAGAACTAGGCTTATTCTGCTCCTCCTGCCTTCCTTTTGATGTTTTGGTGGCATCAGGAAATCCGTGACTATGTTTAGGGTGTTTTAGATGTGAGGAGCTAGACCTCCCAAGAGGACTGCATAATAGATAGAGTCTGGGATTTGTGCTGAGAAGATGGTGACCATTATATAGATGTTTATTAAAGCCTCGTCATTCCCGACTCAGGGACCCAGAGGGACCATTAACTACTCAAGGAATTCTCTTTAATTATTTAAAATATTCTGCAAGCACGACATGTGGATGAGCAGAATGAGTCGCTAAGGATTGTGCTAAGGATTATGGGTTTAGATAATTGATTCTTCTCATAGATTCTCTGTAGAATTCTGAAATGCTGTTGTTTAATTCAATGCTCCAGAAAGTCTTCATAGAGTGAACATCACATTAGGAAGAACTTTGGTATTGGAGTGAAGAAGATGATAAAACCTATCAAAGATGATCAGACATTGATGAGATACATTGAGAAATCCTATTTCTGATTAAGTTTGCAAAAGAGTAATTTTCCAGCAAATAATGACACATTTAAGAGCGTTCCTGAAAGTCCAAAAGTAAAAGCAACTTTAATGTTATATCATATTATATTGAAAGAGTTCTTACCAAACACAATTAATGAAAAATTGATTATGTCTCATATGCAGGAATGATTTATGAGATGCAAAACAGTGCACCCCAGTTAGGTTATTGTCCCTTTTCTGAAGTAGGAAAAATTATTCTTTGATCATTCAAATTCTCTTAAAAACATTTTTGGGGGAGAATGTTTAAATGCTTATGTGATTAGACAATACATCTCCAATGCTCTCCACGCTATAAAGGTAGTTGCAGTGCCATCAGGCAATTCTCAGTAAACTTGTGGCTCATGCTGCCAAGTTTCATCTCCTTTTACTATTCACAAAGCCAAGGCATAGAGTTTCAGCATCGCTTCTTTGAAGACAACACTGAGTCGTACCCTGAACCATACATTGCCTCCATGTGTAATTTCTAACCTCATCTCAAAAGGAAAATTGGATTGTAATTAGTGCAGAGCAGAAGTCTGGTGTACATAATGAGTTGAGAATGCCTTTCACTTCTAAGATTGCCTTGATTCTATCTTCAGTCCAGGCCATTTTCTTCATTATCTGAAAAAGTGACCTTTAGATGGAAACAGATCAGAGACTAGTGATCTATGGAGTGCAAACACTACACTCTAGAAGGGCTCCTTATTTCTTATAGTAAAATGAAATCAATTGAAACGACATGAATGCATTTGAACCAGAAAGGCTATTCCCCTGATTTTGCTGTCCAAAGGTTGCTCTTTCATTTCAGTCTAAAGGTAAGAGAAAAACTGAGAAAATCAATTTTTACATCTCTAAACGTATTCACTATAGGATCAGATATCTGATCTCACCTTGTTCAGATCTTACATTCACAGCATTTAGCAGACACTTTTATCTTAAGCGAGTTCCGTTCCCTAACTACAGGGGGCAGTCTCCCTGGAGCAACTAGGGGTTAAGGGTCTTGCTCAGGAACCCAGTGGTGGTGCTGAAGGTGGGATTCGAACCCAAGACCTCTTGGTCAAGAGGCAAGTATCCTACCCACTAGGCCACCACCACCCCAAAGATTTTGAAACTTTTTTATGCTATCTTTATACACTTTGTTTGGAAAGCTGTTTTGACATCACTTTTCAGTCTTGAAAAGTACACAACTTACTTCTCTACAGCATATATAGCAACTTGTTATACTTATTTGTCATTATTTTCAGAATGTCAAGCCTCTTCTCTTGTCATCAGCACACAATGTGAGAAGGAGATCCAATTGTCACTGCTTTCTCAGTTATGTCAACTGCAGACCCTCCCACTCAGAACTTCGAGGTTTCTCCTCATGAATCTCAGCCAAAAGTAGTCACACAAATTTATGAAAGGTCTTTATGAGCATAAAAATATCTATTTTCCACAAGACGTCTAAAAAGGAATCCTACTTGTTATTCAACACAGAGTTCCTCTGTTCCACAGTCATCTGGAATATGAAGTATTAATAACCAAGTCACTATCTGCGAGCTTGACAAGTTTAAGGGGAACAGGCTGAATATTTCAACACTTCAAATGTTCTCAACTCACAAACTGAGACGCTTTTGCCCTTTGAAGCGTCAGAAACACCTCCACATGGGGCCTATGTTTAACCTCATTGGTCACACTAGTGACTGTACAAATAAATAAAGAAATAAAATGTTTCCATTTAAAAGGCTTTAAAAATGTCACTGAATGATATTTCAATGCATTTCCAGCAAATACTGAAATAATAGATGATCTCATTAAAATATGTTTACACAGCTGTTTACTACCTGGTTGCACCATGAGGAGAGGATAACTTTATAAGGAGTCTAAATAAAGGTGAGTAAAGTATATTAACAAAGAAATCTTCAGGCTGTCTAGTAATTGTATATTCATTTCAAAACATAAATTTGCATTATATAAGTGATGAATCCAAATGCAAATAGATCATAAGAGGAACTAAGCTGTTAGTCATGATCTCTCTCTTATCACTTCGTCCCCCATCCCCATCCACTTCTGATAACAAAGAGCCGAAAGAGTAGAGACCAACCGATGGTCTTTGCAAGCCATAGGGGCCAGATAGAATAAAGTGTCAGTGTTACAGTGAATGTTAAAATAACTGTTGATGGTTGTTGTTTTTTGTCTTTGCTTTTAGTATTCATACTTGTGTACTTTTGATATGTAAAATAATCACACCAGAATGAGCATTCTAGTGGCAATGCAGGGGACTGCTAGTGACAGAGTTCGAAATGTGTTAATAACTGTCCTGTGATGACAACAGGATAGAACAAATTCAGGATCAAATAGGCATTAGTTAGACAATTAGATCCAGTTTACAAAATTAGAATTTCTTTGGGAGGAAAGCCCAGATGCAGAGAGTCATTCATGATTAGTGCCGGTAACTCCCACCCTCGTTCTGTGGTATATGGATTTTCCATAAAAGTCTCATCTTTATAAGCCCAACCTGCACAGTTAAAGTGAGTTGTGCTAAATGGTTTCCTCCAGCCAACACTGTGTCATCCTTCTTCTCCAGTTTGGCATTATGTCGGGTTCTGTGCTACTTTAATAAATGAGGCTACTTTCTTCCTTGATTATCCTGGTAAGGGACTGAACTGTTACATTTTAGCTGCTTTTATAACCAGCACTGTCCCAGCAATCTATTGCTGACAGATTGTGGAGTGCTGTTGTGAATCCCAGTCGCTGGTGGAATGTATGCCTGTAGTATCTAAAGTGGGGAGGTGCGTGGTCTTACAACTCTTATCCACAGTGGCAGATAAACTATGCTATAATGGTATAGTATAAAGACGGTAAGAACTAGCAGTTTTCCATAAAGAACCCGTGGATGGTTCTGTAAGAAAAATGTGTTTACATATGAACATCTCAAAGTTTTTTCATTGAACTGTCCAGTCCAAGAAGGGCTTATGAACTTTAGTTATTTCGAAACTACACTTTATTTGTAGTGGTAATTTAAATTATAAAGGACTGTTTATTCATATCATAAATAAAATAGATTTTTTTTATGATCAAAAATAATACTTAAAGAACAATCCACTGCTCTTTGGGGAGCCAGTAGTTGAAAGTAGTAGTTAAAAATTGTGGTTAAAAGAACCCTTGCTGGCACTTTATTTCAAGAACATAGCTGAGTAAGAGAGAGGAGACTGGTGACTTTCTCTAATCAAGCATTCTGTTTGTGTTATGTTTTTTTTCTTTCGTGAAGAAGTGGCTAATGGTGAAGAGTCTTGCAAATGTACTGTAGCTGTGTCTGAATTTTAGAATGATGACTTTATGAAGTATCATCCTTGGCACCAAAGCCCTGTTTCTGACACTTAGTATTTGAAATGACGTTCTTGCAGAGGGTTGAAGAATTGAACGATGGTGTGTGGAGTTTTCTTTTTCATAAAAAGTAAAGCCATTCCTCAGTCTTGGTGTCAGTTTTGACAAGGCTGCTATTGGTTCAGATGTCAGCCAGGAAGTGTATGGTCAGGATCCTGTTCCTTCAAACCTACAGATGAAGGATCGGCATTCCAAAAGCCTTCAGACAAAATGTCAAGAATGCCCTCAAGTCGCCTGCAAGAACTGTAATGTGTTTACTTTGAGACATCACAATCTGACACTGGCCTTACCTCTTCTCCTGAGAGATAAGAGGGTGCTCACATCCAGCATGCCTGCTTAGGTGTTATAAATCTATACATTTGTATGCACAGTGGTTGCAAATTACTTTTTATTTCAGTTTCTTTTAAACTGCTTAAAACTCTCTGGTGTCCCCGGTAATGTTTACCTAAATTCTAACCGAAGGACAATATTCCATGATTTTCAGCGCACATTGACTTTAATGTCATTAAATATGTCTCGAGTGCTTAGGGAGCATCACATTTTACCTACATTGACTAATGTGTCAGCAATACTTCTCAGAGATGAATTACAGGCCTCATCTTATCCTCTCTTACATTTAACCTATAGGTGAACTGTGAAGGTTAAGCTCATCTGAAGCTATAAATGATACTGATTTATCATTATTTTCTTGTTGATTTTTGTGGGTGCTATTATAATTTATATATATATCAATGCATTTCATAAATATAACATTTGAACATTTATATTAGCCATAATCCATCACTAAAGCTGCTTATCCTTAGCCACGGTTGTGATGGAGCCTATAGCAGTGGTCACACTCTAGACAGGTGACCAGGGCAGACACACAGATTAACACACTCATATTCATATGTAGTATCTCAAATCCACTTGACATGATATCTTAAAATCTGGCTCAATAACTGTTTAAGATTCTTTTGTTTAAATGTTTTCGGAAATGAATTGAGCAACTGTTGCTGTTGAATTAATATGAAAGAGAGACAAATCAGTCCTGCATGTTTAGTGAGAGTGTTGTGGCTGCAAGGATTCATGAAATGTTAAGGAGGAGTATCGAAGGCCTTAGGCAAAACGGCTCAGTCCCCATGTTAAATCCTGCTCTGGTGAATCAAAGAAAACGGATGTCTCTATGCATGCCTTATTCTTGGCTCCTGTTTACTTCAGAAGCAAACTGGTCCCAGGCGGGGAACAAGTTTAAGGTCACAAAAATCAAATCCATACCAAATTAAATCTGACAAAAAAGTCTCCAAGTATCGCTTTCTGTGTATCTTAAATTCCACCATTAATTTGCTACTTCTTTTAGATTATTGGCAGTGAAAGTGGTTAAAAAGCAAATCTATACCTAAAAAGGTGCATTAATGAAGAGACTGCAATCAACAAATTAGGTCATTTTTCCTCAAACTGAAAAACACGCTTCAACCTGTCCTCTAGTATTTAAGGCACTCTTATCCGGTCAACATTGCTTTATCGCTGTGTGTACATGATGGAGCAAAACACACTTCTTTGGGTAGTTTTGATGTTGACAAAATGCAGCAATAAAGGGCGCTGAATGGTCCCGGGTGACACAGCTGCAAAACAGTAAAATGAATTGCTTCATATCCATGAAGCAATAAAGGCTGAACTTGATTGACTTGCATAAGGTAAACAGAAGAATGATTGCATTTAGTTGAGTAATAAAACCATTACTTTTCTTTGATCTGGACAGTCCTATTACTGCATTTTGCAATTCAAATGCTAATATTATGTATATGGCAATTAGACGCCTGACTCCTGTGGACATTTTTAACCCGTTAAAAGGACAGGTCCTGCTGCTGGGCCATTTGGAATTGCTTCCCATGTGGTTACTGAACACTAAGCCTCAGGATGTGATAAGACTGGGATTTAAAGGGGTTAAATAAACAGTCCTGTAGTGTGCAGAGCAACTCAACTACCTGAGAGCCAGTGGGCTTTAGGAAGAGGCAACAGCAAACAGAGGGGGCATGTATTGGCTGAAGTACAGACTAGGGTTAGCACTTAGCACTCCATAAGCAAGTTCAATTTAGTAAGTCAGGCCCTTGAGGGCACCGGCTCGATCTGCACATTTTATATCACATCTTGGTCCTCTTTAGCCACGGTGACCTTGAAAACGGTGCCTCTAGTCTTCGGTGGCGAGAATGCTGTCGACGCTCTGTCATAAACCTCAGAGATATTCACCCTGTGTAATGATCCTTATAGGAATTCAAATCACACCAAGCTGGAAGTTTAATTTCAAGCTTAATTACATATCATGCTTAGCTGCTAGCACTTGTGGAGAATCCCCCATTTGCTACAAAACTCGCAGGGATTTTTAATCGTGTTTACAGAGTGTAGAAAAGAAAAGAAACCAGGAAAAAACACAGAGAACAACATTAATTGCTTGAATATCATTAATAAATGAAGTGTTTCTTCAATATTTTCTGTACACTAGGTGACTGGGCTTTAGAGACTGGCTCGATGAGGTCCTCTCCAGATGGGTAAAAGCACATAGTGATTGAACTTCTTATTTTGTGTGTGGTATCTCCTAACAAAAAGGTATAAAATAAAGGTTGTGTGGTCCATATGCTTCCACAGACCCATCTATGCCCGCACATGCGCATGTATACCTTTCTATATTTGCTAAACTGAAACACTGCAGATTTTCTTTACCTTTGCATAAAGTCCTCACTTAATTTTCAGTCCTCCTGCAGGAAAAAAGGAAATCATCATTTGTTCCCCCTCAGCAGACAAGCATTATCATCGGCTCCAGGCTGGGGTTATGTGAAGCATACCGAGAGAGAGTGAGAGAGAAAGAGAATGAGAGAGAGAGAGAGAGAGCGAGAGAAGAAAGAAAGACACAGTCAGAATATTCATAGACTTCATTCCCATTCTGCAAGTCAGATGAGCATGGACAAAACTCTGTTATTCTCCCAGAATGACCTTGGAGGTGATGACTTCTTGATAGTTATTTTTCCCCCTTCTGATACAATAATTTCTAATAGAACTATATTTTCTGTATGACCAAATAAGAGCTGTGTAAAATGGTCTGGGTTGTGGTGTGTATAGGAGTGTAACGGAGGCATAGTTGCACATTCCTTCTGGCTAGCATGTGCCAGATTAACATTATTTTAATTTCCTTTTCTCTTTCTGTGGTCTTTAACTGGACCATCCATCTGTGTGGTCCTACTGTGCATAATACCAATTATCTGTTTTTTCATTATTCAAATCATAAAATTCTCCCTCTCTTAATTAGCTGGTCCTTGAAAAACACAAGGATGTGTAGAAAGAGTACTTCTTGTAGTGGGGCTCTATGAAAAAATACACATCTTCCCTACACTTATATAAAAAAGTTACCTAACTGTAAATGTTGGGGTATACACACTGCCACTAGGGGGATCCTTGAAGAGTACATTTGCAGAGCAAATTCATGAAATAATTTTAATCAAGCCCTGTCTTTTTAAAAGGTATTTTTCAAAGGTTAACATAGAAAGAT
>JBBPDC010000007.1:7081844-7092355 GCA_037974485.1 Hemigrammopetersius urotaenia | reverse complement strand
GTGCAAATGTGTGCAAATGTGTGTATGTGTCTGCATATGTACAGTACAAACATATATTTATAAATAGTACAGGCACATTATATGTAGAAAGAATAATTTATTAACATTCATCATTAATCCATATTGCATACTTGTATTGTAGATTGTACATTATCATATATTAATTGGTTTCAGTATATTGTTCATTGTGCCTTTACATATTGTTGTCATACTGTTGTACTTGAGAGACACCATCGGCGGGAATCAAATTCCTTGCATGTGTTCACTCACATACTTGGCCAATAAACGTGATTTTGATTCTGAATGTCATTTGTGTATGATAATAGACTTCAAAAATAAACTCGACTTGACTCATCTTGACTTTTCTGAAAAGTCTCTGCCCTGATTGTTAGAATTAGTTTATCAATCCTTTCTCATTTGTTCTGAGTTTGTCCTCAACTCATATTTACCTGTCTATCCTGTTAATAGATTATCTAGTCAATAGATTTCAAAAGTGAGGAGGACAGATGTGTAAAAGTATTTGGGAAAGTTTATGATCTTTAAAGGGCAGTGTGACTCTTACGTTAACATACAATTTGCTGCGCAGAGTCAAGATATTGGCCACCTATTATATTATATTCAAATATTATAATTCAAAACCCCATGCTTCATACAAAATGTCTCTCACATCACTTGACCCCAATTAAAATTCCCTACCCACTCAATCTGTAATAATAACAGCAGCAACAACAGAAAAAAGATCTTTAATGCTCCAATTAAAAATGTTGATTGAGAGGGGGAACAAAAAAAACAACATTCTCTGTTTTTGCTTGGAAGGGAAGGCCTTGCCATGCTTGATTAGCAGATAACGCACATTACGTTATACTTGATTATACAGCACCGTTGTGCTTCTCTCTCATTTCTTGATGTGGCTGATGAGACTTAATCAGCCGTGCTTCAATCAATGGGGTGAAAAAAAATCACAAGGCCTGTGCACAATCACTTCCTATGCAGATCAGTGTGTGAAGAGGCTCTCCTGAATTAAGACAGAACAGTGCATTGCCATGCAAACAGGTGATGAATCACAGCAGCACAAAAAAATTAGGCCCTGCACATAAATCCTTACTGCAAGAGTTGTCACTTCCAGGCGTTGGGTTCATTGATTAGTGGAGCTTTCCAAAGTGGGCTTGTTCAAACAAAGAGTCAGAGTTGGGTGATTTGCTGGCTTTGTTGCATCATGGAATTGGGAGGGGAGGGCGTTTCATGCACAAAGCAGTACTTTTCTTTAAGCAAAACAGCCAGAGCTGCAGGATAATATGGGGCAAACTCATTTAGTGTAATCATTTAATATAACCATGCTCATAAAAATATATTAGTCAGTAATTTCATACTAAAGCAATATGTGAAGTAATGAGTTTGTGGCCAAATCTCATTTTTTAAAGTTTGTGTATTCTGACCTCAGGGACAAGCTGTCTAAAAAAAGAAAGTGTCATTGCGCAAGCCCCCTTTCCTTTGTTTAGAATAACAAAGAAAAGAAACTTCCCCAATCTTTCTAAGAATTTAAGCTGTGATATCTTTTAGAAATGAACCTATGTTGGCTTTCCTGCTGATTTAGACAGCACATGGCCGCATGGGGTTCAGATGGAAACACCTACATCTGGAGACTCTTTGATAACTTGCTACTCTATGATTCACACCCGGCACTCTCTGAGGCACTCGGTGTCAGAGCGATAGCAGCACGGCTCAAGGTGATACGTGTGTTTCCTCGCTATGTTCATTAAACTTTAATGAGGACCCTGCTCCCATTAACAAAGCTCTGGGAATCATGAGAGAGGCCAAAAAACAGAAGCTGCTACATGGCAATAGCTGCTTGTATCCTTGATTGGTAATCGTGGTTCAAGTGTGCAGCACAAGCCAGCTGGATGCATTAATGCTTCCAGAATGCAGCATTTGCTGGATGCGGGCCTTTAAGCCTTTTATACCAGAGGCAGATAAACACACCTCAAACACACCTGGACATTTCCAAAGGGAAACTAAAAAAGCACATTAAAAAAAGCACAACCTGACTGGTAATGAACTGGAGACAATGGAGTCTACGAGCATGACAACACAGGTAATAGCATCATGCTGGATGCAGCCTCTTTTTAATTGTTTTGTGGATGAGGCTTTGTCAGTTTACAGCCAGAAAGAAGGCAGTTATAAGGAGAGAGTAACTGCTATACTCCTAAAAATATAGGCAAAATAGAGCTTTCTATTAAAAGTTCAAAGTTATGGACACTTTTACTGGGGTATTTCCAAATAAGCAAACTGCATGGTTAGTACTGTGTGTGTGTTTGTATGTGTGTTGTACAGCGGCTTGTGTCCTTTGCAACTGCCGTTCAATGGCAGAGAGGTGCAAACTTCACAGTTTAGTATTGTCCATACTTAACACACCTGATTCAACTTATCATATAATTATTATTAAGTCCATGAGTTGACCCTGTAGAGGGAAATGCACCGCAGGACTGGAGTTCTCTGCTGCTGTAATAGTGGACCGCCTGCTGTTTCAGTCCCCTGATACTTTTGAGGACCAGGTGAACTAAGTGGCAAGAAATAAGGTAATGGCTCTGTTGAGACGTGCTGCAAACAATTTTCCATCGGCGGAGATTTAATTAAGAGTTAGGTCTGCTTTTGCACAGTAGTCGTCTTATTTAGCATGGTGGATTTTTGAAATGTCGACTTTCAGCATATTGCTGTGAAGAGATCTATTATCTTTTGTGCTCATAGAGAGGACTCCTGTTGGACGCTTCCATTTGTAAGGAGCTCTTTGCAGCCTCTCATCATCAGAGATCGAGAGGCACGATGAGCAAGGGGGAGGGGGAGGAGGGGAGGTGAGGGCTCTGTCAAAATGGCCTGCTATGCCGCAGCAACACGAGAAGCTCTTCTCCTCCTCTCGATGGCCAGGATGAGGCCTGAAATACAGCTAAAGAGGACTGGAGAGAGAACAAGGTCTGCTAAAAGCATGTAAACAACCCACCAACCTGGGTATCATTTGTAAAGGATGAGCTAAGAGTAATTGCAAGATTGGACTGACAACAAACAGAACCGTTTTTTCCCCCTATGCATTTTAACGCCAGGTTAACATACTTGTTTTCAAAGAGGGCCAAGTGCAAATGGCTTGCTTAACACATGACTGCATTTCATGCTTGACATTATGAAAATAACTAATATGAGTCATAGTCAGGATAAAAAGTGAATGAACTCTTGAGTTAAGCTCAGAAGGAGAATAAGAGATGAAGAGGATATGAAGAAGAAGAAGAAGAAAGGGACAGAGGGAAGAAGCAACCCTGGAGTGATATTCTTATATGTGTCCTACTGACTATATTTATATTACAGCCTTGCTGTATTATTCATTCACATGCAATTTGTGTGATGTATATCCATGTTAAACTAACATGACGTTCTAAGCAGGTGACAACCATTCCATGCCAGTGTCTGTTAAATTTCTACATAAGCTCCATAAGCTCCCCCTATTTAATGAGGGAAAGAATAAAAAACACTGTAATCAACACTCTTCTCTTGCAAAGTGACCATTTGGATAGTAAAACACTACTAGAAATATGTGAAAGGTAATTATTGCCATTTTTGTTCAATGGTAAACAAGAGATTTTTTATTATTATTATTCAAGTTTTGTAAGCACTGCATTATTTCTCTTACTTGATGTGTTGTCATTTATTTTAAAATTATGCTTAAAAAATATTTTTATTTGGAAATTAGGAGAAATAATGTTAAAAACTAAGGCAAAGCACGATAAAACCTGAAAAACTGAACTTTTTTTTTCAGAGCATAGTGAATACTTTAATGACAGTTGATAACAGTTATCAGTTTCTGTCCCTTAGTTCTTTACATGCAGAATGGTATAAGGTTGGTTATGTAAGATCATGGCCAAGGACCACGCTACTCTACTTTATTTTATCCAACTTAACCTCAGAGTATTTACTTTGCAAAACTTTAAAACAAAAAATAATTACCCAAAAAAGGAGATCAAATGATTTAGCTATCATTTGACAAAGTAATTAACACAGCTGTCAAATTCAAACTCATAGTCCAAATCTTGTTCTATTCATTAAATTCAGTTGGAATCTTATCAAACAGCAAAATGGCGATACATGGATATAGTTTGAGGACGAGTCATCAATTCCAGCAATGCATTTTCAGTGTACATCTTTTCACAGATTAATCTTATGATTACATTTCTGTCATGAGATTTGAACTAGAAAGCTTGTAACATCTTATATTTTCTTCAAACTGTCATAACCTAAGGTTTGATGCATCTTCTCAAAGAATGTGCTCACTGTCTGACCCCCATCTAACATCATGTCAAACAGGTCATTATTCTTCACAATAGTCCTGTTAACTGACCAGACTGACTGAAAAAAAACTCAGACAAAATGAGACACCATCAAAATTATTCCACACATATATCTTACATAAAACCTAAACTGAGCTAAAAATAGCCATAGGTTTTTCATTTTAAGCACACAGACCATCCATGAAGGTTTTCTACTGCTACCTTTCTAAGCAGTTATCATAAGTAGAAGGATCATTTATAAGCATTACAAATATGAAGGAATTATAGCATAAAGAAGCTGTAACAAAAATATGTATTGAATTTACAGGATTCAAATGCATCAGTCACATGACCACAGGAATAAAAACACAACTGCACACTGAAAGACATTTTATTCAAGGACAAATTAATGTGAACTATGAAGCAAACTTGTTTTAGGTGGAAGGATTCACATTCACAAAGCTAAGTAAAATGTAAATGAAATTCTTTTATACTGAAACTTTTACACTTTAGACTGAATTATATATAATCTAACTAAAAAGTAACACATAGATTCAAGTGAAGTCTTTGAAAATGAAATATTTTTTTTCTTTCCTTAGAACATTAGGGTGTCTTTAGCCATCTGGGGAATTGACTCTATTCAGGCCTACAAAATAGGGCACCCCTGAGGAGGGAAATGAAACATTATCTTTTGAAAGAGGCACGTTGAGATTTGATTTCTATGGAACCAGGTGGTCTATAAATTGGAGCTTAAAGCCAGATTAATTTAGAGAGTGTGATTGGTGCAATTTTTTCTTTCCAGGAGATATTTCTATCCATTTCTAATAGCTTTGTGCTCAGGATGATTGGACAGTTAATGCACAGTGGACATCAATCACTGTACCGACATTTTACACTGACTTTAAAACGCTTAAAATGCATGGTTCTGTTGCCAGCTGAGATAATCCATGGACTGCACTGCAATTACTAATGAGAAGCTCCATTCCACTGATACATTCTCCCTGAGTCATCAGTGGAAAGCTTTTTTTTTTTTTAATATCAGCACTTTTTTTGCTTTGAAACTACTTCATCATTACATAAATAATGATTACAACAATGCCGTCCAACTATTCATATTGATTTGCCATGTACTATGATACCCACTAGAGTCTCATGATTACTTGACCACCAAAACTGGAAGGGAGAAAGCGAGCACATGCTTCCTCCAAATTACACGAAGTATCACTGCAGCTTTATAAGCTCAATAAGCTTGGAAGCAAACTGCCAATTCTGTTATGTCAGCCAACAGATGGCCAGGCCAGCTAGCATCATACTGAATGGCGGGAGATAAAAATGACATTCCTACCCCCCAGAGTGTGTCATGCTGAATGATGGGGGAGAGGGAGGGCCATTTTAAAAAACAATTGTTCACTCTTGGCCACAAGTTGCTTTGGAGCTCCCATGGATTGGACTCGCAATCTCCCAGTGATGGGGCCAGCTCTTAGACAGTTGCCACTTGGGAGCCCCTGAGATGAGCATTCTAATTAACACTCTTACCCATGTGTTACAAGCCTAATTTGGTAGAGGAGACTGAGAAGGGTTGTGACATGAGCTACACGGCAACTTCCCAAGTTTCAATCAGAAATAATCTATGCGGATGGTTCCAAGACAAACCCACCACCATCCTGAGCTTGCAGTATGTAAGACTTTGTGAGGTTAAAACCTGATTTTGAGACAGAAGTCATAGCTCTCTTCTGAATTACAGATTGGTTAGAACTCAATGGATGTTAAGTGTATGCTACTTTCAGACACATTTAGCAATATTATGCTTGACACAGAAAGTTAGTTTATGTAGAGAGACTGACTAAAGGACAATAAGCCAAATCACATGTCTACCATAATTCCATAGATTATTAACTGTCTATGAAAATTTGACTTTGTCTCAAATTGTTCACACATACAGAAGCGGACAATGTTAGATTTACAAACGTTGTGGTAAAGGCTAATAGGTTCAACATAGCTACAAAAATTAAGATAAATGAAAAAATATCTTATACAATTAAATATCAAATATTACACTTGCTGTTACAACTATGGCGGAGGATGTAAGAAGAGAACTCTTATTACTTTGAGGGTAATCCATGGATTTAAATACTAAAGTTATTTGTAATAGAAAAATATGGGTTTCATATATGAGTCTGAAAAGTAGAGACAAAAAGTGGTACAACCCTCCCCAGTCTCCTCAACCAGCATTTGCAGCATAATGATGATAAAATGAGTATGTTTTCAGTAAAGGCATAAAGGGGACATGCATAAGAAAAATAGTTTTCCTAAAATGTGTTTTCTTGGTGATTCAGGGTGTGTCCATCAGTATTATTTCTCACACATACAAGAACGATGTGGGAAATTGATTTTTCAAACTATTTATCAGCACTTTCTCTACCTCTATTTAAAACACCACAGGTTATAATGATGGGTTATTGATAACAGCAAGAAACCACATAGAAAATGACATTATTAAAGTCTGAGACTGTACTATTGCAGGGTAAAAGTGGTCTCAAGAGGTCTTAGAGATGATGGAACAGAACATGGAAACATGTTTCGAGTGGATATAGGGCTTTGATTCTTAAACCTTAAACACAATTTAGCTCATTTCCATACTTCTCCCTAAACCCTCTAGAAGATATTTGAAGATCCATATAGAGCGAGAGGTTGATACAAAACATTTCTGAAGGAGAAAAGGACCATGCAAATTTGTAGAACGAGTGGGTAGCAATACAGCATTTGCATGTGATAAGCAATGCTCTGGACAGGCACAAGCTTCTCTCTAAACACTTTGCTTTGCAGGTAACCACTGGATGACAACGAAGGACACACGTAGTAAGAACTGTGCACACATTTATGCATGCTACGCTATGCTACCCTACGCCATTCCCTGGTTAGAAAAGCCAGCCTTTATATAGAGGGGAATTTGACATTTTCTTGTAGAGAAAAAAGATTACTACCTTATTCATATATGTTTCACGTTTTTTTCTTCTTTACTCCTGAGATGCAGTTCAGTCAGAAAGGAAACAGGTGCCGGAGGAGAGATGGACAGACGGATAAGGAGAGAATGAGCAGGTAAAGGAAGGGAATGCAATTTGTAATCAACAGATTGATTAACTCTAATTAGACTGCCAGCATTTGTTAGCTTTATATTTGGCTTGTGTTTCCCATCATTTTTTTAAAATGTAGTTTGTTTAGCATAAATACATTGAAACTTTCACAGCTGCATTTGCACCACAGCTGAGTAAAAAAAAAACATTAAAATGTCTAAGCAGCATTCATTACTGGTGTTTGGGTGAACTGATAATGAAGCACACTTATCCAATAGGAGTGGCCACTTGAGATTAGAACTGCAATGATATCTTGATGTTCAGCGATTCACATAATTCTGGCGTTTCTCTCGTTAATGTCTCCTTAAACTACTTTCAATCAACCGAGTCTCTTCCTACACAAAGGCATAGTGCTGGGGCATGATTTGAGACTTATCTAATTAAAAGATAAGATATTTATGCAAATATTTTGACTGACTAAAACTGAGCTCAGCAAACGCTTCAATCCAGATTACGAGGCTTTATGGACAGATTGTTGTGATCACTCTCAGTTCCCAAAATGTCTCATGGCTGTAATATCTGATATTTACGCATACAGGAGGATTGTTTCTGTAAGATTTGCTCTGAATGCTGTATACATGACACATATTACAGTAAATCCAAACACTTCATGCAAGGAGTTATTATATGTGTTCCTTCGTATTTCCCCACTGACAGACATTAAAGACCTCATTAAATGCTCTTCACTCACTTTAAGTAAACTGAAATTATAAGATGACTTTTTCACTAAAAATGCACAATTTAGTGCTTTGTTTAGTTTTAGTGTAGAAAGGCAAATCCTGTAGCTTCCTAATTGTCCAGTGCAGGACAAAAATAACACGCTTTTTGATGTGTGTTTTTTTTACACAGGGTCCTTATGTAATATAACTTAAAAATGTTTTTTACCAAAGAACGGAGAAAATGAAAAATCCACAGAAACTTCACAGCTCTTGGTTTGTGCCCCGGTTAGCTTTTTCTTTCCAACATATATGGGTGTGATTTCCAGCACGGCTTCATATCTAGAACAGTGTAGAGAAGTCAGTCAGAGGCAAATTGAAGTTATTTAAGGAAAAGGCAGATGAATATTGTCTTACTGTTTTCAGCCTGTTTTTTCTTCAGGGTACTGTTGGGTCTGTATCATGTAGTATTAAAATCTGAACTGCTGAAAAGGGGCAAAAGATGCAACGACCAGCCAGACTATTTCATTATTGCCAGCACTTCAAGCACTTCCAGTGAATTTAACATTATCAAGGTAACAACTACACAATGGCTATGCAGTGTTTAGTTCTGCTCTGAGAGAATGAACGTGAATGAAACTATTTAGTCAATTAAATATCACACAAAAACTAGAATCATGCGTTTTTGTGTAGGCAATCCTCCCTCACCTGTTTGAAACTCTAAAAGGTACAAATAAACAGGCCACTCTTGTTGAACTATGTCAGGGAGTGTACTGGCAGTACCATCACACCTCTAAGTTAAGGGCTGTGCAGGTAAATTATCTAAAATGAAGTGCATCCTAACATCAGCACTTTCAAACAAGCTGAGAACACAACAAATAGCCATGGCAGTACTCTTCAGCCAGAGAGAGAGAGAGAAGAGTACAAACAAACAAAACTCACAGGTAACTTTTAAACTCCCTAAACTTCACTCCAAATCAGTAAACAAATCCATCATCACGATCAACTGGTTGTCTGATGGATCAATACGCTACAGTCCAATTATTACTGGCAGTAGTTGTTTTCTGAGAGCCTTCATCAACAAAAGCCTATACTAAAACTAGTTAAGAATTTATGCAAACTGACTGAAATGAATGGGATTTATGAAGATTAAATGCATTATCTTTCATGTACTGCCTTTGGGCACACTGTGTGAACGTTAGCATATGGCATGAGATGAAATGTTTAGTAACTTTCTGATTTTTCCTGTCCAAACATTTCACATTATGTCTGCAGCGCCAAATGGTAAGCCTTGTTCTGAAAAGAGGCGCATTTTTATTAGAATGTTTGTGATAATGCATTGGCAAAGGAATAAAGCCTTTCTTCCAATAGTCAGGTCAACTTTGGAGTTTGCTTCCTATTCTGACACTGTGCAGAATGATGTTGCCAACAATCCCACCAGCAGCGAGGCAGTACTGACACACCACCCCGACTACAGAGCTGACACTCAAAACCCCAACATGTCCCATTATGGTACATTTTGTATTACTAACATGAACTGCTGCATAATCTAAGACAAAGAAGACAATATTACAAGCTGAACGCTTAAAGAGCTGGTAAGCATGTCAATAGTCATTATGAAAAGACAATCATTCACTTGAGATGGAGGGAGACTCTTGAGGCTTTTGCTTCAAACACCATCTGCTTCAGCATGGAATAAAATGACCCTGAAAACCCGCTTCTTGTGTATGACCTTGCAATGTTTTTGTCTCGCTTGTGTGAAATCTAATCAGCAAAACAAATGTGGCCCCATGGCTGCAGTGCAGAATGCTCTAGTGGTGTAAAGCAGCCACAGTTAAGTCCTGGCTGTCCTTAGTGCATTCCTGAAGCTTGATTTTGGTTGAAAATGGGTTGGTCTTGCAATCAACTGAGTACACACAGCACAATCTACAACAAAAATACTATAAGGGTCCAATCAACAGCAAAACACTTATGTGCTAGGGTCTCTCTCTCACTCTTTCTCTTCAACAGTGTTCACAAAACACTCTTTGTTTGAGATTTAGACACAGTAAACTGTACTGTTGCCCAATATCACGATGACATACCAAAAAGGACTTGTTTAAAAATGTTTAAAAATGATCTTTTATTAAAATGTTTTTTTTCCTTCACATGTAAAGTTGCCTTTTAGAAAATATATGGTCACATAGAAATATACACATAACAAGATCACAGTGTCAATGATGCAAAGCACCACTCTTAAAGCACCAATAAGTACTTGAGCTCTGCAAGTGGCATGTCCTTACCAGGTTTCGAGGGGACCTTTAAGTCTATAGTCTCGTGTAGCCAGACCTTCAGTCTGACGGCTGAAGGTCTGGAATTCATAGCCACTTTCTTTGGCCAAGGCCCGCCCATAAGGCCGTTTGACTGACATG
>JBBPDC010000007.1:7060250-7075991 GCA_037974485.1 Hemigrammopetersius urotaenia | reverse complement strand
GGAAGATGAACAAACAGAAAACAGGGATGGAAACAAAAACCAAAAACATGGCACGGCTACGCCAGTCCAGGCCGTGGTCGTGACAGGTATTTACACCTACCTGCTCTTTACTATCCATGTAAATAAGACTGTACAGTGTTGGGTCCATTACTACCCAACACTGCATAGCATTCATTATAACACACCCCAGTCCAACCAGAGTACCGTTGCTGACCTCATCAGTGACAGATGACTGCTCTCTTACCTCACTGCAGATATTAACCAGGGAGACTAATAATGTAAAGGCATAAGTGTCTATTAAAACCACTGCTAGCATGTGACCTTTGAGGGCTCGGTCACATGCTTTTGACTGGAGATGGAGTTGGATTCTCTGTAGACTGATGATCATGATGCTCATGAACCATCCTGCTGCTTGTGTCCGTGCATAACACAGATAGTCAGAAGGCTTATCCAGGCCGACAGCATCCCCTTCAGCCAGCCACCATCCTCTCACAATTCACCGACTCACTGCCAGAATTTAGCTGAGGTTCTACAGTTAGGAGCAGCCAGGGCCTGATCCAGCATGACATCCTCTCTCTCAGGAGGACAGAGAACAGTGCATGGCTCATGAATCCATCACCTGTCTGCTGGGTACATCTCCTCAGACCTGAGAGACCCTGGCAGGTAAAGCGGCGTCTGTCAAGAACTGCTACATGTGAGAAGGTGTGGTGTGCAGCGAAGCTGTCCCAGTGGACAAGCGGAAAGTTCAATCTGTCAGTGGGACGTGGGAACGGAGTATGTCCACTGTGTTTAAAGTGTTTTTCTTCATCTGGTGAACCAATGATATTAAATGTCTGTTGTTTTAATTCATAATTGAGGAATACAATTATGCTATAATACCTCTGTACTTAGAGGCAGGAGATGTGAAAGTAGCCAATCCAAGAACGTTATTTATTTCTCCTTGCTACGGAGCATCCTATATTTGGCGGCATATTTAGGGTTTACACTATAAAAATAGTCATTTTTAGGCATTTGTTTTACCAAAACACAATAACGTGTTTTTTTTTAAAAGCTGGGGAATTATGTACCACATAATTCCAAGGTTTGATGTTTTAGTGTAATCATTTTAGACACTGTAGCTTCTATCATGACATTAATCCACAGTGAAAACATGACCCTGTTATTTTAATGGACATGATCTGTCATGACAACGCAATGCAGCATAAAATTCCTGCATGTTTTTAGCATGTTAATGTCAATGGTGTGTAGCAGGGTTCAAATTTGGACACCAGAACCAGTATAGCAGGCGGGGGACACCCCACACACACACACACACACACACACTTTTCAAAATCATTCATTTGGTCCCCCCATTTTTCCCCTCCGAGACAGCAGCCAAAACCTAGAGCCCTGTGTCCCCCCCGCGTCCAATTTTAACAAAGACTGTGGTGCAAGACAAATAATTAACATTATCAAAAAGCATTTGTATATAATTGAATCCATTCAATCTAACCATTTCAATCAATTGTCCCAAGAATGACCTCTGTTTGAAAAGCAGCTAAGTTCCTCTTTTCTGTAACTTTTTAACTTATGGTAATTCTGGAAAAAAATCTGATTAGATTGTCTGCAGTCAAACATGAATTGTAGTTTCTATAGCAACACAGTTCACTTGTCAGTTGCTGCAGGGAAAACCACACTGATAGTATCCGCAAATTCATCAAATTTTAGCTTTGCTGATACGGTCAGACTTGTGATACTGGCAGCTTCTACTAGCTCATCAACATAAAAAACACAGTACAACTTTCACAAAGCATTGGAAACAAACTTGCTAGAGTTTAATAGCTTTGTGTTGTGTCTCTTGTCCTGTCAGAAGCAACATCTACAAGGCATATTGAGGGTGATATACAAATCAAGTTGAACACCCTGAGCCTGCCAAAAAGGCTGGTAGTCTAGCAAACAGGGAGAGATGCCTCACTGGGTTCAGGTCCTTTAACAAGCTGCATTCTATTCCTTATGTGCGAGGGACATTTGAAAAGTTTCCACACTTCTTAATTCTATTTCTTAAGAATTTCAAAAACTATTTGCATCTGACTTGGCAGACAGAACTTGTCATATGAAACTCTCAGACACCCAATAACTATTCATTCGGCCTTCACCATTTCCAACCTTTTGAACGTCCTTGTTTGCTAATAAGCAATGGAAAAGTTAGCAATGACCAATTGGCTTGATATATATTATTGTCACTTGCATTAGGAATTCAAACATTTTCTTCAGGCACCATCCATTTGTACAGTAATCTCATGGAAATCCATGTGCACAGTTAGTGACACTAGCTCATGTGATTATCTTCACAAATATTTCATTATGTTCTTTCAGTTTTTCAGTGAGCAATCATCATGTACTTGACATCACTTTCTTTTATACCAACCAATTATCCCTCTTTGTGGGCTTCAGCTAGAGAGCTTTTGTCGAAGATTTTATGCAGATCTGCACAGATTCACTGATCACAAATGCTTGCCTGGTAAGTTGCACACAGACGCAGAGAAGCAAACAGCAATGTGCACAAAGTTTAGATCCAACCACATCATTTATTCACTAACTGGTTAGATACACTGCATGTCCTAAAGTTTGTAGACACCTGCTCATCCAAAATCAAAAGTATTAATAGAGAATGAGCACTAACAGCCATTATGCACCTGATGAAGGAACATTACAGTGAGGATCTGACTGCATGCAGCATTACCAAGGCCATGTATCAATGTTGTATGGTTAATAAATGCCACTTAGCCCTCTAGCTGATGCTTGGCATTGGGCATGGTGACATTTGGTTGATGTACAGCTCCTCTAGAGCCTCCCATTCAACTGGTATTGCTTTTCTATGGAGATTACATGGGCTGTGTGTGTCCAATGTGCTGCCTTTGTCAGAAATGGGCCCACACAAAGGGATGACCTTTAGTTTTTAAATTCAGAAGAACTCCATAGTTGAAATGTGTGTACGAGCACAGATGATTTTAAATATGAAGAGTGGAGGGAAAAGTGGACAGCTGGAAAAGTGAAAGAACATTGCTATGGGGAAGAACAGTGTGAAACACCTGCATAATAAACACTCTGTAACACAGTGCTCACTAAACTGCCTCATGAAAATATCACCTTACACTGTGTGCTTAGTTTATTACATTACAATTATTTAATGACTCCCATGGCAGCGAATCACTAAAATGTACACTTAGAGAGATTAGCTCAACTATAGATGTGATTAATTCAACAAACACTTTTATTTTTCCAATTATTCATTTTTATAGAGCAGGGGAAATAAAAGTGTGTTTAGAAATAGATACAAGATTGGAGTTGTTTGTAAGGATGTTTATGGTGGATTGACTATGAAAACTTGTGCAGTGGCATGTTTTATTATTACTATTACTTCTACTTGAACTACCAGTATATTATTATTATTATTATTATTATTATTATTATTATTATTATTATTATTATTATTATTATTATTATTATTATTATTATTTGCATGTACATCTTTGAGCTTCAAGTCTAGACCTGCCATTGCATGCTGTTAAATGTGTTCAGTCTTGAAAATGTAGTAGTTGGGATGAAAATTACACATGGTTTATTTTTGAGAGGGCTAAAAGGTGTTGCCAATTTGAAAGACACACTTGCTTGATTTTAGCTTGTTATATTAAAAAATTAAGAGGACTCTGGACAGTCACTATCTGACAAATACTAGGGGTTGTTGTTAGTATCCAGTAAATCTAAATGTCTGACTGGAAAACACATTTTTAAAAAGTAATTTGTTTAATTGAGCGGGTTCTCTGTTGGAAAGCTTGACTAGCATCCAGTCAACACTACCGTTTCAATTTTAAATCTTGGAACATAAGAGATTAACACCAATATTTATTCATGTTACAGCTGAACTTTCTCTAATTTGCTTTCAAGCAGGGAAACAGCTCATGGAGTTCATCACAGGTTCAAATCCTAATCCCAGCCTTAGTTAGTTGATGCTCACAGTGCAGCTGTATGTTCTCCACACTTATGTGAAGTGTTAATTCTGTTATTAACACATATGCATGTTCAGAATAATGAATAGCTGCAGCATTATGGAGAAATGAGCCAAATCAATGTGTGGGCCAAACAAAGGGTCCGCCATTAGAGGAATTCCAAAACAATAACACCCCACTCTACGAGTAATCAGAAATGTGGCAAACATATTTGTGTAAAAAAAAATAGCATGCAATTTATCCTTCCCCTTTCTTCATGTTTATTGTTTATTTGTTAGTCAAGCTCCGTTTTCCAGCACGATTAAGACACTGAGTCTTAATTTCCCTGTGGTTAACAAGGTACCCATGTCTTATGTATTACCACCGGTTAGAAAAAGGCTACATCACCTTACTGCCTTGGGTTAATAAGAAACATGAACCGGCTCCTGTTATGTAATGGTGTCTATTACTTCATAGTGATTCATTTTAATGAAACATACACAGCAAAGAAAACAAACAAATTGTAACAAACTGGGGCAGCTACATTCCATGCCACAGAAGACCCAATTACGTACCTTAGAGAATCTTAATTAAAAAAAATAGTTTTTTAAATGTGAAGAAGGACTGTCACATACTACAAATGTTATTTACCAATTTAAGGGCCCTATCCTAGCCTTCCTAGCCTAACACCCAAACCCAAAAATGGCTCTGCAAAAACCTTTCTACTACATGTTCTTTAGGGAAACACAGTGATTATTTAATGGCACTGAGCAAAGAGCCGTTTTCAGCTCTTTTTTGTTGCAGCATAAAAATGTTTGGTGAATCAAGGCAAACATATTCTTTCAACCCACTTTTAATGTTTAAATTAAATCTTAGCAAGATAAAACTGAAATAGATATGGTTAAATTACAAAACATTAATACATTTTTAATGAATCTGTCAATAAAATGTATCAGATAAAAATGTCTGGGATTCATATGCGATGAAAATGGTCTCTTAACATCTTTTATTTGGGGAGGCTTCATTGTCTTAAGAAAGTGATTAAAATATTGTAGACCTGATTTCTGTGACTTACCAGTGGTTAGCAGTGCTTAGCGGTGCTTTTTAAAAACATGTATCTTGAGAATCTTGAGAAATATCTGCCAGATCCTTGCCAAAGACTGCAGATAATGTTGCTATGGCAATACAAGAAAGTGACCAGACTCAGACACATTTGACCAGAATCCGTTTCAATACATCTTAAAAATCCACATTTTACTTTTAGGTTAGGTTGTGCCCAGCACTCTACTGTGATTCTTGACTGGATGTGGTACAGTAACTGAACTTTTGTAAAATCAGTGTGGAAAGTGTGGAATCAAAACCTACTTTATTTCATTCTAATTAGGAGGTAATTTAGCTCAGGTGATTTTATTTTGAGTAGGGCATGGAGGGCCTCCATTTCTCTGCTTCCAGCAGGCTTAGTGCTGTCAGCCTTTTGACTCAATAATGTTTATTTTTAGCTTAAGCTTTAAACCCCCTGGAATTACAGTGCTTTTTAATTATAGTGCTAAAAAGCTACAGGAGTGTATCACTGTGACAGGTGGACAGCGTCAGCAGTCAACAGGAAGCAGTTAAGCTCCGTGATCAGCTCCACAGACAACTGCCTTTTCATCACAGCAGCCTGTCAGTAGATCAGGTGGATCGCTTCCCCAGCTCTCCTTCAGCAGCTGCCTTGCCAGCTGAGCACATTCAGCAATTACCCACACTGGAGCTGCTTACCCTCGTCACACAGGGCCGTTAAAGGGTACCGGCTCTGTAAACCTATTTTTAAGATTAAACATTGGATATGTTTCTCAATAATTTTCCCTCTCTGATTTCCCACTAGAAAACCAATGTCAGTGGCTGTGGTTATATTTGGACTCTAACCTCAGGTTCTCATGTGGGTTCCGGCTTCTAGTTGTATGCACTGCAAACAACACAGCAGATATTAATTTAAAGTCAAGCGATGAAAAGTAATGGACTAACTTTAAAATTCAGAACTGAACTTATTACCCTTATTCATTTGTAAGAATCTTTCAGCAATAAATTACCAATTAAAATAACTTCTAATGAGGCACACAGTGGAGATCTGGAGGCTGTTACTGGTTTCAGGAATGTCATTTTCTAAAACAAACCATGGAAATGTCAAGGGGAGAGTGTCACAAAACATGATGCCATGTTTTAGACAAGGCCTGGGGAAGGTACTTGAAAGATGAAGCTGATTGACAGAGACAGTCAGCCACTTTAACATGATATTTGTTGAATGGATACAATATAAAGATACAGAACCCCCCCCTGTAGGTCCTGTAGGTTGCAAAGTGGGACCAAAGAATGGATCTGATTGGTTTCTCTAGCACTTGGGACAGATGCTTGATTGAGATCTGGCACATTTTCAGGACAAGTCACCATCTTGAACTCTTTGTGTTCCTCCAACCATTCCTGAACAAATTTTACAGTTTGGCAGGATGCATTACCTTACTGAACGTGTATACTGCCAGTAGGAATAACTCTGACATGAAAAGGTGTTTATAGTCTTTAACAATGTTTAGGCTGGTGGTGTGTCTAGCTTTACAGGTGTGAGGAACAGATGTACATCACTCTGTATAAGAGTGACTGCTAAGTGTCATAAGGTAAAAGTAAATGTAAACGTAAACATGTGTCTCAAAGTAACATCCATATGAATTTAGTTCTAAACAGGAATAACATTCTGATGAACCTATGATTAGTTAATAGTTATTGATGATCAGTTAATGGTTTATTAATGAAAGTTAGAATTATTTCCATACATGTATCTAAAAAGCATAAATCCTACTCATATTGTGAAGCTATTACTGTTTTGAAGCTTATATTTTTGGAATGCATGCGATGTAAAGCGTCCGCTTTAAAGCCCCAAGTCAGATGCTGCAATTCTGTGGTCTAATGACATGTGTGGGTTCATTTTGTTGCTTCCCTCAACCTCTTCATTTAAACCATGACATGCTAATGCAGTTCTGTTTCTCACTGTGGAGAATCACAGCGGGCCAGAAATTATTCTTTTGATGCAATAACTAATTATCAACAAAAATAAATAAATAAATAAAATAAAATACTGACGCTTGGTTTTATGAAAAGTGGTCCTGGAGGTCTTTTGCGCCAAATGATGCAATGACATTAAATAATATAGTGAGTGCTACAACAGTGGGAAGTAATTTCTAATATGAAGTTCGCAATTTAAATTAAATGTAACCAACACTTTCAGTTCCCACTTAAGAACATACCCTTTAAATGGGGAAGTAAGTTGTAATTGGAAGTAATCACACTTTGGTTAATCTGGAATCAAAGGCATATTATAAGTAATTTGAATTTGAAAAAAAAAACCCTATCCCTCAATTAAAATTCCCAAAGATGCAAATAGCAGGCGCTCTATCAGCTCATTCAGGTGAGTCGCATTTCTATCCCTGTTTTTCTTCAAAACTTTGCTTCTTTTTTGTTATTATTTAGATTATAAACTCAAAAGTTGTTTTAAAAAACAACAGAACTCTTTCATATCCTTCTTATCTAGCATGTAAAAGCCAAAGCTTCTTTCATTCACCTTCGTCAGATGCACACATGAGAGTTTTCTCAGTCTGTGCACTCCTTTGAAATGAAAGGCCCTTACCTTCAGACCATAACAAAGCTGTAGTTAATTTGTAGTATCTGCTTTGACTTTCATTTCAAGAAATGCACAGAGCAAATTAGAAATGAGTCTCATTCAAGAAAATGAAAGAAAAACAAATGAGTAATAAGATATCCTGGATGCAAGTGTTCTCAAACAAGGGCGTTTGGAAAAAAAGAGTCCCAGGGAAAGCAGATTAAAGCTTATGGCAGAAGGGGCTCAGATTGGGACTTGGAGTGTGCAAATGAATGGATGCATGCAGGAGCAAAACTAAGTGACTACAAAACATTTTTATGCAACATGATGTCTTTAGGGACATATGAGGCCTGCTTTGTGCCATGTGAGGCCTGCATGAAATGAGTGCAGATTGCTTAACGGCTAAATGGGCTGCGTTAAAAATAAATAGGGCACTGAAGTATCGTAAGTGTGCTGCTTTTAGTGTCTTCAGAAGTGTAACTGAAGTTCAAAAGTGGAGAATGTGTCTAAAACAGCAAGAAGACATTATGATTAGCAGGTGTTCCTATAGTGAATTTGCCACTGTATGGCAGTTTTAACCATTGCCTCTGGCAGTCAGTCCTTAATTGCCAAATCATTTAAGATTTGATTAAGGGCACTACAGTCAGTCGTGTATATATGGCCTATTATGAACAATTTTCATCCAACACTGATCAAATTACATGCTTCAAAGGCATGAATTTCATTCACTTGGTACATGTACATTATCAAAATTATTTCATCAATACAGTTTTGTCTTTACTTTTATCAAAAATTGTGTTCTGATCAATAATACACTTATGACAATAAATATACTTCATTCATGCAAAAATGAAATATTTAAACCAATCATCACATGAAATATAGGAGACATGAATCTAGACAAAAAGTAAATAAAGAGAAACCCTGATGATTTCTTTTTTTTGTTTTTTGGAAAAATAAGGCTCATTGTTTGAAGCCATTTCAATTCTGACAGGTTTGGTAGGGATTCATTTTTGCTCAATGTAATGCATGAAGCTAATGACTGGGCCAAACTAATATTCTTTGCTACATAAAGGCAAACGATGGAAATAGTTTTAAAAGTGGGTGTATATCGTGAAGTAAGAAGTGTGAAGGCCTGCTGCACTGAATAGCCTACTTGCAAGAGAATCAAGTGAACATTTTTACATTGCCGCTTGTGAAATGTAAAAGGCTCATTAAGCCCCCACACATTTTTGTTGCGTGAGAGAGATATACTGAAGAGCGATATGCTAAATGAGGGAACAAGTGGAAGTGAGCAAGAGAGCAGAAGAACGGGCTAGTTGGAAAGGGAGACAAGAGAATAGTGAAAGAGGAAATGAGCATGAATGCTCTGCCATCTTCTTGGCAGCCAGGAGTCCTGCAGAGCTAATTTAACACTCTGTGTTTACCAGTGTGTCAGTCTGTTTACAACTCACTCGTTCCTCAGCAAAACACAGCCCACGTCAAAGCTTTCGCCTTCTGGAACAAACGGGGCATGTGTGCATACGCACAAGGTCTCTGGAAGAAAGCGCATAGAGACGACCCAGTCAAATGTTTCTCTGTGTGTTGTTGCATTTGTGCTGGTTATGTTGAACAGTGTCATGCAGCATGAGTGACTACTTCCAAGATCATAGTTGCGTGCAAAATGGCAGCACAGAACAAGCAAAAATGCTGCGGGGCAGTGATTCTTAGTGACCTACAGCAATGCACACTCTCAAGTCTTCAAAGGAAAGGGAGTCATCAAAATAAGCAGTGTTGTGGGCTGTGTAAAACAGCTTTGCTAGTAGACCACCACCTGCTCCTGGCAACATATGGCACCGCACGGTTTCAAGTATTTTTTGCTTGAACCGACATGATCCTGCTCATAAAAGGCTCCATAACAGTTGAGGAACATTAACTGTGTGGTGTGGTGGGAAGCCAGGAGTAGGACTTCCCTCTCCAAACTGACCGGAATGTGTTTGAGGGAACAGCGGTGACCTGATTGCAAAGCTGCTTGACAACTTATTTTGATTACTCAAGAGGTGGCTGTGACAATATGCGGGAAGATAAATGTCTAGAAGGGGAAGAGCAATGGAGAAACTGGCAGGGATGGGGAGAGCTAGAGAGACAGTGATATATTTGTATAAAGACAGAGATATGAAGATGAGACAGAGGTGAAAAAAAACACTTGGCATGGATGAAGCATATTTCTCAAGGACATTCCAGAGCAATTAAGTTGAGCTTTGGCTAACTTTCTCCATCAGTCTTTAACATTTAGTAACCAAAGATTGATTCTGGATGGCAGCCATTTTCATTTGATAGAAAGCACATTAAATGGCGGGGGAGGAAAGCAAATTAAATTCAGTGTTCAGTTATTTGTAATGTTAGATTAGTTATATGGTCATGTGAAACGGACCAGGGAAGAAGTGACAGAAACAAATATGGTGCATTGAGAGGAGAAATGCTTTAGCAGACAAGTCAGCATATTGCCTGTTGATGCTGCATAATTGATGAAAATGTCCCTTGTATCAAATGCAGCAACAGATTTTATGTGCTTGGTCTCACTGTATTAGTTTCTCATTTCTGCTTTGGAAACAATAGTGATAATATAATATTATATGTATATATATATATAAACAAATTCATACATTAATATAAATGTGATGCCCGGTCAGGTGTCATCACGAAAATCTAGTTTGCTGAATTTAAATTGTAAATTCAGAGCATTACTGAAATTCACCTGCACTGAAATGAATGGCTTGACATTAATTATAGCCTAGAACCTCCAGAATTTATTTATTCAGAATTCATAACTGAACTGGAACTCTCACCTTTGCCACCTTGTTAAACTCACGTGAGACGCATAAGAGAAGTGAGAGCAGCAATCTCTTCTGTAACATCCAGACAGCTGACAAAATAAAGGAAAACCCAACATGACATGTTTTACTGAGGTGTTGGGCTACCATGACCTGCCAGAATAGCTTCAGTGCTCCTTCACATAGATTCTGCAAGACTCTGCAGCTTTACTGGAGGGATGGGACTTCACAAAGATATTCCCTCAGTTAGTGTGTTGAAAATAATGGTAGAGAGCATTGTCTAACACATCAGAAACTTCCCACAGCAGTTCAGCTGTCATATGGTGATCTTTAAGGTTACAGGACAGGATTCTTACCATTTTTTTTAAGTCTTTAGGTTGTACCCAGTGGATGGAGACACTGTCCTCCTATAAAAGACCACTTCCATCAGGATAGAAATGTTTCATAACAAGATAAAAGATCAGTATTGATTTCCAGTGACTTTTGCCCCCTCCCCACTTGTCCTTGGACCCGAATTATGCCAGTAAAGTGCCCTCCACAGCATAACAGAGCCACCAAACCCCTTCACTGTGAGGATCAAGCATTCAGGCCTGTACTGTCCCACACACACTTACATACTTGTACAGAACATTCTTTCACATGCAGTCACCAGATCTTGACTAAAGGCTGTGGTCTGATGTACTGGCAGCCTCCCTCACCTTCCTTAACACATCAATTGAGCAAATCTGTTTTGGGTTTTTAGGACATGCTAGGACATGTTTTGTTTTTTGTTTTATTTTATGTCATTCAGCTGTATTTCTTTAAACCATAAGGGTAAGTACTGCAGAGTACAGAAACCATCAACTGTCTGTGTTCCTGCTGCTTCAGTGAAGAGCCCTATTCTATAAAACAGAAACAGAGAAAGCAAATACAGTGGTACCTTGACTAGCGAGTGTCCCAACTTACGGGTTTTTCGAGATACAAGCCTTCTCTCAGTCGATTTTTTGTTTTGTGTTGAGAGGGTTACAAACTTTGTGCATGAAAAAGTTCATTTATCCATACATGTGTCCAGTGCTGGGCCAGAGCGTAATCCGGTCAGCCCCGACTGGATTTAAACAGCGAGAGGGGCCCTGGGTGGGCCGGGCAGTCTGGTGGGCCGGGCTCAAAATGCCCGGTAAGATTTTCGAGCCCAGTCCAGCCCTGCATGTGTCCAGAAAGTGAGTGGACAGAAAGGACAGTGCTGAGATGAAGCAGATGATGTGCACTGAATTAAAGAAATACATTAGAAAAGCATGGCCAAGGTGCACATGTAGTGGATTTGGCGAATCAAAATATTTTCTAAACAGCGGAACGTCTATCCATGAAAATATAGAGAAGCTGCTGATGGTGTGGTTGAGGAGAAGCAGCTCGCAGGAGATCTATAATGGAGGTGATGATCTGGAGAAGACAGGAGCTGTTTATGCCGATTTGCTGCAGCAGACCCAGGCACTTCGGCGAACGAGGCATCGGGCGAGCAGTTTAAAGCCAGTCGGGGTCGGTTCGAGAATTTTAAAAAGAGCTGTACGTTACACTTAATAAAAGCAGTTTATTGTAGTACATTCTATTGTATTGTGTTTTTACACTATATTTGTTATTTATAAGCACATTTTTCATAATTTGAAAACAAAAAATGTTTTTTTGAGGTCTGGAATGTATTAATGGCATTTCAATTCATTTCAATAGGGAAAATTGATTTGGCATAGTAGTAGAGTAGTTTGAGTTACAAACTCTGTCACGGAACTAATTAAACTCGTCCCACTGTACATTGTTTGTTTCATTTCGGCTTGTGAGACAGCATAGAAAACAAACACCAGTGCAACCATGACATTCAGGTTTTTGTCTCTGATTGTGTTCGGCACACAGCCATGCTCTTTTCAAATTAGACATGGCATCTCTGCCTGAAGTGCTACAGTCATGCACAAATATCCTCATTTTCCTTTGTGTGTGTGTGTGTGTTTGTGTGAACAAGCGTGCCTGTATATATGATTTTTCACCAGTTCAGGAAGTCCTACTCCAGGGCTCCAGTCACTGCATGTCCCAATTCTGTCTCTTTCTTCCCTCCCACACTTCTGTGTGCTAGAATATGTATCAGGGGGCAGAGGC
Organism: Hemigrammopetersius urotaenia; assembly: GCA_037974485.1. Taxonomy (NCBI): domain Eukaryota; kingdom Metazoa; phylum Chordata; class Actinopteri; order Characiformes; family Alestidae; genus Hemigrammopetersius; species Hemigrammopetersius urotaenia. Next base: position 7,063,461 of record JBBPDC010000007.1, on the reverse strand, counting down.
TTGCACAGCCAGTCTGAATCACCTACAGGCTGAGCTAACACTGTACTCCACTGTACAAGCACAACTTTGTCTCCCTTTCTCACTCATCAGATGTTCTTTCTGTCTGGTGCTGCCACATTTGGAGATGAATGAATTAAAGCAACTGAATGTATTTTGAGGGAAAAAAACCCAAAAAACAAAACATAATAAAACACAAATATAAACAAATGAATAAAAAAATAGAAGTTATGGAGTTGTGAACACAACTGTTTTGATTCCAAAAGACAGCTCACAGCCAGAGAATGCTCATAACAAACCTTTACTTCAGCCCCCAGCTCTTTTTTGGGTCTTCAGGTATTTTCGTCATGGAGCCTAGGTGCACAGTGTACGCTTTTGAAAATTCTGACCTTTCTTTAAAGAAGGCCTTTAGGACAGAAAGGAACAGTCGATTCAGAAGTATATAAAAAAGGCTGGGATGTTATTATATGTTTATGTATGTGTGTATGTGTGTGTGAGTGTCTGTATAAGAAATATATTAGGAGTAGGGGAATATAAACAAAAGGTAAAAGGGAAGAGTATGTCAAGTCTCCTGAAATTATAATAATGTACCATATGATACTTTGGGAAACAGAACCAACTGAACCAGTTACTGAACCAAAGTGCGGTCATTTTAATACTTTAATATTAGTATTCAACTACCTTTCTTCTATTTAAAGATGTCATTTATTTTCTGTTTTCTTTATTACAATAACAGCCAGCTGTGACACATGTATTTAAAATAGGCGCACATCCTTAGTTGATATTGTAGACCACATCTTGCTTTCCTTTTCATAGTGAGGTTCTATTAAAACTATACGTTTCATATTCATGACAATGAAACTTCAGGACACCTGTGGGTTTCAGCTTCAAGTCCCCAAGGCTAAGAAAACTTTCTCTCCATGTGCTGATGTTTATATCTTATTAATAAAATCAAAATAAAGCAGCCATGCAAGTTCCATATCACATTAAGAAAGAAATATTAATTTATCATGTGTGAAGGTGGTAAAGCAAGCACAGCACAAAAAAGAACAGCAGAAAAATTGACATTTGATTACATTTGTCTTATGTGTAACAGATTGCACAATTTCACATATTGCAACATTCCTGAGAGTCCCTACATCTTCATGAAAATAAAGCGAAAAAATACCCATACAGCTACCTAGAGGGGTTTTGAGTGTGTTTCATGAGTTTCATAAAAAGTGGGAAATAAATGAAATGGAATGAAAAGGATTTACACTGATGGTCATCACTCAGTTTTCCCTCCTCCCTGACATCTGGTTTCACACACTAAAAAAGAATCTATTCCCATCACTTAACACAATAAAATGCAGCAGCGGAACAAAACCATCCCCACTCGAAACAAGAATCTAATAAAGGAAAGGTCAAAAATGAAAAACTCCTGCAAAGAGAAGTGGACGTTGACAGGCCTGGTATTTACTCTATTGGAGTGCCCACTGAGTGGTTAGCAAACTGGGGAGGAGAAACGCATGCTTCAGCATGCGAGTGCTCACTGTATTTGCATGCTGCTCTGCACTGACAGCAGTGGGAGGCAGGAGGTAAGGGAGTCTGGTAATAACTTCACGCTGGAAATATTCCACATAAGCCGGTGTGGCATTGGAATCCATGGCCTAACAGACTAGCAAGAAGAATAAGATTTGGCATTCAAACCCCAACCTACCAGAATGCATTTAATCACTTCTGAACCAACATTGTGAGAATGAAGCCATGTAACCTTACCAGCGTATAACTTACAAACAGCAATGGCATTTTCAAGGGTGAAAAGAATCAAGTTTTTCAAACTGATAAGTGGGCACTCTGCAGTCTTACACTGATCGCTAGGGGAAAGAGAGTCATTGTAGCTGTCAGGTGTCGGCCAGTAGAGGCCACTGGGGTTTTGGTTTTGTCATGGGGACTTTGATTTTGAATTAATGGATGTGTCTTGGGTCATTGTGTCAACCTTCCTTTATGAGTTAAGTGATGTAGGCTGTAGGATTGGTTCATGTCTGAGTGTGTTTTGTATTTCAGTTCTTTGAGTTCTTATCTTCGTTGCTGGTCTTCTCTCACCAATGCCCTCGCGATTCCTGCTCTATGGGTCTTAAGTTAGGCCATTGTGCCTTTTTGGTTTTGTGTAGAGTCTGTGTCTTTTGTATAATAAAAACCATCAAGGGAATCTGCATTTGTGCCTCGTCTCTCATCCTGTGCACGGCTCGACATGACAGTAGCAGGTAAAGAGAACTCACTCTAGGAACTACAGCTGAAGTCTTAATGTCAGTAAAAGTTTAAAAATGAATAAAACTTGCTCAAACTAATTTCTAATTATTCCTCTTCTGTGTCTTTAAAAGCACTGTGCACATTTTTTTTTCCAAATTGACTTTGCCTTTGCCTGGACACAAATTCATTGATGACATGTTAATTGCTATGATAAACTAATATGTTTTATCATTCCACGGTGCTAGAGTGCTTAATGTGTCTTAAAGTTCCTCTAGTTATGACATCTGCTCTGGGGGCTTGATAATAATCAGATTTTATAGGATTAGTGTAGTCAACAGCCATGACTTGAAAGTACAAGTAATTTGTCTGTAAATAGAAATTCCCTGCACTAAATCCAATAAGCAGACATAAGCGTTCTGTCGTGGTGTTTGTGGTGCTTCTGCCTCTTCACAGGGGGTTGATATTTACATAGTACTTTGGCATAAGGTGTAAAACATAATGCCTGCATATACATTTGTATGCCATAGTTATAACAGGATTTTAATAGAAGGAGTGGAAAGCATGCATTTGCATTTTATTCTTTCATGCCCTTGGAAGATCTAGATCATTTTAAATGATTTTTATTTTTTTGAAGATAGTTTCCATGATAATAACAGTGGGAATAAAAGAAGCAGCAAAACTCATCTGTCCACTGTCTGATGGTTTTGCGTGTAATGCCTTTATCTTTAGGTTTTATATAACTCTAGTTACTGGGGTGGTCTCGTCGCTACAGCATGACTAATTTTATCAGGTCTGCTATCGTGTTCAAAAGACTTTTTAAATCAAGACATTAAGCGAATGGTAAGATGGCTTTCCCAGTAATGCTCTTTTTCTTATACTGTATTTTAAACTTTAGAAGCTAATTATTAATATATGTGCAATATAACCCTAGCTATACTCTAACAATAACTTATTTTCAGTGCAATATACTTATCATAATACT
>JBBPDC010000007.1:7026671-7039050 GCA_037974485.1 Hemigrammopetersius urotaenia | reverse complement strand
ACACACACACACACACACACACACACATATATATATATATATATATATATATATACACATACGGGTGGCTTATGTGTGCTTGTTCACATGTAGAGTTGCAGTAATTTATTTATTTTACTGGTAAGATTGTGCCCAAGTGTGCAGAATGTCTGTTTGCTGATGAACCTTGTTGCATTGCATTTGTTTCTTTCCGGTTGGCAATGCCTGCTAGACAACTGCCTCGTATATTGCTGTAATACACAAATACATCCAAAGATGCTTTGTGAAAACAACCCACACACAAACACACACACACACATACACACACACATAAACTCGTATGATGTACAAATGACAAATGTCAGTGTGATTCAACCTCCATGCTTCTCAGTAGATTTAAGACTTGCTTGGTCTTGAGAATTGCTGTGACACACCCGCTCTGAGCGACTGGTCTCATTTTGAAGGACAGGACGTTGGTCTGAGGCGTATCTGGAGATGGCATCTTTGGCTCCGAGCATGCTTATTAGTGATGGCATTGACTGAATGACAACAAGTTTGTGTCTGACCGTCTGCATCTATGTTTTTTAAAGAAGCTGCTTCTGACACATCTGTGACAAGAGTACAGGGAGGCTGGGCACACGAGTGATGTGACGTGCTACATGTTTATTAATAAAGCGATTTGAATCTGTTGTCAGATGTATGCCACATCACGTCTGAGATTGAGTCATGGTTTGCATCTTCCCTTAAGAGGCACAGAGGTACTTAACCTTGTCACGATTCTACCTAATCACTTTGAGCGAATGCCATAGCTAGTTATGACATTCCTTTAAGTCATCAAAAGCTTTTTTTATTACAGCGGAAACTGCAGTCAGTGGCACTACAGTTATAATGCCACTCGTTTCTGATAAGCATTCAGTCAATTGGTGTGTATTCTGGGGCATTTGACAGTTTATCGTCAGTGACATTAACTGCAGATATCATTCCTTTGATGTGTTTTCCTTTCTGTTTGTACAATGAGGAGAAGGAGGCCCTCCCCCCTGCCCCTAGAAAAATCTGCTTAGGTTTAATACCACTATTACTGCACTATTGTTGTCACTCATCATGCACATATTGCCAAACCTTTGATCCACAGCTTCCATTAATTTCAGATGTGGAATGACAATGGCTGCTGTGCAGCGTGTGGCATCGTTCATTGAAACTCTTTCTTCGGATGACAGGCAGCTGGGTCCCTGGTGAGCTCGGGGTCTGACAAAAACAAGGATTGAAGAGATATCCTATAAAAAGACACATCCCCGACAAGTCAGCGTAATAAGATGGGTGACTATTGCAAATGGGCTCTGATACGTTACACTGAAAGCATTCACCTCTGAAGGGTACCCATTAAGAATATGTGAATATGAATTTCTGCCAAGCACAGTGGGAAAAGGCAAGGTGGGCTGTAGCACTCGTGTCCATGCGTCACCGCAGAGCGTAGAATGGATTTCATCCATATAACCAGAATCTCCAGGGCATCAATATGTTATATCCAGTTCTGCTGTTGAACATGCTTTGTGAGAAATAGAAGTGGAAAGCCTTCTAATCTCTGTGCTATTATTTAAGACATATTCCTATTAGTTCTCTAAGTAAGAACATAATCATTCTCCCTTTTTCAGGCTGGGCGTCTGTTTGCTTAGATTTGGCATTTTCTACCACTGGTTAAATCGATTGCTGTTTAAATTTTATATCATGGTCTATAGAGCAGGGTTGATCGTCCATAGGTGGACAAAGCAGTACTGGAGCGAAGATGGAATTAAATGTAAAGGGACATTTGGCCAATGCTCCGTAAAACAAAATGGAAAGAAATATGCAGCAACAGTCTTCAGAGAAGACACAAAACTGATAAGATCCACCCAACAGGGCTTAGGTTCCCAAAAGCATTGTGGTGTTAACTTAATCTTAACAGCTAATGTGTCTAACAGTGTCAGAAGCCACACCCTTCATCATGTGCGTTCATTAGGGGAAACTTGCTGTAGCATCCCTTTATAAACCTCAATGCTACAGTGTTATGATCCCTCTTGGAGAATCCCACTGAGGAAACTGTTGCATCAAGAGGCAAAATTTAATTTTCACCTATTTGACAGAACACATCATGTCCTGATGTATTTCTTATAATTTACTTTGCAGAAGAAAAAAAATATTCATAAAGGAATATCATGTATTGATATTTTAAATCAGTGTAAAAAACAATCTCCCAGGTTCCTTGCACAGGGACGGCCCATCAGTGTATTCATGATATGTATTAACATGTTTTAACATGCATTAACCCCAAAGGTCAGACCACAGAACAGGAGTAAACCCAGTGAACCAGGCAGAACGAATGGCGCATTAATTTGAACATGCTGTTCGGGCACTACTTGCCTTGCAAGATTATACAATAGAAGCTTCAAATTCTAGATAGTGATGTTCCCAAAAGCATTTTGTAAACTTAGCTTTTATGCTTATTTGTTATCCATAGAACAGTTCTTTCCCCCAGAACTACTGCTGGTAGAGATATAGGCACTAATGCCTCTTAGTGGACTTACTGTCTCAAATGTTCAGCAATTATAACTTTTTTCAGGAAACCGTCACAAATATGGAACATAATTTTAGACATCCACCTTTATTTGGCTTGCCAACCTCTATGATTCACTATTACTGAGAAATCTAAGGCAGTTGCTATGTTAATAGAGCAGACCCTTATCAAAAAATCCTCCTTCAGAAATAGGATAATAATAAAAAGAACATAGAAATAAAATAGTTTATTAATTATGAATGAAATGAATGCAGTGTTGTTGAGAGGTGTGTCTTCCTGACAGTGCAAAGACGAGCCTTAGGCTGATGGTCCCAGCTGTGTCAAGGCAATCAGGTTCAGGTTCAAACCTTCCATGGTGCCAAATGGGCAAGAACGCAGGATCTATCCTGGAAAGGGCAAAGCAAATGACACACCATTCAATTGGGCACCTATGGAGTTGTGCAAGAGCCCTCAGGGCATGTTCAAACACTTGATAGTACCATGCGGTCTGTCATTAAAAAGAAGCACTAGCAGGTTTTATAAGCTTTAGAACTGTGCCACACCCATAAGAGCTGGGGAGAGACCTTGTACCGTGAGAACTAAATTGCATATAAAATGGCAAAAATAAAAATGACAAATTGCTAGTACATTGATTGCTGCGTACATTGATTGAGGCCTTCTGTTGGAATCAAAACAAAATCAGTTTAAGTTTTATACTCGCATGCATAAATGAAGTGTGGATTGCCTCCTCTGCATTGCTATATTGGTGGTGTTCTAAAAAGGATGAGCTTTGCCTGAGAAAAGGGCACTGTTTGTGTCTTGAGCTGTTGAGGTAAATTACATAATGGAAAATGATTGAAAATGACATTTTAATTTTGCTTATTTACCAAGATAGTGTCCAGCTAGCCAGACCTCGAGACCTTCACAATCAGAGGTAAATACAAAATCCATCTACTTGGTTTTCTCATTCAGCCAAGTCCCGATCTGCCCAATTTTCTAGCAAGTTCCCTCCACCAGACAGCTGAAGACAATAAGGATGGGAACTCAATGAAAACACTTGGCTCTGATAACTGCTTCCATCGACCAGCTCCTCATTAAGAAGACACATTGACAATCAGTATGACGTTGCCAGTATGACTTTTCTCTGGTCTTTCTGTTACCTGCGGAGGGGCTTGGGACAAGATAGAAATTGTCCTTTAACACTGATCTAGGACCAGTTTTGTCTTCTGTAATTGTCTGGAGCATTTAATAGAAATCATTCAACTGTACTGTGTTGAAGATAGACAATTTTTTGTCCATTTCTATGTTCATTATTGGCAGGGTTTCAAATGAGTTCCAGCAACTTGCAATTATGTTGTACATTTTTTTTCTTTTTTTTCATAATGAGAAAAGAAGCAGTTCAGTTTATATTGTATATTTACTCCAGTGACACAAAAGCTAAACCATAAACTATGACAGATGCACGGATGGATTGTAGATTCTTGGTCTTCAAGGGGTTTCATTTGTATAGATACTATTATTCATACCCCGATCAGCCTCAATAGTAAAACCACTAATAGGTTAAATGAACAGCACTGGATAACTCATTACAGAAATGTCAAGAGGTTGGATGTATTAGACATTAAGTAAACAAGTTGATTTGTTGGAAGCAAGGAAAATGGATGAGCGTATTCATCTGAACGACTTTGACAAGGGCTGAATTGTGATGGCTGTACGAGTCAGTGTATCTCCAAAACAGCAGGTGTTTTCGGGTATTCGTGGTTTGCAATGATTAATGCCTAATAAGAGTGGTGGAACTGGCAGCAGGGTTATGGGTGCCAAGGCTCATTGATGCTTGTGAGGAGCAAAGGCTAGTCTGTCTCATCTGATCACACAGAAGATCTAATGTAGCACAAATTGCTGTAAACATTAATTTTGGCTGTGATAGAAAGATGTCAAAGTATCCAGGCCGACCCCTGTCCACTGGCAAAATCACCTGCAAAGGGCATGTGAGCAACAGAACTGGACCATTAAGCAACTGGAGGAGGTGGTCTGGTTTAATGAATCACATTTTCTTTTACATCATGGGGAGGGTAGGGGTGCATGTAATTAACTTTCATGGGGAAATTATGGCACCAAGATGCACTATAGGAAGAGGAAGCAAGTTAGCGTGCAACATTTTGCTACCTGCAATTGAACGCTACTATGACACACCTTCTACCTACAGACCAAGTACACCCCTTCAAAGCAGCGATACCCCCAAATGGCAGAAGCATCTTTCAGCAGGATAATGCACCCTGCCAGACTGAAAAAATGACTTGGCCTCCAAATTCCCCAGATCTCAATCCAATCAAGCATCTATTGGAAGTAATGGAAAAACAAGTTGGAACTAATGGAAGCCCCACCGTATAAAAGTATGTGCTCCTAAGGTCTTTGTGTCAGATATCACCGTACAGCTTCTGAGAGCTATTACGACAGGAACTTACACAATAAGAGCATGTGGTTTTGAATCTTGTAGGAGATCAATAAAAGGATTTATCATTTAATCCAGTTCATATTCATGTATACTAGATGAGAATAGACATGGTTGCTATTTGACATTCTACCGTTCCATGCACCATCTTTATATTCTGTTCACAACTATTCCAATATTTTTATGACTCACTAATATTCATACATATAATATGTGCAGCACACAAGAGACTTTACAACAACCAGAATAGGAGGCGTTGGTATTGGCTCAAGTTCAGTTTTCCATTAGTTCTAAATACTTGGAGTGTTCTTTGTTCCCAGTGGACATTTGTAATGGAACAGATGTCATGATCTTCGAAAATGGCTGTTAATAGAATTTGAACTAAGGACTGCGCTTAGAGGGAGACGTGATTTGCAAACAGATACATAGGTTAGAATATTGCTTTAAACTGAAAAAGAGTGCAGGAGCTGTAGTAAGCAGTTATTTTTCAGAATGTGTTTCCTTTTTAACAGATATAATTTCATTATACCTTATTGGAGAGGGGGGCATGTGTATGTGATAGAATTTTATAGCAACACCTAGCAGATTCAAACATTGGATTTAGATAGAAAATAATTATATTGCAGATTACAATGTAATGAGAATGCACAAAATGAAAGCTCTTGTATTTGTAATTGCACTATATCATTTCTTTTATATTGAATCCGATATGTAAAAATACAGCAAATTCAGCCAAATGCACATGTATCTTGTGCATCTCTATAAAACAATTGCCACTAGAATGGGAAGTCACACATGAGGCTAAGATCACCCTGCCCAGTATATGTAAAGTTTTTACCTTCTGCTCTAATGTTACAGTTTTGAAGATACAAGGTGTTTAGTGACATGTTTTTATTCTGAAATATTCTACATTACCACAAAATGCTAAAAACAGAGGTAGATGATGGGGCATTTCAGCAAGCTTGCAAATGTCATGACGTTTGGCCTCAGAGACGGTGCCAGCATGACAGAGCAAATGTTTGTCCTGCCTGTCAAACACATGCTGGTGCACGTCTGTACGCAGAGAAGAGCACTGACATTAAAGTGTCATTTTTACTGACAACACGGCACCCACTACAAATGAAGCTCTGTTATCAGGAGAAAGAATAGCCCTTGTGATCTACAAAATGGCATTCAAATATTACTATCTGCTGTAGATTCCCATCGAAAGCAGTACAGTGACTGAACAGGGGAGATGCTCATAATTCATGGCTGGTGGGTCAATTTTTCCCTAAAGGAGGTCATTAAGGATCAATATATGTTTGCCGTGTCAACCAAGGGTATATGCAGTGCTGAATTACCATAGTTTTAAGAACTGGTGTCTATGGGAAGGCTTTGTCCAGTTCTATTATTATTGTGAGAAGTTTTTTATAGGAAGGCACTCAATAAACTTTGACTTTGAACCAAAGAGAATTTGGTGACTCCACACAGCAGATCGTTGCGCAATATCCATAGTCCTGTGACAAGCTGGAGAGAGGGAGAAAGAGAGAATGAGTGGGCAGAAGGATTGAGGGGGAGGGGGATTCAGTGAGCATGCATTATGCAGTGAAGATGCCAGCAGCATAGTCCAATTCAATTTACGAGATCAAAACAAAAGTTGTTCTCTTTGAAGACACTTGGCACGAGGGTATCCAATTAGTGAATGACTCACATTTGATCCAGCCCAGCCCCTGCAAGAACATGTCTGAAACTGCTCTTACCACAGGTGCATATATGTGTGCCCACTTCATGTTGTGAAGGACCGGTTGAGGCACCGACTTGATTGAATTCCAGTTGGAGCCCTTTTGCATTGGGCCAGACAAGCAAAGGGAAGCAACAGGAATATGACAAGATCAGGCATGCACAATCCATGGATCCTCACATGTTGATTACATTGCACCAAATGTTCACTTTCAGTCTTCACTTGTGGAACCTGTGGTGAAGCAGTGGAGTAGAATGCCACTTTATTTAATTCTAAAATTAGGACCACTTCTTGGAATACTAAGTTTAGCTTTGTTCAGTTCTTCTAAATGATTAAAAGAAGCATGTTAGGAACATGTTTAAGGTGTACATTTCTCCACAGCAACTGTAAAGCAGTTTTTGCCTTTGGTAACAGTGTTAAATGTATAAAGTAAAAAAAAAAATGTGCAAGGAAGATAGCCAATGTGTTTACTTTGAAATTTTGAGCTAATAATAAAATTGTCAGGTACATATTAGTCTCACAAGTGTTTTTCTTTTACCTTAAACATTACAGTTGCTGTGGAGAAATCTACACTTTAAACATGTTCCTAACAAGCTTCGTGGGAAATTTGCATTGGTACAAAAGCAAAGTTGACAGCACAAAAGAAGAAAGAAGAAGCAGCAAAACAAATAGAATAAAGCTGTATAACACAACAGTATAATACAAAAAAGTACACAATACAAATTTTTTTTCCAAGGTTCTTTATTGAAGGTAGTTGTAGGTTATTTGCCTTGAATATTTCTTTGGAAAAAAAGGTGCATTTTAAAACCCCAACATGGCATTCTTATTTTCACTGCTAGTCAGTGTTTTACATGATAGTCATAATTGATAATGCACAAAAAAGATTAAGAATGAATCCAGCAGCTAGCTAGTTTGCCCACTAGAGGCAACTGAGCACAAGCAAAGTAAGCAAGGCAGTGTCAGGCAAGCTGTGCAGGCACGCTGAATCCTGGAAAACAAAAATTAGCCTGCCTAGCAAGTTTGACCCGTTTGCCGAACACCAATGAATGTTTTAAGGAAGCAGCAGGAAAAATGCATGTGTGTTAGAAAGTGATAGGATCTCATTTCTCAAAGACTTTCAGATTAACTACGGTAGGCAATGAATAAAAAAAGTCGCTATTAAACACAGGAGCCTTGATGACGAAAGCATTTATTTTTAGCGTTATTTAGATGAGTTCTCGAGTGCCATTTTCAAGGATAAAAAGAAGTTTGTAGCAAACCTAAATCACTGCATTCTCGTATGCTGAGAGCACCCTGGAGAACAATAAGAGTGTACGTGCCACCACAGTTTCCCATGCTACGCACACATACACGCACACACACTGTATCTGAGTAGCCCTCAGACCTTTTCCATAATGGAATGAATTAGGAGCCAATTGTGACTCTTTGGAACAGAGGCCTGTGGACGGCTGTGTGCGGCCATAAAGGAGATGAGTGCCCACACATAAAAGTGGCATATTGGATTAAATACAGATGGGTCCGCTTGATGTGTGAGATGACTTTGACCCTCTTCTGGGGTTAGCCTCCTGCCCTCTGGTCTGCCTATCTCCTCTCATTCCTGCCACCAAATGAAATGCAGTCACTCAAGAGGGCTCCAGCTGACACATCCTGCTCCGATGGAACTGCCACACTGTTTTGATTAAGGACGTCGATCTGAAGCTCTAAGTGCTACTGCACCTCATTGTGTGAAAGTCATTTACCGAGGATAGGAAAGGCTTATTTTACCGAGTGGCAGCCGTCGAGTGCTGATTAAATGCATTGTGTATGTCTGTGGGTGTGGAACAGCTGTGTTGATGATCATTGATAAGCTTTGTGTTACATGTTTAAATAGGCTTCCTCAGTACCATAAGGGAAATATAATGAAGGGGCCCAAAATATAGAGGGGAAAAACTAATTGCTCCATACAGACAGTGTTACATCCATAAATAGCATAATGATCTGACTATGCATAGCAGATGATGTCTCTATCTCTCTCTCTCTCTCTCTCTCTCTCTCTCTCTCTCTCTCTCTCTCTCTCTCTCTCTCATATATATAAACACACAAACACACACTCAACTGGACTTTTTATAATGGCCCCTTTTTTCACTTTTTTGCTCAGATGTTTTTGTTCAGACAGTCGCAAAACATAATTGCTACACAGTTTAAGTTGATCTGCAGTGTAATGGGCATCCTTCCATTCCAGAATGTCCGTACAAGAGTCATGAGACTAGAGTTTATGACAAGCAAGACAAATAATAAATACAATAAATATGATGGCTGCCCTGCCAGCATTCTTTTACTCTTGTTGACAGCTTAGCTGTCAGAATGACCCTTTCAGAAACACTCTGGAGGCAAAGTTTGGTGCGGTTGTTCTTTTCCTCTAAATTATGGATCTCTTGCCAGAATCATCAGGAAACTGCAGGTAGTGATCCAGTAGTTTTTATCTACTGATAAAGAGGACTTTTATGTCATTACATTGGAAGTATTACGAGTCCATTAAATGTTTGTTTGTGCAGACAGTGAATGCCATAATAGTCAACATTCTCCTCACTGGCTTGTTGTGTCTTGGATGCAATAATAAATCATGCAAACATCACACACATCTCCGGAATCGTTCCTTGGATTAAGTACTATTACTATTGCAATCTGGTGATGAAGATAATGACACATAATAACACTTCTAGGCTTGCAAGCTGAAACCTTTTTCTAAATGCAGGAAAGAAATCATAGCAAGCCCCAGAACTCTGCAGCCTGAAGCTTTCCCATCCTTCCTCTGTAAGGTTTTTCAATTCATGAATAAAGCAGGTTTTACAGAAGACACGCGTTTGATGAAAAGTTAATGACTTAGACACAGGTAAATCTATTCCTTTTTCAAAGGGCTCTGCCTGACATCAAAACTTCTTTCATACAGTAATGACTTCCAGCCCATAAGGTCATATTGTTGCAGCTTAGTTTGTCACTCCTGATTCAGCTGCTTGAGTTGAATTAGATGTGCTGCTGTAGTTTCACATGTGTAGCATTTTTTATGTTGTTTGTTTATCATATATGATCTAAAATACATGACAGAATTTTGTTGTAAACAGGTGCATGCTTTATCTAACTAGATTATACAAAGATTTCTCTTTTTTAGTTAATTGTCAGTTTTAAATGCTGTGCATATTATTGTGTTAGTGTGGTTTTGTATTAAGCAGGTGCATGTTTTATCATGCCAAGGCAGGACTAGATTATGCAAATGTTAGGTTTTTTTTTTGTGTTTTTTTTGATAATTGTTATTGTGATTATTGTGTTAGTGTGTGATGAAAGGTTTTTGGAGAATATTTTTAATTTTATTCACTCAATTTGGACCAGCCCTGAAAAGAAGAGTCCTGTTTTTACAAAGGCCTACAGAAACCCGGCTCTGTGTCATATTGGCTTGCTTTTGCAGACCAGACAATGAGGTCAGGGATCAGAGGTGACATATATACTGACTGAAGAAAAAAAAACAAAAACAGAACCGAACCAAAAATAAAATAAAATAAAAACTGACCATGTCCTGGAGGGAAGGATGCTGACTGAAACCACTCACAATCTGAGTGAAATAATTCATTTCAAGCTGTCAGTCAAGGGTAGACAGGGTGTCTAGTTCAAGGCTGAAGCCATCAATCAAAAGGGTCTTCCTCACCATACTGAGCCTCATCTGCTGATCCTAAATGACCTCATGTAGGACTAACAATGCACCCACTGTGATCTGTGCCAACACCTGCTAGCCAACTACTAATGTGAAATAATAATTAATTATCAGCAAATATTTCACATTAAGTCATATTTGATGGCATTTTAAAAAGTTTTATATGGTTTTGTAATACTTATGTAACTTACCAAATATTTATGTCTCACAGGTCAGAAAGTGGGTTAATTTTGCATGGAAATGAGAATTTAATTTTGGCAGATATCCACCATGGATCATCTTTCTGCCCACACTAGTGGTAACTCTGATCTACAAGCAGCACAGGACACAAGTGCTTATTAATTTTATTCAGTTCCTTCTGCCAGCTCAGAGAGCCTACACCCTCCCACTTCACACATGACTTTAATTCAGCATAGATATTATTATGGTTTATTTGGAGAAAATAAAGTTGCTTTAATATTTGCTTTGAAAAACAAGTGCTTTGAAAAACTTTGCATAAGTATAATTAGGTCTGAAGAGCATTTTTACACTCCTTGCCAAATTTCAGCATTGATCTATTGGTATTTAAATAATTTCATGTTTTGTTTGTTTTACATTGACCCTAAGCAATCAAACCGAGTGTTCCTCTAATAGTGATGAATCATCCCCTGCAGCTTATTATAGTCTCCCTGAAAATCAGTGGAGAGTCATACATGCTTCTCCCTCTTGTTTTACCTCCAGTGTTTATGAAGAGCTGGGCAAATTTAGAATCAAACAAAAAAGTGACGGCTTACTTTTTAATAACACAAACCTTTATAAAATACCACATTAAAAGAACAAAAACATGAATTTTCTTTTCATGCAGTATGGTGTTGACAATTCTTGGAAAGTGCACCAACGAAGTGTCTCGTTGTTTTATCAATGAAAATTATCAGTTTTTTCAGCTTGCAACCAGCTGCTAATTGTGTCACATACAATGTAAATACACTTTCAAAATTAATGTAGGTGTCATCAATAGATCAAAACATTTTTATAAGACTATATCATATCCAAGTTTTATTATGCAATTTTAACTGTGTAATATTAAGCCTAGTAACATTTTAAAGCAATGCATCCTCACCCTCATGGTTTTAAAGCAGCATTCCTTATTTGTTGGTGTCCTCATAGATTAGCAATTGAGTAGCTAATTAAATTGAACCAAGCATTTCAGATTTGCGGGCTATGTTAAACCTTGATTTCAAGCTTGCCAAAAGTATCCAGATGAATTTAGCTACTTTAAGTTGCAGCCATTGCTGACACAGGCATTTAATTGCTCACACAGCTTATATAATCGCTGTAGGGAAGCATTGCCAGTAGACTGTGATGCTCTGGAGCCATATTTCAGCCTAAAGTCAACATGCCCAGCGCTTCAGCTTCAGAAGTATAAACCCCCCCCGGGCTGTGCTGCAGTGCACCTGTGTTCTCTGGAGTGATGGAGCTCCATCCAATACCTTTGGGACGAGTTCAAGTGATGTCCCTGAGAAAATCAGTCAACATCAACAGATGACTTCACTGATGCTCTTGTTGAATGCAATCAGATACATCCAGATGTCCCAACATGTAGTGTAAAGCCTCATGAGGTTCCTGCAGCAGACAGAGAACAAAACAACATTGGAGCAAGTGTCTATAAACTCCTAAACATGTAATGTATGTGTTTTTGTTTTGTTAGAAACTTGACATGAAATCAATTCACAATGTCTATCTCCTGTCAAGCTTGAATCATTGCCTGCATATAAGTCCCTGCTGTCCTATAGAATAGCCTGGGCTTAAAATTCATGACACACAAAGGCACAATGTTTCTGTGGCTACTAGTAAATTATACTATTCCTCTGAGCTTCATAAGGCTTTCTCGATGCAAATGAGTGAATTTGTATACTTTCACACAAGATTTAACTATACATCAACAGCACAAAATGCAGTTTAGACTGAAATTCACACACACACACACACACACACACACACACACACACACACACACACACACACACACACACA
>JBBPDC010000007.1:7001996-7024056 GCA_037974485.1 Hemigrammopetersius urotaenia | reverse complement strand
GTTTTAACGGTAGAGCAGTACGTTCTAATTCAAATGTAGTACCTACTCAAGTAGTATGCGATTTCAGATGCAGCCATCATGTAGCGAACCGTGACTCATGTACCGTGACGAATACATGTTACTGTTACATATATATATATATTAGTATGCCCAGAAGTAAAACAATTAGTTTTGCTTTGTGGTTACAAGTGACTTGTTTTTTTTTTTTTTTCTTTTCCAACCCCAGCACAACAGAGGCTAATAGGAGTGTTTTAAACTCCCAATTGAATGTCAGGAATAAGGATTGCAATTGGAAATTCATTAGCCCACGATTAGGTTAATTGTATTTGTTCAGAGTGGGCAGCTATTGGAGGGCTGGTTTAAATGAGTGGCATTTTATAGTATGTGACTTGATGTTAAGTTCCATGGAGATAGTGGAGATAAAGTACACCACATAAGAGGAAGTGGGAGAGGGTAAAACTTGGGACTTTTTCTCTGCACTATATGATATAGTCTTATAGGGTTCTAACTTGCACGTAAGTGCTGTTTGTACTTTCTCTGTTCTCAGTTTTCATTTTGTCCTGCTTAACCAAGGTTCTCTGCTAGTCATTTCAGCCTTCCTCTATCTTCAATTTAATCCTTTGTTTAAAAAACTAAATCAGCTGGTAGCACTGCCATTTGAGAGGTGTCCATTTTAAATGCCTGCACTAAAACTACTGTAACCTGGTTAAGACTTGCAGTCAGTAAGACTTCCCTGGGCAGCATCCCATGTGGCATTCATTTCAGTGTCCACTAAAGCAGGGTTTATGGTTTAGGCAAGTTTGGGATTCTTGAGGCTCAAATGATGAACAGTAAGGCTTATCTATCTAGACATCAGTCTACACTATTCTCCTGTAATCAAAGCAAAGACAGCCTCTATTGTCTAGGGTAAAAACAGGAGCCCCTCCTCTATACCTTTTTAGTGATAGAGGTACCATCTTTCTCTGTGACTGTTCTAATGAACCAGTAAAATTCTCTTTTGCTGTCAAGAAAGAAATACCTTGTAAAAAACGCATGCCATCTTTTTCTAGAGTTTTTGAAATATTTACATGCTATGTTGGTATGCAAGTAAAAAATTTCAACCATGGCTATCTAGAGACAAAGGGAGCTGAACTTTTAAAATGATGAAAACCTAAAGGCAGTCTTTCATGTTTTCGATGCTTATTTTGAATTGTAGATGGAGCTGATACCAGAGCCTGACCCGGATGATGAAGGAACTAAAATAAGTGTAAGTATACACAAAGTATTCCAAATATTTACTACCAATAATATTAGAACGCAAACTGCATGTACTATTGTATGTAAATATTTTTAAACATTGAATAAATAAGGATTATATTCTGTTTGTAACACATTCAACTCACACCTGTCCAGTAGAATGTATAGTGGATGTCACCACAATAACTTAAAGACTATCTATCTATACAAAGCCCATATTACAAGCCCAAAAGCTAATTTCTCACATGCATGTAAAACAAAAGGCCAAAACTCTGTGATAGATTGAATGCTACTTAAACCTTGTGCACCATTTCCTCCACAGACAGTCAAGGTCCAAGGCAACGACATTTCCCACAAGCTACAAATCTCACGGGTGAGCATGAGTGATGAGGGACTGTATGAGTGCAGAGTCACCGATGCCAACTACGGAGAACTGAAGGAGTACAAAGTCCAAGCCTACTTGAAGGTCAATGCCACAGTCCGCAGAGGACTCAAGAAGACATCACCCCTGCACCTGACAGATAAGAAGCCCCGTAAGAGCAGCTCGGCTTTAGGCCAGGACAGCAACGGCATGAGTTCAGACCAGCGCTCCCAGTCCACTTCTACCTCCCAGTCATCACAGTCAAAAACAGTCAAACACAGCGCAGGGTCAGGTAAGAGTGCTGCACTACAGCTTTCCAAACAGGTCAGCTTAAAACTGGATTTTAATTCCATTTTAATTCCGCAGACATTGTTGAACTCATAACGCCTGCCACAAAAAAAAAAGATTCATAGTATTTTAAAATTCATAGTATTTCATGGGTATATGTTCAATTTCCCACCCGTGGGACTAACAACATGCTATCTTATCTATTTTTTGGTTTTGGACTGTGAAGCCTGAGAAAGATAACTTACCTGAGGTTTTCCACACAGGTTGAAATCACAGGTTGTCCATTCTGTACAAAACAGTATTTTGAGTCACACACAAAGACAACAGTGAAATATCTCTATGCTTACTTCCCTCTCTGATAGCCTGACTTCAGCTGAACACCAGGTCCACTCCCACAGCACCCACAACAAAGCCAAGCCTGGTTATAAATCAGTAATCACTTTAGAATACATCATTGCTCACCACTGTATAACCGTTGAAAATGAAGAAGTTACATTAAAAGTTTTACAGTTTTTCAATTGTTAATAAGGTTTCTAAATAAAATTAGGTTAATAAGGTTTTTCTGGAAATTTATATCCAATAGTGTTGATTCAAACAGTAAATTGAAATTTACTTCAGACAGTAGTTAAAAGTAGTATAAGTAGGACAATAGTAGTGGTTTTACAATAAAAACACTCAACTGGAGCTACCATGACGGAGTGCACTAGTTATGAGCTTTAGAAGTCAAATTCTGAAAGTAACTTTTGAAATTTAATAGGTTTTGTAATAAGCTTTATACGAACTGCAGCAGAACTCATAATGGAATTTATAGGAGGGCCTGTAAAGGACTTTACAGGGACGTTTCTGCTGCCAGTAAAATCTATAACTCTGCTCATCAATTCAATAAAGGCGGCATTGCATAAGGGTGCTAACGCTGCTCTAAATAGTAGATTTATTAGCATCTTTCAGAAACTTGTTTGCCTCAACATTCCGATTTCCCATAAGAAGTCTGTAATGTAAAAGTATGTTGCTGGAGGCCTGTTTTATCAGGCAACTTTTGACAGTCTTTTAAAAAATAATGACTGCAAGAACCTCACGATGCATTACGATGTGATTAGAGGGAAGCTGTCAGAGTGAATGCACTAAAATGAACCTCATAAGCCAAACAAAAGCAATGTCTTGATCCACATCTGAACTGACGTACCATCTTAGATTAAAGTGTTATGCGCTTCGGTGGAATGTGTCCGTTGGATGCTGGAAGTGGAGGAGTCAGTGAGATTTGGATGTTCTCTGCATTGACAGAATAGCTAAAACAATCCACTTAAAACAATGAGGACATCACAGTCTAGTTTATTTCACTAACACACTCAATTACAGAAAAATAGAAGAGCAGATACAAAAATAAAAACACAGACCAGTCACAGCATTAAAACCATCTACCTAATATTATCTCCATTGTGTTACCAAAACAGCTGTGACCTATCAAGACACGGACCCCACGAGACCTCTAACGATTGCTGTGCACCAAAACATTCTTTAAGTCCTGTAAGTTGCATGGATCAGATTAGTTTGTCCAGCACATCCCAAATGCTTAGTCAGATTGAGATCTGGGGAACTTGACAGCTCTTGATTCTGTTCCTTAAATAGTTCTTGAACAATTTTTGCAGGACACATATCTGCCATTTGAGAATACTGTTTCCATAAAATGTCAACAGTGCAGCAATGTCTGGGTAGGTGATTTGACCACAGGAATGCCAGGACCCAACATTTTCCAGCAGAACACCAGTGCATCACACTGCCTCTGCTGGCTCTGCTGGCTCGCCCTCCTCCCAAAGTGCTTTTTGGTGCATCTCCTCTGCAGCTAAGTGACAGATAAGCAGTCAGCCATCCTCATGATGTAAAATAAAAGATGATTCATTAGTCCAGGCTGCCTTCTTCCATTGCTCCATGGTCCAGTTCTGATGCTCACATGCTCAATGTAAGTGCTTTGGGCAGTAGACATAATCCAGCATGGGCACTCTGACCTACAAAGCCCCATGACCTGCAACATCCGATGCTCTGATACATTTATGGCATTTAGCAGATGCTTTTATCCAAAGCGACTTTCATTCCCTAACTACAGGGGTCAGTCTCCCTGGAGCAACTTGAGGTTAAGGGTCTTGCTCAGGGACCAAGTGGTGGTGTGCTGAAGGTAGGATTTGAACACATGGCCTCTAGACCAAGAGGTCAAGTATCCTACCATTAGGCCACCACCACACATTTTTGCTCTAGCTAGCATTACCCTTTTCAGAAATTTGTGTTGCAGTAGATCGCCTGTGTGATTGGACCAGATGGTAAAGCCTTCGTCCCCCAAGAGCAGCGATTATTTGGGCATCCATGACCACTTTTTCCTTCTGTAGACCACTTTAGGTTTGCACTAACCACTGTATACTGGGAGCACCATACAAGGCCTGCCATTTGGGAGACCCTCTCATGTTGCCATCACAGTCTTGCCCATGTCAAAGTCACTCTGATCTTTTTACTTGCCTGTTTTTCTTGCTTCTAACACATCAACTTCAAGATCTGACTGTTCACTTACTGTCAAATACATCCCACGTCTTGACAGATGTCATTATAATGAGATCATTCACTTCACCTGTCCGTGGTATTAATGTTGTAGCTGATCAATATCTTCAGACAGGCCTGTGCCTTCAAAACAATCCTTGAAAGTATATAGAATTTCTAAAGACCACCTCAGTGGGTGAGCTTGGATAAAATTAAACACAATGACAATAATAAAGCAAACACAAATGGAGATTAGTTCCATAATTACCACTCAACTCTTGTTTCTTGAGCTGAAGTGCCTTAAGCACTCTTACCTAACTACACATCCACAGTAAGCCATCTGCAAAATCAGCGAGCTCTAATTACAGATCATGACATTCTGACACCATCCCTGGCTCCGCTTATAGCTAATGGGACAGAGCTGGTTCTAAATGTATAGATGCAATGTGTAATCGAGGGCTCAGAGAGCATTTCAGGCCTGAGTGAAAACAGCCTGCAGGAGTGATTAATTATTCTCTACAAAGAGAAGGAGAAGATGCGGGGAGACTGAGCCCTGTGCGATTGCTTCTCCTCCATGATGCTCCTGTTCACTTGATCACCGTGGGCTAAATGAAATCTGGCAGGGAGGAGCAAAGGGTCGTGAGCCTTCATCTCTCTCTCTTGCTCTTCTTCCTCTCCTTCCTATATTGAACTTGGCTGAGAGAGAGACTCCCCTGACACCTCTCCTCTCAAAGAACCGCTGCTTTTGGTCTGAAGGAAGAATCCTGTAAATGTCACAGTGATTTACTGAAAATTTCATTTTCCATTTCCTCAATGTTGCCTTGTTATTAGGGATTTTATGGCTAAATATACAGCCATCTCTCTCTCTCTCTCTCTCTCTCTATCTCTCTCTCTCGTACGTGCTCCCCCTTGATCTCACTCTCCTCTAACTCTCACATTCTCTTCTATATACTTGTTTATTATTTATATTACTTTTACAGGTACATAACAAGTTTGTGAGATCTGCTTTGATGTTTTTAGGCCACCTATTTTAATTCCACTGTTCAAAACAAGACCGGAAAATGAGAGAAAATAACTGCAGAAAAAAAAGATCAAAATCAGGGGCGTCCATTGTCTAGCGAAAACACAGCCTCATTCTTAGTCAACGTGCTTTCTACCTTAATAAATGCACTAAAATGAATTTAATTGCCTATACTTCATGCGATGATACTTCCAATGCAAATGCATGGCTGGTTGCTCCAGTTTACGAGTCCCATTAAATTAAAAAAAATCTATTAATTCACTGCCTCCTATGTAAAATTTTCATGATTGTTCATAAATCATCTCTATATATAATTTGCTGGGGAAAAAACAGCACAAACATGCTTTCCTTGGGCAATTAGTCATTTGACAAATCTCAGTACATTTCCACAGTTCAGCCCCTCCTGCCTCTGTGTACACAGAGCTGTAGTGTGCAGCACGCTGGAGTGGCTTTGGACCAGGGCGAGGATGCAGTCTCTGTAAAAATGTAGGTTGCATTGCCCTCTCTGACAGCTAAACCACAATACAGGCAATCAAAAATATCGAATGCAAAACATATTGAACTGTAAAAGAAATCGGCTAGGCTCGCTTAGCTGACATCAAATGAAAAGGCCTCCTTTTCCTCAACCTGCTTCCTTAACGCATGCGTCAGTTCCCTTCACAAACAATTTAAATGGTGAACCAAAAGTCATTCTGCTTGATGTGCTCAGGCGGTCAGATAAAGCCCTTCTGCTACACCGCTATCAGCACCGATGCTCGATTCTCAGATAGATGAGTTCGCAACCCGTGTGCTTACTGGGAGGTTTTTAAGCAGCAATTTTCTCCGTATGTAGGGTGGAGTGAATGGATTCAGAAATCGTTTAGGTGAAGGCATCCCCAGCAACTTGAGGTCACGTCAGTGGTAGGCATTTACATAAATGGCTATTTGTGACCGTTAAATGTCGGTTTGGCTTCTGTATGGCGAGGCTTCCCAGGAAGAGCGAAAAGCTTTACATTAGGGATGTATTCTTTTTTATGTTCTTATACTATGGATATACATGTTCAGTGCGCTGCATGATGATCTCAATGCAGAATGTCTAAACATATATCTTTGAAAATATAAAAAATAAAGGTGCTGAAAATGCTTCTTTCAGAAATGCGAGTTACAAATCAACTTTTCTATGGATATTCTTCATATTTTTTTAATGGAATGTGGGTGTGAAGAATCTTCCACACTAACTAAATGTCTGAAGAGGTTTTAAAGCTCTGTAATCTAAAAATCCCTCTATGCACGGAAATAGTGTAGTAATGTGCAACCAATGTACCATTCTGAACAGATAATACCAAAAAAAAATGTTTGTAGTTTGGTTTCACTATGAGAAAGTTTCTCAAACAGAACAACCATGGAAACATTTCCACAGAATCTTAGGGTCTGAAATCATTTACTATTAACTCTGTCTCCATTTGTTTCACACAGATATTGATTAGTAGAGAATACATGTTCAGGCACAGCATATGTGAAGGTCCTTTAAGTCAAAGGTTATTCACACTCAAGATAATTTTATAAACTTTGTTCTTTTGGGAAACAAAAATAGTTCTTCCATGCCGGAGTTTAAAGAACCCTTTGTGGCACCCAAGAGTGCGTTCCAGGTTCCATAAGTCAAATATGTATGAGTATTGAACTCAGTCCTGGATTCAATATAATGTTTATTTATTGTGGTAAATTTATTGTGGTAGCTATAAGAAGACCTAAAACTGGCAAAAATCCATGTTGTCTATGATAAGTGGTGACTGCTAGTGTGCATGTAATTGATACCCATGATTCACTGTTTGCTGTTTGCCTCTGTCAGCTTGAAGATATTGATGCGGCTGTAATTTCTTCCCCAGGTACCAGGATAGCTACGAGCTATGGACTTGCTATCCTGCTTTTTGCTAGTGGCTGCGTCTGGGAAGCTTTGCTATAGTTGTTGACTCCTTTTTTTTCCCAGATCCACTGTTCTTAAAGCCAATATTGAAAAAAATATCACTTGCTCTTACCTTGGAGTGGATGGCACAGATGTATCTTGCATAAAACCAATATTTGCACCCAAAATGTTATAGTTATCTTCACCAGAATCACTTTTTTTTCCCAAAAGCTTTGGAGGATAAGACTGTCTCCTTGGACATGTGTTCTGTGCTCCAGAAGATTAAATACAACATGGACGCAATGAATTATGGGCTACCTTTCACCCATATACTCTTATTTTGCTGTATTTTTCTGTTTATATCCAGCTGTGAATTTAATATGACATGCTCTGAAGTTCGGGAAGAATTTATATTTGTGTAATATATAAATATATACATACAGATGCATATATAATGATTTGATTTTAAGCCTCCTTGGACTCTGTACAGCTTGCATTCATTCTGGAATACTATGTGTGCAAGGACACCGAAGAAAATGTGAACATAACAGCACTGGCATTTAAGTAAATATTGTGGCTGGATAAGTAATGGAGTTCTGCTTAACTGTGTGATGTTCTAAGCTGTTTAATCTGCTTTGAGATTTCCTGACTTTATTTGATGCAGATTGTTGTTCTTGCCTAAATGCACATGCCATTCTATGTTGTTGTTGGGTTGTTTTTTTTTTGACATTTTTATTTTTAGTTATGCATAATAAATGTGAGCTTATTTCTGTTATCACTGCTAGTCTTGTTGTGTATTTAAGGACATCCAAAACAACACATCATGTGCCATAACCGTGCCTACTTGGCATGTCTAAGAAACGATGCTTGGACACGTACTAATTAGCCTACTGAGCACTAAATTGCGCACAGCCATACCATTTAAGGATTCAACAAATACCAACCTCCTGCTTTATTCCATGACAGGCGGTTTGTTCAGTGAGGAGATAAGTCGAAATAGGAAATCCTCAAGTCAGCTTTGGTGGCCCCCTGATATCTTCTATAATCATAAAAAGCTGAAGACTCTTAAGCACACTGAGCATTGTCTTCTTTCCTATATATCTTGAGTGTGGTTTGGTGCTTCTTTTTGATCTTCTGAGTATATCCTCATTTCCACAAGGCCTTGACAATGTGACCTCCTGCTTCAAAACCCATTATATTTGATCATCGAATTTTTACTGTCTACACAGACTCAATTTTTCCCACCTCTCTCGGTGGGATTTACAATATGCACCCGTACACAAAAGGCATCTGTCTCCATAGCATCAGAGCCAAGTTTAAAAAAAAAAAAAAAAAACAGACAAAATACATATTTAATGTACTGTGAACCACTAAAATGAATAGTCACCAGTGGTCAAGATTGGTCCAGAATTTAGCATGTGCATTATTTTTTGAATTCATGATGGTGGTCACAGAAGACACAGAGAAGGCTCAAACCACCACTGTAAGCTAAGACGTAGGTTTTCACAAGAACTGCAGCATTACAAATCTACACTTGGTCTTATGACTCTGCACTCTTAAAAATAACAATAGACAAACTTGATGCTGTGCTAAAGATTAAGGAAATTTCACCACAAAGCTGCAGCACCAAAGGAGCACTATGGGGTGCTGAAACCTCGTAGCACCCCAGAACATTAAATAGCATCTTAATAAATATGAATTGGTTTTAAATATATTTCAATCACTTAAATATGTTTTGTAGTAGTGTCTGCATTGGGCAGAAAATATTGCTCAGCGGTGCCAGAGAAGTGGATGTCAAAAAATGTGTTCAGCTAAAGGCAACACTAAGCATCAAAAGGTACCATTTTAAGCACCAACAAAGCTCAGATACATAAGCATTCATTTCTAAGGTAAGGCCATTTTAACTTGCTTAGTTGACTGTATTGCATCGTATGAAACAGTTTTAGAATATTTGTGATTTGTGAATTGAACAAGAGAATTTTGGATTTATGGTGATGGTGACATGGTCATTTCTTGGTACAGTATCAGATAGTTCATTAAATTGGATTTTTATACCTGGTGCCTGCAGTCTGCTTTAATAATGTGCATTGTTGATGTGGCTTGTATGTGTCATCTAAAAGTTTTAGCATTTAAACATTTTGTCTGTTTTCCTGTCCTGGCAAAGAAACATGTAGTGCTGATGACTAATTTGGCCTGTGGGGAAGTCCATTTTCTTGTACAGCATAGATTTGTAGGTTATTTTGTCAATAATTAATAATTGGTTCAATATGCCACACAGAATAATTCAAGACCCCCCACTTTTTCACAAATGTAGTCTGTGCACTAGCTCCTGCTGTGCATAGTTCAGATACGCCAAAGCACACAGTCTGATGCCGCCCCAGTCACTACATGGAGTCTACAAGTTTAGATGAACCCTTTACTTCACTACAGCATGGAAGTGTTACTTCTGGGTTTATGAGGGGGTTAGATTTGTTGTTTGCCGTCATATGTTATCTAGTTATAAACAAATCATTAAGACCAGCTGACACCTCTAAATAAAATTCATAATCACATCTAAATATGACCTTTAGAACAGCCATCATTATGCAGCACTGAGTCTTTCATCTGCTAGGAGGCAGAGATCTGTCTATCCGTAGTCTTGAATTAGTCATCACCAGCACTCCAAGCCATGTCTATTAAGTGCACCCTGTAAATAAACAAAATTCACTCTGAAATGGTCAAAATCCACTTTGTACTGGATTTACATCTTATTCTCCATTGAAACAGCTTTAAGTTAGTTATGAGCCAAAATCTCACCGATAAACACAGCAAGTCTATGTAAACTGCATATGAGATGTCAGGTATTTGAATGTGATTCAGACCTGTTCAACTGATGCCTACATCTGTGTCCCATCTGTGTAAACATCACTGTAAATTAAGCAAGTGGCATGATTTTCTTCATGTTTTTCCTCCAAAACACTAAAATGTGTTTGCTACAGTGTTGTCAGTGGTTTATGGATATATTTGCTGCAGAGACTTTCCATCTTCTCCATAATCTCTGGGATTTCACGTTTTGGCGACACCCACAGCATCCTCTTTTCCTGTAGAAAAATGCACACCATTCTCCTTGGATTGTACAACAGGAGCTGCCTCCTGGATTTATGGATATACTGGTTTGGATCACCGTCAGCCTGAGGCATGAACTCAGCACCCCTCAAACCATGGAATCCAAAACCTTGCATCTTGAAACCTCGTGGATATTCTTTCCTCCCACGTCTTTCAAAAACAAAAGTGAAAAAAATAAAAAGAAAGAAGTGATAAAGATATACATTTAATCCGCGAGTAAGTAATCCTCTGCTGACTTTGCTGTTATTTGGAAGTGACTGCCTCCTGAACTGTGAAGATTTCATGAGGTTTTCATTGACACTCTGTACAGCAATGTGGTAGTTTGTACTACAGTGTCAATAAAAGAGTTCTTGTTATGTAACCAACCGTCTTTCTTGGCTGGTCAGTGATGGATTTGTACAACATTTAGAGTTTCTGCAACATGTGTATTTTTTTTTCTGGGGCAGAGCTGGAATGTGTGATTTACAGTCTTTGCTTCAGGCTTTCAAAAATTTCAATAATTCTGCCAGAAAAGATATTCATCAACTGACATTTAGAATCTTAAGCATTTCCGTCTCCCGAATGCTTCCCTGCGAATTCAGAATTATGTGAAATGTAATTAAATCGCTTTGCAACGCCATCTTTAATGTTGTTCAAACTCCTACACTTACTCGTCTCAAGGGCTTTTACTACAGGAATTATCTTGTGCTTTTGCAAGAGATGTCAGCCAAAAATGTATCATGACAGGAATATAATGAACAAAGACCAAGAAGTCAGTGTGAGCAGTAATGCTGAGAGGGATGAAACAAGATGTTGAAGCTCCTTTTCAGTACAATTTTAGTCTTGTTACATTTCAAGGTGGATCTAGAAGTAGTCAGTCTTCAGGCCTTCTGAACAAATAGTTATTTGAGTCTCAGAGAGTTGATCAAATATTGTTCTTGTCTCATCCAGGAGGACTCCACTTGACATTTCTGCATGCAGAGCAGATGTTTCCACCACTGGCAGCTGTTATTTATGACCTCACCTGATATATACCAGTTAACTGGGTGTAGGGATGGAGCTGGCAGGATTTGAAACCTAATCTGAATCATTAAATCTAATTGACACAAACATATTTTTCTCCATTCCCCTAAAGATCTTTTCCTTCTATTGACAGAATTATTAGATCACACACTAGTGTTGTAGTCAAGACCGCCTAAACCAAGACCAAAACATTGGGTACCGGAGGGTATCAAGACCAACATACTGATGAGACTGTGGGGCATCAAGACCAAGACACACTAAGGCAAGAACAAGACCAAGGCTGTTTGAGACCAAGACTAAGACCGAAAACAGACTAGGGCTAGAATCGACATCACATCACTCAGATCAACCATAGAGAAAAAAGGCGTTGCTGTACAGTGTCATTATTCGTTAAATCAAATTCATGGTACCTTTCAAATATATTGTCCGTATGTTGAGGCACGTAATAAATAATGATACTGTTCTGTGATGATGTGCATGCGCAGTTTTCTTCTTTCCCATCCCATCGAGATCGTTTTGTCCAAGAGCAAGACAAGACCGAGACCAAATAGAGTTGAGACCACAACAAATTTGAGAACTACAGCATTACCACACACAGAGCATTTTCATGGATTTTTGTTTTCAAATATTTATCAACATAAATATTTGAGAGAAAAAAAAAATAATAATATTATTTGAGAAAAAAAGAGAAATGTAAACAAGACCCCCCCCCCCAAAAAAAAACACTAAAAACTAAATCTCCACGTAACCAATAAAATGTCCATGTTGTATGAGACACATAAAACCATGTAGCAAAGCCTGAATAACTAATGTTCCTCTGTTACCCCAATAAATACAAATCTGTATCCAAAAACACAACAATTTAAATTTCAGCATGATACATATTTAGTTGAGCCCCACCACAGGAAATGGAAATTACACTACAATTACTAGGAATACTTTTCAATGAGAACAATACCCAATCACCCTCTCAATCATCCCCCCAATTTTACTGTTTATTTGGGGAAGATTTTGGCCTTTGGTGAAAGTTCAGACCAAAATATCTAGATCCAAAAAGGCACTTTGAAATTCACATCTGATATTTGCAAGTGCCGTGGTGTTTGTGCAATCAGTAGAATGGGTAAAATGAGGATGAGGGAAGATTGGCGGAGTGGGAAATGGAAGCCAGGGGTGGAATGGCTCACATCAGGGTGGAAGTGGAGAGTGATTTACGGGTTCACTGTTTACTAATTTGGTCAACATCACATGCTTATTTATGTGGAAATGAGCAAAGCCTATCCTCTGGTGCTTTCACTGAGGGTCCAGCCATCCTCCGGCTCTGATATGAGCTGGTGGGAAATTGCAGCATGAATAAATCAGAACAGTGCACTCATCGATATGATTTTAAAGTTTATTAATGCACTGAATATATGCCATTTCCACAGTTCAGACTCCAAAATATTACCATTTTTATTCAAGGTCCACCAGAGGTATTTGTAATTACTGTTAGCAGAGAACAAAAAAGACCATGAATCAGGATTTGGTTTCTGTCAGCTTGAGCATTCACTGAAAGGTAGGAGAGAAATGAATGAGGTAAAATGTTTCAATGTTTCAAAGATTTTTTGAGAGTGCCAGTAACTGTGGCACAATGCTAAAGGTGTGACTCCTGTTCATCCAATGTTTCTTCTAAAATCAAGGGTAATAACTTGGAATGTGTCAAGTCATGTCAAATGAAGTCAAATGTATTTATATAGCCCACTATAATGCTCACTGTGCATTCAACGTGCGTCAAAGGAATAGAATAAAAAAAGGGTAAGCATGAAAATAGTAGATAGTAAAAATAAAAGAATGAATGAAATACAGTGGAAAAAAAAAAAAAAAAAAGGAATACACTGAAAATCAGTAAACGATTTTTAGATATTTAAATGAAGGCAGAAGTTAGAAGGTATTTTTAAAGCTACTGTTGGTGTAGATATTGATGGTCAATTGGTTCTAGCATTGTGTGGCACAGTGACAAAATACCATTTCACCATGTTTCGTTTTGGCTCTTTTCATCACTAATTGTTCAGTTTGTGCAGATCTACAAGGAATACATCCTTCAAACATATCAGAGATGTATTTAGGGTCCAAACCATTGAGTGACTTGTACATGATGAGTCCCTTTGCCCCCCCCCCCTTTCCTGCAGCTGGAACACTACATGTTGGAACACTACTGTGAGGATTTGATTGCATTAAGAAACCCAAGCATTAGTGGCACAGATGTCGAATGAATAGTTCTAGATCACAAACATCACTCCAGTTTGAAGGTGTGGGCTTTTTATCCGTCACTCCGCTGCTTCACAGTCCATTTTTACATTTATTTTTGTAGTTTATCTTCATGGTCAAATTAAATTGTTCACAGTCATTTTTCTTCTCTATTCTGTCCATCTGCTCTTAGTTCCTTTGATTATTCCAATTTTTTCTCCACATTTCAGAGCCCATAATATTTCCTGTGTCCCTAACCATAGCATTTTAGAATTCCTGATTTACTGGAACATGTCTAAATCAATTCTTTATCTCAGCAACTGCAGGAATGGTTATAACACTTTATGCTCATACATTGTCATAAAGGCATATTGACTCTCATGGGAGATAAAACAATCCGTTAACTCATGCCTAACTATCATCTTAATGAGAACATTTGTTCTCACTCTGACCCATAATAATGAATTACAAAATAGTATCTTCCACAGTTCTCCAGTGATATTGTGCACAGGGACGAATACACACACACACACACACACACACACACACACACACACACACACACACACACACACACACACACACACACACACTTATAAATAAAAGTCTTGAATTATTTATTTGTTCTCGTTAAGCACAATCAATTGCAACCGACACTGATGTAAGGTCCGTTAATGGCACCCTTAGAAATCCTGAACATTTATGAAGTGCGGCTTGTCTCTGTTCCACGTGATTGAATTGTTTTCTCCATCACAGAAAGTAAGAGGGGAAATTCAGTTGAGGTAAACTTAATGACAAATCATTAGTTTTGCCAAGAAATTTCACTGATGAAGAGATAGCTTTGCCATGTTATGTAAGAGCAGCACACAAGAGCAAGTAGCCCAGATTTTGTCCCTGTGTTTCTGACGCAGTGCTGAGGAGGATGGGGAATTGGAACAGCTGCAAGTCATGAGTGGGTGTTAGTTGAGTGAGAGAGAGAGAGAGAGAGAGTAAGAAGAGATATTCGGAGGCTTTGGTAAATGGAAGAAGCACTCTGCACTTTGGGGATAATGCATCCAAACACATTTCTGTCTTTAAAGGAAATGTAGAGGAGAGGCAGCAAGTGCTGAGAGGATTAATAAGACCCATGATTGATAGTGAATTAAAGGCTTGGTCCATTGCTTGTTAAAGCCAACAGTGACACCACAATGGAAATGACACTGTGTTGAAAAACACTATTCGAAAACACACACTGAGCAATTAAACATCTACTGTCAGCGATCCGTCATGAAATACAATAACTGCGGGGTTATCTTTGAAATTGCTAAGCCTTGTTAATGTTAAACATTTTGAATGCTTAACTCCTATTAATTCCAAGGCGTCAAATCAGCCATTACCACAAGCATGGCAAAAGAAAATGTCCAGTTCTGACAGTATCTCTTTGTGTTCTGCGTGAACTTGTGGTTTTGTAAAATAACTAATAGAGAGTTTTCAAAGCAAAAAGAGCTTCCTTACAATACTTGAAGGCCGGGATGACAAGGTAATTAACTAATTCAGTCACAATTGTATTCACTCACACACACGCATACACGTATTACACTAATTCACTCCATAACACTGTTGATATTACAGTTTACTAGCTAACATTTTACCTAAACCCTTTGACACAACACTGACAAACATGCCATGGCTGTCATATGCTCATTATTCCAATAGATTCAACAGGCTCATGGTCATGTTACAATTGCAGGTAATTATAAAAGACATTATATTTGATGGCAGTTCATGTCACATGCTAATTTACAGTCATGAAATCAAACATTCTACTGTCATTCATGACAACTGGTAATGGTAACATGATATCTGCCATCATCATAGCATGGTTATGTCATTGTGGTGAGGCATTTTAAAAGTAGAATGTTCCCTTTGAAATTCAGGGTTACCAGCCATGCACCTTAGCACAAAAAAACGTCTTTGAAGCTTCTCAACACTTTTCCAAAGGTACACAGGAATCGGGCTGTACATAAACCGCACTGCAATGTCATGTAACTTGCATCAGCCCTGTTGCTCATGCGTCAGACATGCAGTTCTTTCATTATAGTTTTTGGTGGCCATCATATCAAAACCACATCCACGGAGTCGTACCATGGAAAGTCTTTGTACCATGGAAGAGCTGCTTTAGAGAGTGTTTTTTTATGTTTATAGTTTTGCTTGAGTTGGCCATTCTTTAAAGGTGCAATGGATATGTCAGCCAGCTAATTTGTTAGTGATGGGCTTGTACATTTCTCACAGTAATAAAGATAAATTGAAAAACTCCCACTGAAATTTATCTTCAGCCAAAACCACCTCCAGTGGTGTTTTGTTTTTAGTTTTGTTTGCACAGACCATAAATGAATCAGTGGTCTCTTTCCATGTTGTGATGACATTTCTACCAATCAGAAAACAGTGAGGCAGTCAACTCAGCTGCAGCACACTTTGGGCCCTGCCACTGAGCAGGGCCATGACAACATGGATATGGCTCGGGTACGGCACAATTCTCTGTCCCAGTGGATGAGCACATTTAATGTAAATAAGGATAATGACTTTTGCAAATCACTGGTCCTTGGGAACCCTAAACTATGGATTTAGAACCTGATGCAGGTGGTATTTAAACTCTCTGGATTCACTGCAAAAATGGCTCACTGAACCAGGCCTTACTGACTGTACCACTCAGTTCTACCATGTACATATGCGGTGCATCTCAGTGACTGTTGCCTGTCACCCTTTCCTTTTCAGCCAGTCATTCAAAAGCAATCACTGCTGACGTTAAGAACTTTCCTTTTTATTCCTCTGACTTCAGTCGACAGCCTTGTTATAGATGTCATGAGTCAGCTGCAAAGCCGCAGGGAGGGGGTCCAGGCCATTCAAGTTGAAAGGATGAGGGAGAAGAGTAATATATTGTCTGCACCTCATTCATGACTCTCCGCAGAGTGTGACTTATCAGGGGCATTATGAAGCAATTTGGAGCAAGCCCTTCCTTTTAGTTAACTTTTTTAGGATGAGTTAAGATTTAAAGTGCTGCTCATAAAGCACTAAACTGTGCATATTACTAAAATGAAACGGCAGGCCATTACTTGATTGATGCTTATTGATGCGAGTTCTGTCAATGATTGTCAGTTAATGGTGATAACACTGTTAGTGGAAGATAATTAATGACTACATTACAAGAGTAACATGATGAATGAAGAGTTCCTGTTAAGCAAAACTGCTCGAGGAAGAAAAGGAAAACAGATGAGACAGAATGTGTAAAGAACTTTTTAGACATCACCACCACCCAGGACTTTCCAGAGTGCTGCGTTCGATGCCTTAAGGCTGCAGACTGGGTGAATTTGATTTTACAAGGCAGTGATTAAGTGGTTCTAAGTTAAACACGTGAAAGTGAATAAATCTAACCTTTGATTATTTAATTATTATACTTACGCATGATGGTGTCTTTGAATTTTAAGCATCGGGAGGTTATTGGTCATGGAGGCACCACATATCTACAAATATTGCAAAAGGTGAAGCGGGACTAAAAAATGTATTAGTATTTGCATTTATAAAGACCTCCCAGTTAAAAAGTAGATTAATTAAAACTTTAATTTAATCACAAGAAACCAAAAGCAGATTTCTGGCTGCAGCATGTCAGCATGTTGTGACCTCAAAGTTCTGATTCATGCAGTTTTTGAGTATTGGCAGTGGACAAGCTCATATGACCTAAAAAAGGGACTCTGACTCAGACTTTTGCTTCAGGGATGCTGTCTAATTAACATTTTAATTAGCACAAAATATTGTTAACTCTGGGCCATTCTCAGGGACTCAACTCAAACAGATTAATTAACAGCATGTTCGCCCTTCTCGACTGGCCTAAAAAGTGATGATTAAAAAAAAGAGCACACCCCCATAGAAAGAGAACTATGTCATCCTGCACCCCACTAAGATAACAAGTGTTCAGAGCAACTGACAAGCAACTGCAGGCGGGTTTTTACAATATCAAAATACACCTCCATTCTGAACTACTTTCTCTGCTCAATCTACACGTTGCCCCACATGCTATGACAACTGGGAAGATTCAGATTCAGAGGGGAATATGTTTGTCAGTATCTGTGGGATTTAGAACAATGCATATTTTAGTTGGTCACAAAGCGACATTATTAAGAGAATATTCTTGTGTTGAAAGAAGACTGTAAGAAAGCTGTAAAGCTGCGGTATTCATAAACCCCCAAAACTACACAATAACCAAGAATGCATGCATACACTGTATGACAACATGTATGCAGACATTAAACCTCTCCTAATTAGTGAAATTCTGCTGCTTTCGGGTCCACTCCTTTGCTGACACAAGAGTGCAGCTACACATGAGCCTAGAGTCACCATGAAGTCAAGTCAAGCAATAACTAGAAGGGTCCCCCAGCACCGGTCTAAGCTGCGTTCTCTAGTTTGATGTAACTCGCTGCAATGGGATGAGGAATGGCATTTTTTTATCCAAAACGCATCAAATGATCACAGCATACATGTAAAGTATACAAAGCATTATTTGAGTTTGTATCCCTTCAGCCATACAATCAATCTGAAATCATTATAATTGGTTGCAAAATTACCAAATGCATACCACCATCCCCACCACCACCGCACCCTACTGCCACTGGAGCTTCCTAAAGGACCTTGCTGTAAATGGCTGTTGTTGGTGCAGTCATTTGTTTAGAGAACATGGCAGAGGAATCTATAAAGGAAATACCTGCTGCCCAGTGGAAGTCCTCTTTATTGATCTGTGATGTAAAGTACAGTGCCTGAGAGTGCAATGGCCTCATAAGGAATCTGTGCTGATCATTAAGAAGTGTGAGTGCAGAGCATTAGACTCCCGAGCACAACAGACTTCACCATGACAGTTAACAACAGCCTCAAAGGAGAGCCTCCTGCTGAGAGGGTGACTCGAAGATCCATTGTTACAACCAACAATTCTTGTTACAAAACTTGTTAAAGAAGCCCCTGCAGCAAACATGGGTTTTCAGGATGGCCCAATGCTACAACATAAATATAACTTTTTGGAATAGCAGTAAATGAGACTACAGCATGCTCTTTCTATTCCGATATTTCAAACAGTGCACAAATGGGCCATTTCTTGCAATAAGCAGTAAAAGTTGTCTGAGGCCCCTGAGGCGTAAAAGGCCCACACAATATTTTCTGCGCTTAATGACGGTAATAATATCGGCAGAAAAATAAATCACTTTAATGAAGTATTAACTGTTTTTTATACCAGCAAACAAAATAATTTGATTGAGGTGGTAGTTACAAAATACAATACAGTATAACATCTACATTTCTTTTCTTACCCTTTTCAATGCACTTGAATACATTTGCCAGCTAGATTTTTGTTTAATTTGAGCTCATCTAAAAGACAATTCTAAAATATTGTTTCAGTCATGCTACAGTCATTGCTATGTAAAAGTACCAGACACCTTGGAACTAAGAAAATATCTGATCTCCCTCTTGAAAAATTATGATGGAATTGAGCCCTGGCTTGAACTCAGCATACCATTAATGTTAATCTGTGCAGTAAATACTGAGTGATTTGCATTTGTGCGTTGACTACAATGTTTGGCAGAGATAGAAAGTATGAAAAGAAAGGGATGGGCAGATATTCAGTGGTTTTTGGCCAAAAGGACTCCAAGTCTGCCAGCCAGTAAAAATGACTAAGAGCAGTGTGAGCAGGGAGAGTAACGGAGAGCTGAGCAGAAGCCAGTCGGGGTCAAAACCAGGGCAGCTCCAACCCCTCTTTACTAGGTCAAAAATGTTTAGGCACAGCAAGATAATGACAGCAAGAAAAATAATGTGCATGGATGAGAGGCATATTCTTGCCCTCTCTGAGTACAGTGTGACCCCATTGTGGGCCTTCATTTGTAAAAAAAATTATTCTGCATCTGCCCCTTGTGTGTTGGTGTGCTTGCACAGCTTCAGAACTAAGCAAAAGAAACTTCTGTACCACCTAAAGACCCATAAAATGTGTCACTGAAATGTTTTTTTCCCTGTAAATCACCACACTACAGACGGCAGTGAAAGAACCATTAAAGTATCATTATGTTTATGGGACACTGAGTTACTTATTCTAAAACGCAAACAAATTAGGGAAATTACTCTGCATATTAAGAGTTCATTTGTTTGACATATATGTTGTTTATCTTGCCTTATAGCTCACAGTGGAACTGATTTGATTTACATGTATTGCCATGGTAATAAAGACATCACACACACATGCACATGCACACTTCAAATGTGTGAAGGTGCTCAGTAGCTCCCACCACTGTTTAATATCTCAGTGGTACCACATGCAACAAGGTTATTACTAAGTTAAATGAAGCCAAAATGAGTCTTAAAAAGTTTAAGCCAAAATAGGTAGCTGATAACAAATGCTTTATTGCATAAAGCACTTTTTTTCTACATCAGTACTCTCACTGCATCACAGTGATATTTCTGCGTTTTGGACCGTATCTGAACCTTATCTGCAATGTTAGCAACTGACAAGAAGCAGCAAAGTAGATCAAAAAACAGATTGCCAAAGTGTAAAATTCTGGACAAATGACTAAAAGTATGCTCACATGTTGGCTTACATGCAAAAGCACATGTAAGCTAGTGCAAACATGGCCTGTATGTTCTCAAACAACCTAAAATGAATACCCAACATATTTGTTGGTTTGTGACGCGGCTGCTAACTATGTTTTTGTGTGTCTTCATGGCTGCTGGTGAGTCAAAGTCAGAGGTGTATAAAGATTCCTGCCAGTTTGAGATGTGCTCAAGCTTTAAGCTCCTTCAGGTTTAAGCTAGAGCGATGCAGCTCGGCGTGCTAGATTGCGTCATTATGTCAAGAATTCAGAGTGGTTGAGTTTACAGAGGAATGCAAAAAAGACATTTATCTCAGAAAAAGTACATTTTCTTCAGGGAAATAACATGGGAACCCCCAGGTTCAGTTTTTTTCTCTCAGAGGGAGGCTCCTTTACTCTCCCATCCTAGAACACCATTTTATTCCCTGGGTACAAACACTAAATCAACCTTCACATCTGAAGTGTGTAACTACAGAGAAAGCAGAAACTGAAGTTGTGATGTTAAATCTTAGGCATTTTATTCATTTAAGAGCTGAACTGACCGAACTCTACTTTGAACTTAATGTTCACAAAGTATTAATGCAAAACTATTTCAATGTTTTGCATATTACTGTCCTTCACACTGCACCATATACAGTAAGCAACTTTAGCATAGAAGGCACTGTCAGTTCTGCTGTACTGCTGATAAACAGCTTTAAACACTGTAATTATTTCAGCCTTCTGCTTGGTCTCCTGAGCCATATGGAGCATCTGAGCCATCATTTCCCTTTGGACCACTGGAGCTACGAGAGACTCTGAGCCATCATTTCCCTTTGGACCACTGGAGCTACGAGAGACTTTACTCCCTTCAACCAGCACACAAGATCATCAATGCACACAGGGACTTCAGCAAAGTTCATTTTCATTAATATAGAAAATGACTCTGCAGCCTCATGTAGCCCTCTGTTGAGCCAAAGCCTGGTGTTGAAACCCTCATGAACTGAAATGATGACCAGGGTGAAGCGTGCACTTTAGAATTTGTAGTCCCTTTTTTAATCTGATGGCTGTAATGGCACATTAAGAGTAACTTATTTACAGAGTTAAAGCTCTTCCCTGCTGAGCAATGCAGGGTGCCATGAAAGACTATCAAGATGTCATAAACCACTTTGATCTAAAAAGTACCATAAAAAGTTTCACAATGTTTGAAGCTTAATGGTCTCCTATTTTTTGACAAGAGCAACTGCATGCACCAATTTTGTTCAATTATTCCTCAAAGTCACATAAGTACAGATAAATTGTTTTTGATCTTGCCCCTCATCAGCGGATGTGTCTGACACTTCCACCTCAAATAAGAATTCTCACAATCATTATAATAAACAATAACAACAACAACCACAGAGGAAAAATATGTAAATAAACTAAGGATGTAGTACAATGTCAAAATGTCTAGTTATTTTTAGAACATCTAGTGTGAAATCCTTCTCAAATCCAAAGTTAAAAATGACACATTTCAAGCACAAAATTATTTTGTAGGACTATCAAAAGGTAATTTCCAAACCATTACAAAATCAACCTCAGCTTTAAGAGCTGACAGATATGAAGGTTTGTTGCTTTAATGGCTTTAGAGACAATCCTTTCTTAAAGTCATAGCTTATTCTGGGGAACAACCTCCTCCCCTCTTCCCAAATAAACCATTCAAGCAGAACGCAATCCCAGGAGTATATACAACCGGCCTTCTTACCTTTTTTGTAGAGCTTGTCTTCCCCAAAAAGGAAACAGTCATTACACCTGGGACTGTCTCTGTGAACTGCCCACCACAAAAAAAATACAGCGGAAAAGATGTT
>JBBPDC010000007.1:6962925-6974610 GCA_037974485.1 Hemigrammopetersius urotaenia | reverse complement strand
TCTTGCTCAGGGACCCAGTGGTGGTGTGCTGAAGGTAGGATTCGAACCCATGACCTCTCGGTCTGGAGGCAAGTATCTTACCCACTGAGCTACCTGAATTAATATATTAATAAAAGTATGAATTAAAATTGATGATCAAAGGAGAATTCCTAAATATCATATAGAAAAGCTCCAATGATAGGAAGTTTTTGGGGGGTTTTTTCTACTGTTGTGTTTTAAATCTCATATTGAATGTATGGCTTTAAATCTCCTATTGAATAAGACTTGAATATTCTTTTGGAAATATTCTATGAATATGCTTGGCATGTGTCTGCCATCCTCTGTATTTGCAAGCGAATGTCAATCATTATTTGAATAAATGCAGTGGGGAAAAAATGATCTATCAAGCTGTGAGCTCTACAATGTGGGTCATTCTATTTAGAGAGCATGTTCATGACTGCTGGCTAGAAAAATGACATGTCTACTGGCCTGACATGTCTCCGGGCATGAGTGATTCAATTACATATTTGTGGAAATGATTCTGCCATAGTAAAAAGCAATTACAACAGTGTTTACACTACCCGTCTAAAGCGCAGGTGTCAAAATAAGCTATGGCATCTTAAACTGATGAGCAAGCAAAAGTATGATACATTATATGCTCCATCACCAAGGATAGCTGGAAGCTGTGCCACAGAATAACCATGTCAAGGATGACCAACACTACATGCCCATCCATCCATTAACTGAACTGCTTATCCTTAAAAAGGGTGCTGGAGCCTATCCCAGTGGTCATAGGGTGAAAGTCAGAGAAACAGACTGGATAGGTCACCAGTCCACACAGAGCCGCACAACATGTGACTACATTAAACCTACAGTCTGTTCTGAATGTTATCTCTCAGCACAGCACCACGCCTGATTCAAAACACCCTTATGGATCACTCAAAGTGATGGAGTTTGTCACTTGATGTAACTTAATTGTATTTGCTTGTGTTTACCCCATGATGCCATCTGTTAATTATTCACCCCACATAATTCCATTAACTTGCAGCATAGTTGATATTAGCAACACAATATAATACGGGATTGAGAAGCTGGGAGAGAGAGTGGCAGGGACTGATTGCAGTGCAGATGGCTATGACGTTTGGGCAGATGGTACGTCAGATTGATTATGCCATAGTGCTGGCTGTTGATGAATATGATGTGCTGACTGTTTTGATACAGGGAGCACACGATGACTGAATGAGATATACCAAAATATGTATTTATAAAGGAAGCGTACAGGACAGGGCAAAGTCTTCTTAACCTTCTATACAAGTAAACTGTGACAGACATTTTATTACTCCTTCTGAAACATTTCTATTGAACTTTAGTGGAAGTATAATGGCGGTATAATTGGCAGGTGGTGTTTTCTAATTATGTCAAAAAAGAGCAATGATTATGTTAATGACAGCAGTGATATTTGTGTATACAAAAACCAGATGTCAGCTTCATCTTTAACTCATTAGTGTCCAATCTGGCCTCATGAGGAACCAGTCCATTAAACTTATTTTGACTAGTAATGCAATTTAGTAAACCTTGGATTAATATTTAGTAGTCCCTTATTTATTGATACCTAGTTGATTTTTATTCTAACACGTAACACTCATATTTTCATTTTGAATAAGATTTGGACACTGAATATGATACGTGATTGAATAGGAACAGTGACAAAAGAAAAATCTCTTTTTTTGAAAAATCTCTTCATGTTTAAAGACCATAAACACCACTTAAAATTTCAGACATGCACATAATGGACAAACTCAGAAGGCGACATGCTCATGCTGTATTCTGCTTCACTGAGTTCATTGACCATCACTTGTCCATTCCCTTCCCCAAAAGCCATCTTCCTTTGCCATTTCTTAGGCCTAATATACATTAGCAAATGCTTATTCAGGCTTGGCGTCTGAAGTTAAGTAACTATTTTCCCAAGTGGTAGAATTGGTACCCATCTTACCCTGCATCATGTATGGATGTGGCTCCATTTGGCTAAGAGGCAGATCTCGCTCAGCTTCCCCTTCCCTAGCTGAGTTCATTCTTCAGCTATTTGCCATCTTCTTTCTGAGTTAAATCTGCTGTGTAAGAACAGAGAGGAGAGAAAATGTACAGAGCAAGGGGAACTGGGACAATTATTGAACACCACTGATAGAGGCATCAGAACACAAAATGAAACTGAAGCACTTTGGCCAGCTGACTCCTGAAATGCTCAGTTTCTCAAGAAACCTTGTGTACTGTGTCAGAATGTGTCACAATGCATGCATGCTTAGAACCTTCTTAATTATTAAGTACCTGTGTTACATCTGTACATTATACAGAAAAAAGGAAAAAAAAACCCAGGCTTTAAAATAACGGCTTCCTTTGCCCAGTGTCACAAGTTATCATCAGTTTAGAATTTTAAGACACTATCTGCATTCAGTGCTGGCATACTGAAGGTCAAAGATTTCACTTTCAATATTTCTAATCTCTTATGTGGTACACTCACCTTTCATGTCCTAACAAAGTCATTGCCTTCAGATACTTCTAATCGCTGAACTTTAAAACTCTGAGGATATTTGGAAAGAAATGTTTCTGGAATAAATCAAAGCCAGAGAAAACCATTTGATTCACTTCCTTTAAGTTTAGAACCATAAACTTCCATCAGCAATTATAAAGCAGATTTTTTCAGTCAGATTGGTTAAGCTGTGTTCGAAGCTGCTGTAAAATCCCCAGTGTCTGCACACCTATGACCACAGAAGAAGGAGTCAGTATTTCTATTCTCATAGTGCATTTGAGATTCAGTCAAGTGTGGGAAGAGAGACATACACTGGAGTCCCTTGCTCACCTGTCCTAGACCAGTTCAGCCAGTCCTACTTTTGTAAACCCCTTCTGAGGTTCCTCCAGAGGATTCGTCCTTCAGCGTTAGGGAGTTTTTCCTCGCCTCTGTCACTCTTGGCCCTCCAGGGGCTCAGACCTGGATTCTGTAAAGTTGCTTTGTGACAACATTGCGCTATAGAAATAAAACTGAATTGAACTGAAGAAACTATAGACCCTACAGCTCATCCGTGACTAAGCTGGCACATGTTTGCTTCTTATTGTTACACATCTCCATTGTGCTATTCTATTGTTTTCTTCAACCTCTGGTGGCAACCAGAAGAGGAAGGGCTCTCCTTTTCCTTCTTGGATCCTCCTAAGGTTTTTTTCTTCCAGCTTTGAAGTAAAGTGGCATCTAATAGTCTTGTGTAAACACACCACACCATAGCACACAATATGAACAGTGAAATACTTCCCTTTTAAATATTCTCCATTTAACCCATTCACCACGTGCAGTGGCGGGCAGGCAGCAACGTAACACCTGGGGAGCAGTGTGTGGGGACAGTGCCTTGCTCAAGGGTACCTCAGTGGTTCCACTGGCAGTCCTGGGATACAAACCCACAATCTTCTGAACACAGGGGAAACTCGCTAACCACCAGGCCACCAGCTGCCCCAAAAGCATTGACTGCCCATGTGAATTAATAAGTAAGCCAAAACTAGACTCAAAGATACTTCTTAAAGAGAGGTTGTTGGCACTGAATGCTGCTATTATTTGTATTATTATTTGACAAAACGTTCATTAATACACAGTATGATACTGCGTCTTCTTTCAGCTGGCTATGGTAAAACACACTGAATGAATTTCCTCATGTAAGAATGATCATAAATATTAGTAATAACCTAAAGTATCTATTGAACAATTTTACCATATTTAATTTTGGGCACCAGTTTACAAAAGCAATTAGACACTTGATACTGTGTGTTTATCAGAGTTACAGATAATTTCTCTGCAGCTATAAATGTGTGTGCGTGTGCGTGTGTGTGCATGTGCGTGTGCATGTGTGTGTGTGTGTGTGTGTGATAAACTCAGTGGTCCTCTGTTTTGATGAGATAACTATCAGGCCACCAAGCTGATTATCTTTAGCAAACTTTAGCAACTGCTAGACAAATCATTGCTTCTAATTTGAAGACAGGGTGTATGGTACATTACTTTGGCTGTTGTTAGTATTAGTACTCTCTGACTATGAACTATGAACCTTGGCTCCCTACAAATCTACTAAAACTTATTGCTGATGGCTAAAGTTTGATTGGTTGTGTCATATTCATTAGCTGCACTGTCTGGACTGTAGGCATGACGTTATCAGTAATTTAGTATGTCAATTTGAATATGGAACATTTTTGTTTAAAAACATCTATGATAGCGACAACGATTTCATGCAGAAGCATTTTTAGGATTGTGAAAAATGTTCAGCTTTGTTGACTGGGTTAGAGTTTAGATTTTGTTGACAGGGGTTTCTACTCTGCTTGGGCTTGTGTTCTCAATGAAAGCTTGGAATAACAGATGGTTATGAATAGATGTGAGGCAATTGGTTGTTTTGAACTGCTATTATTATTGAGATCAGGCTCTATTCACACATTTATTTGAGTCTGTAGTCCTGAATGTCCAGGCCAATTGATGCCACTGATTTCACCACAGTGCTAAATGATTATCTACAGGTGCGTAACATCATTTTGATGAAACAGAACATTAACTAAGTAATGTTTTTTTTTCTTCTCTGATGACAGTAAGCGCACTCATGGTCAGAAAGTGATGTACAGAAATTATGCTAGATATAGAAATACCACTTCTATGATGTATGCTACAGCGTGTTCATTTAGCACATTCTCGGGCCAAAATTGACAAGCAAAGCAATTAGACCAGCCTGATGGCAGCTGTTATTCATAAAGCACCCATCCGATTGTTAAAAGTCACCTCCATCAATAAATAAACGGCCACTGTGACTCCCCTGTAATGATATATTGTGTCGATCATGAGTGTTCGCTCAGATACTATCAGAGTCTCCTTGGGAGAACTGATGACCAAACTCATGTGACAGGCTGATTGGTTGATGGTGAAATGGCAGGATATGAGAGACAGAGAGATAGAGAGAGAGAGAGAGAGAGAGAGAGAGAGACCTCCCAGTAGGTGGCAGATGTTCTGTCTCCAGAATCTCTCTATCAGAGGGCCCTTGCATCTCCGATAGATTGAACAAGACACACATAATAGGCTGCCTGAAAGCTGTATGTATTAACAGATGTTAATTACCATGCTGTGTCTTAGCAATCTTCATGCAGTGCTCCTGATGACGCCAAAGCCCTTGTCTTTCAGTGAAAGCTTTTTTATTGCATCACTTGTCATTGCATTATGGAGCTTCATGGACAACAATTGCTGACATTTTCTCAATAATGAATGACTGCGCAGCACACACACGAATGCTGTGCGCATAGTCAAGTAATTTTGTTGACAGATTGCTATATGCTTTGGTGTTATATCAAAGTGTCAGCATTGTCAGGAGATTAAATTGCCCTGAATTAATAGAAGTGTCTTCTGGAGAGCATACTTGAGTGGCATTAGTGGTCTCAGTTAATCCACGGAAATGAATGCCCTGCTAAAGAGAACAAATATACTTTGGAATCCCCGCAGGAAAGCACATGCTGCAATTAAGATGTCAGGTAAATATATTTGGAGAACAGTTCACACATGGTCCTGCACTTAAGGCCTGCTCAGCTTTGTTCAGAGACAGCTGACAAGTGCAACGTTCAGGGAAGAATCAGAAAAAAAAAGTTGTTGACTAGTGGC
The DNA here is from genome assembly GCA_037974485.1 of Hemigrammopetersius urotaenia. NCBI lineage: Eukaryota > Metazoa > Chordata > Actinopteri > Characiformes > Alestidae > Hemigrammopetersius > Hemigrammopetersius urotaenia. The sequence goes on along the minus strand of JBBPDC010000007.1, from coordinate 6,968,966 downwards.
ACACATGCACACACACACACACACATACACTTGATTTAAAAAATGAGTAGGTGTGTTCAAACACTAGACAATCTCATGAAACACCTGAGTATGCATGTTTCCTAAAAAAAAAAAAAAGCAGTGCTCAATGACTACAAGTGTTTGACAATATCTTCAGTGACTCACGGAGATCAGCCCACACTCAGAGAAGTAAATGAGATGGATTGTGTGTATGGTACTTTCATTATGACTTTAACAAGTTAGAATATTATTTCAAATGTATTCCAGCTGGTGGCCAGGTGGTTAGAGAGGGTGCCTTGTGATCAGTTTGAATCCCAGGACTGCTAGTGGCACCACGGTGGTACACTTGAGCAAGGTACCGTCCCCACACAATGCTCCCTGGATGCTGTGTTCCTGGCTGCCCACAGCTTCACCTTGTGAATGGATTTAATACAGAGGAAGAATTCAGTGCTGTGGTGTGTTCATGTATGACAAATGGACGCTTTACACTTTAACTAATCTAATACAATGCCATGGAACCTGTTGAGAACACATTGTTTTAAGTCGATGTTTTATGTTGAGTGCACTTATGTCTATGAATGATTTTTACAACTTCTATTGTTATTTTTTTAGTCTTATGTTGTTATGTGTATGAGTGTTGAACAAACCCAGCCTGTTATGTGAAGGTATGTGGATAGGGAGTCTAGTACTAGTAGGCGCTAAATATATTTGCATCCAAGCAGAAATAATAAACTAGAGGGGTACATGATGGTTCAAAAGGTTTTTGATTTATTTCAGTATATTCAGTATATGTATCAAGAGGTTTACACCCTTTTGTTACCCTATTTAAACTCTAACTGGTTGGAGGTCTATATTTAGTAATCATAGAATAAAATATGACCATTGTCTTGGAATTGTCAGTGTGACAAGGTGACTGCTCACGCCCAGCCTCAGGAGGTGTCACAACGTTCTTATCCCGTGAGAAAGTATATCCCCAAGACCCTATACGTGTATTCATCTGGTCACTGAAACCCTTCTTTAGACTGGGGACCCAACAATTCATGAAAATAAAAATAAAATAAAATATCCTCTGACCCAACGAGTTGAACTTTCTGTTCTTTATTTAAATAGATTATTGAACACTAGTTTTAAAGGAGAATTTCCTTCACATTTAACACAGCCAGAAGGCAGCGGGGGGGGTTGTTTGCTTGAAAAAATTCTTAAATTTTATGCTGCTGTATAGATTAATTGGTATTAAGGGCAAAGCTTATTTACAGCCTTTGCACTTTTTTGGTATACATTCAGAGAGAGAGGAACTCGTTCGAATGCTAGCCCTCCAGACATTTTTTTTCTTTTTTCAGAGATATTTAATTTTTAGTTTGAAGGAAGCCGTGACCTTTTCCTTCACTTTTTCAGTGGTTTTAAGCAGTCAGGTCAAGATCAGTATTTCACTCGCGCTCAGTCCATGCGAGGAGATCCAAGTAAAAATGTGGCCCACTTTTCCACAAATGAGCTCGACACACCTACTTTAAACCCTATAAAATCCTTTACCAAATCCCATGAAAGACTGACATTTCAAATCCATCTTAGCCCAATTTCAATTCATAGGCTTATTTATCCAGTGGTGTGCAAAGTGGTTTTCAGACTCCATCTATTAGTGCAACTTTGTGGAATGACAAAATGAAGCATATGGTCATATTTAAATATGATATTTGATCCAAAATTCAGTTATTAAACAAATAACAAATGGGGATTACATGGGTATTCAGACATGGGTCTGCAAACAACTCTTTTTAGTAAGTGTGCAAATTGTTAGATGACATTTTATTTCTTGAGATTTTTAATGCTGTGGGATTCAAATCAGGCTTTTAATTGGGTACAGAGACATTCATTTTCTTTTCCTGAAGCCACAATGAAAATGTCATTTTCATTTTCAATTTACATCTTAGAACTTTTTACCATGGGCTTTGGATCACAGTCTGTTGTAGGTCTTTAACAGAAAAAACATGTTTGTTCTGCCTTTCAGTGTTCTGAGAAGCCCATACCATATGCTGCCTAAGCTTCAGTCTTGGAACGGGAAAGTTCTTTCGTATCTGTTCCAGACAGACTACTTGAATTTTAAACCATAAAATTCTATTTTTGCCTCCTTCAACTGCAACACTTTGTGCTACACTTTGCAGTCATTTGCTGTAAGTGATTTTGTTTTTGCAAACCCTGTGTCTTTGAAATAGGAACAATTAAGCTGCAGCATCTCAGCTGTGCCCGGCCTCTCAGTGGCACTCATTACCAGTCTCCTCCTGGCTGGTTTGGAGCTGGCTTTGTTTGGATGGTGGGATTATTTTTTTAAATCTTTGCACCCTTATCCTGATCTAAGTTCTTCAGCAATGTTATGACCAATTGCATTGTTTTGAATCCTTTCTACATTTTTCTTTAGTTACTGGGCCATAACCTGAAGCATATTGGGATTCATACTGAGCCATTGTCAGTGTATGCAGGCTGAAGCAACTCAACTAAGTGACTAGATCATTAAAATTGTACCCAGTCATTAACTAGGGTTTGCAGGTATGAAATGGTCTGCAGGGGTCTGCTCATTTGGTAGATCTCATTCACCTTATTTTGAATACAATAAAAAAATTTTTTTCATCAAATGAATAATATATAATTTCCCCAAATTTAGACAATATAGTGTAATGCACTTTGCAAATGTGAATACACTCACATTCATTGTTATCTTTACTTTATTCTCAGTTGTTAGCTTTAGCTCACTACAGAAATGAAGTAAAGTGAAATGAACTGGCAACCTTAGCAGCAAATCTACAATACAGAGTACTTCAGTGCAGAACTGAAAGTGTGCAGTGTATCTCCCGACTTGTTCTACAGACTTTTCTGTGGTCCTTCGTGAATAACAAGGTTTATAAGTGACCAATATTGTGCAGTAAGTACCCAATACCTTCTTTCTCCACTACAGCTGAAGATTAAACTCGATTTGATCCCCTAGGGCCTGTAGCGGTATATAATAAATGTGTTTTTTCATAATCGTATTATAGATTTCTTTAGATAGATTTTTTCATAAACCCCATTAATGCACACAAATGTCATTCAATGTGCTTTTCAGGAAGAGAATTAAAAAATATTAATTTACATATAAACAGTAGGAAGTAAAATAAGAAAGAATATTAATTAAAGGTGCAATAGAAATGCAGGTATTTAAATGAAGGCAGAGGAGAACAGTAATGTTTTTAGCAGTTTTTTAAAGCTACAGCGCATCTGATAATGAGAGACAATTGGTTCCCTAAATGTTTATTTTCAGATCTTCCCACCTTTAGCTGAGCAGCTCCTGCATCTAAGAAATCTACAAGAAATATATACATCAAACATATCAGAGATGTATTTAGGGTCCAAAAACCATTGAGTGACATACAAAAAGTGTAATCCTATCAATTCTGTACTGAATTTGCCGCCAGTGATCCTGAGGACTCCTGAGGACTGGAATGTTGTGATCTCTTTGTGGTTTTAGTTAGAACTCTGGCAGCAGCATTATATATATATATATATCTATGATGAATTTGGTATGGTAAATTTATATATCCTCATACAGATGACCTTTATATACAGATCCTCACACAATGCTCATAGTCTGCTTTTAAAACCAACATACACACTTTTATGGTGATTCTTTGCTGTAACACAAAGCAGTTAATAATGAAATATTAATGTACTACTAACAGATGTGTTATTGGTACCTTTATGAGATGGGCTTATAGTCTCTTGTAAATAAATATTAGCTGACTAATTAGTTAAATGTTCATTCATTTATTAACTATTGTGATTGCAGGTAATTAATTTACTGTTGGTAAATGTTAGTTAAATATAGTTAATTAATTCTTTCATTTGCATGCATACCTGAAAGGTCTTTACGTGACATTCTGCTAATCGTGGCATTTAGCAATAATTATCTGACAAGAGAGTGAGTGGCCAACTTGTGCTTAATAAGTCACTTGCACTTGTTTTTCAGTCTTCAGCCCAACTGACTTGCTTTTAAATACCCGTAAAGCACTATAACTGCACAGTTTGCACTTGTGTATGTGCAGTAACACAGGACATGTTTTACAGCGAATGAGCTAATAAAGTAATGAATAAGAAATGATCATGAAGGCCAGTAAATACATGAGCATGTTTGCAACTGCTAGCATTTGCTACCATGTTTGGTCACTGTGCATCCAAGTCATTTTTCATCCCTTGATTGATGTGTCATATAAAGATTTTTCAAGTATGCATGTATAAGAAAGACTGCAAGGTTTAACTCGATGATCTGTAATTAAATCATTTACAGAAGATGTTATTGAAACATCTTATAACTTCATTACTAGCATAAATGTCTTATCTTGTATGAAAATGATGTTTATATTTAGTAGTACATCATGTATTTATTGTTAATTGCTTACTAATATTTTATTCATTGTTAAAGCTGACTTTATGAATTAAGTGCTACCAAAACTCTGATCAAAAAAATCAATTCCAAACCCTTCTTACTGTGCAGTCTTAAATGATCAGGGACATGGCTGGTGACCCAGTATCCATCTACACAGAGCAGTGCATCATCTATGTGTGACATATCATTAACAACCAGGCAGTAAAGTGTACAGCTGGAGATGGTACAACTGTAACACATGCTGTACTCCACACGTTGTCAGTACCTGCCCTCTGTGATAGCCGGAAAGGACACTGGAAGGGCATGGTTATCTTATTCCTCGGGTACTCATTTTCTCTTTGGAAGAAAACCCACAAGAAAACCTAACAGCCCAGCACAGTGTAAAAAATCTCCAATTTCTATTCTCCTTTTATATTACTGTGAGATACAACATCAAATGATAAACACCACAGTGCTGTTCACTAAATTCAGAACTCTTCAATATTCTCAATGTTGATTGTTTGTTGTGTGTCTTTTAACCACTTGAAAATGCCAGACATCTTTACATTGTGTGTTTCATTGAGAATGGATCAATAGACATTGAGACCTAAGTGGGGCAATCTGAGACTCTTCTTCAATGTGAAAATCTCTTCAGGTTCCCCAGGGTCCCTCTTTTGGATTGCTCTTCAGCTCACCTCAAAGGTTTTCAAAGGGGTTTTGGTCAAGGGACTGGGTTGGCTGTGTCAACAGTTTAATTCTGTGGTTATTTAACCATTTTTGTGTGGATTTGGACCATTGTGTGGTTTTGGATTACTGTCCTGCTGGAGGATCCAACCATGACCCAGTTTCAGATCTAGAGGCAGCCAGAAATTCATTCAAAATCTCAGGTTCATTTAAAAATCCATGAATCCATCCTTATAGGATTCACTTTTGGAGGGAAAACCACTGAAAACAACATGCTTGATACTGTGAATAAACTTCTTTAACAGTGAAAATCCATTTAATAATGAAAACAATGCACAACATACGTGCATCCTGCTTCAGTACAATGACAATAAAGGCATATTTATATATTTATCTATCTGTGTATCTAATTAAAAAGTAGATGTAAGAAATTACCCTAAGTTTCGAAACTAAGGTTTTTCTCTTGTGTGTAATTAGGCTTCTTAAGCGCATATGAGCAGATTTTCATTATAATTCCATTATTCTAATGGACACAGACAAAAAGAGAATACAACAAGAATAATGTAATCACCAGATTCTGAATGTGCAACAATACACCAGAGAATAAGAAGACAATTTCAAAAGGTAACCGATCACTTTGTCTTAAATGTACATTTACATTAAAAATACTTTTTATTTTACCCTCCAAATAGTTTCTTGGCACAGTAATGGTGTTTCTTAGACTAAGTGATCCCAGAATGCTACCATCTTCAGCAAATCCCTGTGATCTTTGGAGGTTATATTTCACCTCTTGAACCCCCCCTCTCACTGTGCTTGAGACTAAAATACATCTCTCAGAGACAGATTCACTACAACTGCTATATGTTTTAAACAGCTTTTTAAACATATAAAGAGAGATAGATAGATAGATAGATAGATAGATAGATAGATAGATAGATAGATAGATAGATAGATAGATAGATAGATA
>JBBPDC010000007.1:6936121-6946174 GCA_037974485.1 Hemigrammopetersius urotaenia | reverse complement strand
AAATGCAGAGGAATAATTTCGTGCTGTTCACACTGTGTGCTGTGGTGTGTTCACGTATGACAAATGGTCACTTTCACCCTTGCTCGAGCATATCTCAGTGGTGCTGGGAAACTAACCCACGGCCTTCTGATTTCTGGGGCAACTCACTAACTACCAGGCCACCAGCTGCCCCTTAACTAAGGGATATGAAGATGGCTATTTTATTTAAACAAACCATAGCCAAATAACTAGATATCGCAAATGAAGGAGCAATTACATCACCAGAGCCATATTAAAGACTTCCGTGTGGCAGAAATAATCACTAAGGCTTTGTGGTTAAGCAATCAAAATGTGTGCATTTGCCTCTACTCTATAAATCCTTGTCATCATTTAAAAAGGATTGTATTTTTCCACCCTGAATGCACGGGTTGTTTTTAAATTGTATTCATTTTTTCTGCCCAAAACTGTAAGAATCAAATTAGAGAGTGATGAGCTACTAATATTCTGAAATGCACTGTGAAACCTTCACTTCTCGTCAGCAATCTGAATAAATATTGTTTTTAGCTTGACTGGAGGTTTGTACTGCTAATCCTTTGTCATAGGCATTGATTCCAATGAGAGTTTTCCAATTTCACACATTTTATTATGTCAGTTAAGCAACAACGCTTTACTCCTTGCATCACGTTACAAAGAACAAAGAGCAGATTTATTGGCGTTGTGGATCTGTGTAATTACGTCATTTGGTTTTGCATAAAAGGTAAAAGAGGTCAGATAAACAGGCATTTTACCTGAAAATGCTCTCCTAGACCTTGCATAAGCAATTGTTTACCATCTCGTATATTGCAACTGAAGAGAGGGAAGGTCAGGAGTGTCATAGAATTTTCTGTACGCTGTCATTTTTCAATGCATTCACTAATAATAATAAAAAAAAAAAAAACAGCTGTCAATATTATAATTAAACACTTTGTGTATTCTGTACTTTTGGGTGATAGATGGGATTTCTTTTAGAGGTCTAAGTGACAGCTCCTGAGACTTGTAGCACTTAACGTGAATAGGCATTCAGGCCGTGTCCAGCTTTGCATTAACCTGGCTCCATCATTGCATATATAAATGTTTTCATTTAATCTGCTCGAGACCAGGTAGTGACAGCAGAATAACAAATTTGTCCTTACTGCAAATCAAGCTTATGGTAACAAAAGGACAGCCTGACTGACTGTTAATTCTTTAATTCTTTCTTTCTTTCCTTTCAGACAGTAACTATCACTCCTTTTCTTTCTGTGGCTTTTGGTCTAGTATGAGGAACGGTTATCTAAAACAATTATCAAAAACCGTTATCTAGTCCTGCTGCACCTGTAAGAGTGAAGACAAGGAGAATTGGAAATCAGAAAAGATCAGAATTGTCTTCCTGTTTTAGTTATATGACCTTTTTCTTTAGCAGACATACAGGACAGACGTCGAATGCAAGCCACTCAGTTTAACATGCCGGTATGTTGGTAGGACTGACTGTGGTGGATAATGATTTAAGGATGTTATGTTTCAAGCTACCTAGCATGCTTTATGTTGTAATGCAGGCTGTACATGTTACTAAACTAGCCATGTTTTTACAATTATAATGAACAATCTTGAAATTTTTACAGGGTAATTAGAAAGCTTAGCATTAATCACAGCTTAATGAACACCACATGGCAAAGCGAAAATGTTTAATTCCAACAGCAACTGTTCACTTTTAGGAATTCCAGTGTAAATATGCACCACATGAATTGCTCACCTGCAAATTAAGGCTTAAAAGTCACAAGGTAATTTGTTACATGTAAGAGCTGTGTGTAAGTATAGGAATCCTAGATTTACATTTATGTTTAACAGACACATTTTGCAGTGACTTCCATTCCCTACCTACAGGGGACAGTCTCCCTAGGGCAACTTGGCATTAGGGGTCTTACTCAGGAACCCAGTGGTGACATGCTGAAGGATTGTAACCCATGACCTCTTGGTCCAGAGTCAAATACCCTAAACACTAGGCCACCACCACCCCATAGCATTTTCTAATTTGTCAGGACATATGACCTCTACAACTTTGCAAACCTTCCCACTCACGGCATACAGTGTTCATGCTGGAACATGGTCTGGTCCTACAGATTGGTCCAGTGGAGCCTTGGCAACTCACTTCTCTTAATCCTCCTTTGGAAACGATAGAAAGCAGCAGGAGCAGACTTTTTGCTAGCTGGTGACAATTGCCTGCACAAGGTGCAAATGCAAGTCATGGTGTGAAGCTGTAGTCTGTTACTGACAGCTTGCACGCAGTATCTGCACTTTAAATGGATGCTTATCATAACCCTGAGTAATCACGGCATATATGAGATGTTTCTGAGGAATGGTATACATATGAGTTCCAGTCTGCAATGGAATAAATTAACCAGCGAAAAGCCATAATAAATTAATATGCAAGTAAGATATGAAATATAACTGTGGACCTGTTATCTATTTCCCTGAAATGCATTTGCTGCGGGCTACATTTTGCATTTGTATGGAACTGTGCTGACCAATTGCCTGAATTAGATTTCCAACAGGCCTCGCATAATTCATCGGTAATAAGCCTGTGGAATATAAGAAATGGTTGAGACCATTTCAAACTCAGGTCCTATAATTAACATACGTACTTGATAATGAATATATAACTTTTTTATTAAAATAGCTACAAATGTAAAAAAAAATAGTAATTGCAAAATGGCCTCGTCTGATGTATTTGACTTGTCTTGTATGACATTAGGAAAAACGGTCATAAATATTATCACTCTGTCGTTTAATTTGATCTCTTTGACTTGTGGGAATAAAATTTAGGTTACATTTACATACTATTAATACAGAAAAGGTTAATGCAGAATGTGCACCCATTCACCTTTTCAGAATTTATCATATCCATGTATTGCCTTTAAGATAAGCTGCAAATGTAAGGTAAAATGTGTACTTCTTTATTATGATTTATTTCTCACTTTCTGAAGCCCAAACTGTAGATTTAGCTCCTTAATTGTGTAATAAGGTGCATTTTAGAGGCAGTTTTCTAGGCTTAAGAGGAAAGGAATAGTTGTCACTGGTTCCTCATATTCTATAAACACATGTACATTCATAGATGTATGTCCACCACCTGTAGATACTTAGAAGTCTGACATCACTTTTAATCATTAGCCATGAGAGGAAGAGAGAGAAAGATAGAGAGAGGGAGAGAGAGAGAGAGGCCGAGTCTGAAGCTCAATAATGATGACAACATAGAGCAGCATGCAGCAGTGTGAGACAGTCGTGCAGTGTCAGCTGCGGCGTGGAAGATGTTCTATGGTCTGCTGAGTGTGCTGGAGATTTGAAGAAGCCAAGACGAGCTGTATTTGTGAAGATCAGTGTGAGCATGCTCTTGCATGCCTGTGTGTCATTACTGGATATATACTGTCAAACAGAAAAGAGACAAAAAGGTAGAACACTAAGGTTGGGTTTGATTTGATGTATTCTCTCCTTGTGCTCATTGAGGCTCCATATCGGTGACAAGTAGAAGCATCTGCTGGGCCTGGCTGAGTCAGAATCTGGCGTTAGCAGAATTTTATAGCCTGAATAAGTTCTTTATTTACAAAAAATAAATAGTAATGCAATTAAAACCAGTAGTGTGGCATAACACTGTTACTGTGTCACGATGTATTTTGCTGTATCACTGCCTCTATAGTTCTACTCCTCCAGTTCATAATTAAATGTCATGACCATAATTGTCTCAGTAAATGCTATTTATGCAATATTCATTATTCTAATGCAGCATACAAAAACTACTTGATAATAACTACGTGATAATAGTTCCCCCTCATGGAAAACCTCCATCCTGATAAACTGTGAGTGTGTGTTGCAAGTGCACAAAATGAAAACACAAGACACACCAGCGGGGCAGTGCATATTACTGATGTCAAGCACATCAATATAGAAATATAATAGTGTAAGGCAAATTAAACCCTACTTCCAACACACAATCAGCCACAATTCAACAAATAACCCTGATATAATACATGAAATACATGCAGCACTAATAAACTAGCAGACCAGCAATATTAAAATGATACAGCATATAATTAAACCCACCCTTGGGGATACTCACTCAAACTGGTCTTTAGCTTATTTAGGAGTGAATTATGACCACTTAACATTTCATTTGTTAACATCCCGTCCAATCAAATGGGTGAAAACTTCCATTGCAGACTATTAACTGGCTATATTACATTAGTCTTTGATAGGAGATAATGCGCCAAATAATTTTAAAGCAGTTCTGTGTATTTTGCCTAGCAAGGGCTGCTCCACTGTCCAAGGGCATTTTCTCCAGAGTGCTGAAATAGATTTTTTTTCAAAGGCAGAGCACCAAATCTGACGGAGAGTTTTGTGCCCTGCAGCACAAACCCAAGTTAAGTATTTAGTAGAAAAATTGTTCCATATTTTTTTATATGGTTATTTCACCTTTGTTGCTTGTGGAGAGGGTGGCAGGGCGGCAAAACAATAGCCACTATGGACAAAAAGCCACGGATTCATATATATATCTATGAGTTAAGTTTTGTTTTTAGTACTTTCTTCAGCACTCACCGTCTTTAGCTTATTGGGAGAGCTGGTGGCCTAGTGGTTAGGGCATTGTCTCTGTGATCAGAAGGTCGTGGGATTGAATCTCAGTGGCACCAGTGAGGTACCCTTGAGCAAGGTACCGTTTCCACACACTGGCTGCCCGTTGCTTCACTTGGTGAATGGGTTAAATATAGAGAAAGAATTTTAGTATCTATAGTTTTTAATATAGAAATATATTGTTTTTAAAATATAAAATACATGACAATATTTTTAAAAATCTGTAGAAATTTATTAAAAGCGCTCACATTTGTAGGAGCTCAGAAAGAGTCCTGAAACCAAAGTAAACATACTCTACACAAACATGTAGTTTAGTTAATAGAATGATAAATGCAATGTTAAAATGTAATCCCATAATATTCAGAATTAGGTATTAGGTGGCAGTGCTTACTGAAAGATTCAGTATAAATTGCAACATGCAAATTTAAAGTATGTTACCTACCAGCACATTTCAGGTATTTATACAGCTGTATGCAGACTAATCGCACCTGTCCCATTTGTAGGCTAAAGCTGTTTTAAACCCATTTGCTTGATGCTAATTAAACACTGGTAAAGCCATTCACAGGCTAACTAAATTATCACTATTGTGGTGGTAATCACACACAGCTTATAAAGTAAAGACTTCCACATTGTACACTGTTATTATCATGATACGTGTGGCTGATGTACATACATTCATTTTATTTGTTCATTTAATTTTGTTTATTTAAAAAGTGTATTTGCTTCTTTTCTAGTTCATATTTTCACAGGTTTCCATTCTAAAGGAACGTTGAACATAATGTGGTCATTTTTAATTTATGTCATTTTTAGGACTGGGCATGGTAACACAATATTATCCCATTAACTTATTGTTTATTTAACGCCAGGAATTGTTTTATCACGCGTTAACGTTAACAGGGGTTTTTGTCATCATTTTATTTTCAAAGTTTGTTGTTTTTTGTGGGGTTTCGTGGGGGTTATTACATGGACAAAAGTATTGGGACGTCTGACCATTACACCAACAGGGATTTTCATGACACTGCATGCAGATACAGAGAGTTTCATATGAAGTTGGTCCCTCTTTGCAGCTCTTCGGTCGCTCTTTGTTTATGCGTTTATATATTACAAAATGCAAAATGTATAGAAAGATTAGAGTCTTCACTTCTAAGACTCCTAGAGGGCTCTTCGCCTGCATGTTTGATCCCAGCAACAAACTATATTTGTCATTATGTCAGTGATGTTTAGCTCCACCCCTGGAGTTTAGTCATTTTTCTGCTCAAACACACCTGATTTAACTCATCTGTTAATTGCCAGGTGTGTTTAAGTAGGGGAACTGATAAAACCTGATTAACATTTTGCACTGGCTCTACATACAGCTCTGGAAATTGTCTATTGCAATTTATTTTTAAATCAACATCTGAGTATGACGACCATTCCATGCCAGAGCATTTTGCTTTCTGAGGTACTTTATAAAGTAAAATGTTGATTCACCTGAATCAAATCTTATTTAATGAGGAAAAGTATTTAAAAAAATGGCTAATTTCTATATTTTTTCAATATTTTAATTTGAAAATTAGAAGAAATTTTGTCAGCAGTTCTTAAAAAACAAAGCAAAGCTGTTCAGTTCAGTACTTGCACCTCTAAAAGATAAAACCTAAGAAACAACATTTTTGTACAACAACATTTTTTCCAGAGCTCTATGTTCAAGAAACCATACACTGAAAGGCATCCCAAACCAGCAGAGAAGGAGTGGAAGTTCACTTTGCAGGCCTAATATGGCTCATTCTTTTTCAACAATTTTAGTGTTTAGAGTCATTCTGTTTTCTGGCCAACAGTTCCAGTTTAATTACCCTGCTATGAATGCTTTTGCATGCTTCAAATAGCACAAAGTAGAAAGGAGAAATAAACGTCCATAAATGATACCCTGTATGATAATTATGCAGCGCAATCTCTTTCAATGTACAGCAGCACACACAAGACAATGCCAGCTGAAGTGACTGTGTTTCAAAGCTGCATATTAGAAATGTAATAGCTTGTTCAAACACTTTTATTTTTCTCCCTTCAACGGGGTGCAGCGCACCGCCAATGTGTCTCAACAGTTTTCGTACACATGTCGCTATCGATTTAGGGTGATGGGGCAGAAATGGAGGGAAGGAGGACATTTAAATGCGACAAGTGACATGGTGAAAAAAAACACTCACACCCACGCACCCCTGTAAGCCCTCCCTCTCTGTAAATACACACACACACATACACAGGCTCACAAAACTGTGGCTCTGCTGCTCTTTCCTCCAGCTGAATCATTACCATAATGCTGATGCTATGTACCAGGGTGGGTGAGAGGAGCTTGCTGAGACTCGATGTGACAAATGGGTTGGATGGTTCTTAAATTGTGCGCAGGCGTGCCGGTGCCATCCTGCATCGTAACCATGCAGGAACCTGACAGGAAATTCTAATTAATGGAAATCGGATGCTTGAAATGAACCCCCACCACTTAACACAGAACGACTTTAAACCTGATTTACTAGACTACAATAATCCCTTGTCATGCATTTCTTTTCTGGTCCCAAGCAGTCAGAGCTCTGGAGCTGGAGTATTTGGGAAGCGTGAGCTGAGGTTAAATTGGGGTTTAGGGGTGGAAAAGATGCAATTAGAGAGCTTGATTTGTCTAGGTGCTGGGCAATATTTAGTTTATATTGTATACTGGTATTATCACACTATAACGTTTTGCTGCAGATCATGTCATTTGTTGGCTAATGCAGATAGTTTTAAAAGAACAGTTTGAAATACATGAAAACGGTCATTGTCCCTTCTGTAAACGTGCTTTCTGGCTGTTATTTACCAAGTTTCTTTCTCTGCAGGTCTCCTGGTGGCCATTCTGCTAGTAGAAAGGAAATGTATATGTATTTATCAAAATGATTTAAAATTATTTACTTAGCTAATTTAATTAAAATTGCTAAAACTCATTGCTGAATGTAGGGATGTCAAGTGTGTAAGACATTTTTTATGTACTGTTCTAAGGAGGCATGGGTCCTTCAGCCTTATTAAATAAACATTGCATAATTTAAACCTGTTCCTGTTGGTTTTGTCTACAGTCTACAGTCAGTTTCCATGAACAATACATTTTTGTGTACTGGAATAGAAACTCAAAATATGTTTAAAACAAAGGCTAATTAGTTGCCTTATATGTCACAAAAATGGCAATTTTAAAACGTTACTCTGAATTTTAGCAATTCCGCCCAGCCCTAATGTTCAGAGATCTCCTGCTATTGCAGGCACTCAAAAATGTGTCACACAGATTTCCACTGTAAAAATCCAAAGCGTGAAGTGAAATTCAAAGCGTGAAGTGAAATGAGCTTTTCTTATTTTATATATATAGAGAGTGAGAGTACAGTGTGAGGTATGAAAAACACAATGAACATTCATGCTTCCTTGGACAAGTCACTCATTCTGAAATGCTTAGTGAAGTATGAAATCCGCTCCTTGCTTAATCGTGTAATGAGGTACACTGCCGTGTAAAAGAATTGCTCAGATGCACATGTCGGACGATGATGTGTAGAAACTTTTTTAATGCGTTTGAGGGCATCCATCCATTCTGTTCGGGAAATGCACAGCAGAAAAATAAATAAATAAATAAAAGGATCGGCCAATACAATAATGAAATATGTCATACTGCTTGTCAAGTGAAGGAAAGGAATTTCAGAGCATTTCAGGTGCCAGCACAATTACTGGATTTAAATCCAGCTGAGAACCTGTGGGACTCTTTTCAGCCACTGTGGATGGTCTACTGAAAGAAATGGAGAAAAGACCCTCACTTCTCATGCATTTGATGATGTGTCATATATTTGCATTAACTTTTATCTCTGTCAGTGATCTTTAGAAAAACATTTAAGTGCCAAATTCCTGGCATTTCTAAGGCAGCAATGTTTTGAATCCCAACATGTTAGATAAACAAAGTGAGCCAACATGATTTTGGGAAGCCAGCAGGACTAGACAAATAGCCATACCACCCAGGATGACTGTCTTTAGTGAGGTTCAAGCGAAAATATGATAGGGTTCTCTTGCTGTTGTCTGTTAAACTGATATGAAGCAGAATTGTTTCCTTTAGCGCATCTGAAGTGCTTTGTCAGTTACCTAACTTGCAGTATCCCTGTGGTGTCCACAGGGAAATGAAGACTCAGCTATAAGACAGAGCTGTCACTCATATCATCTGCGCCAGCTAACATGGAAACGGCTTCTCCTGTTCCGTAGCATGCTGAAGAAATACCCACAGAAATGTTTATGATGCATTCTGCTCCAAGTCTGAGGAGAGAAATCAGACGAGATCCTGTGAGATTTGTTCAGGCAGCATCAACACTGTGGGCAAAGTAAGAGAAAAGGCATAAGAAAGTGTACTTCTAAAAAAATAGTACAGACATTTAAGCAATTTATGCACTTGAACAAATCACAGTTTGGTGTCCAAAATGCATGTCTCCCTGTCACAGAAACAGCCCCTTTTTGTAATGTTAAAAGGGCCCGTCTGACATGACTGTCCACTACAATTTATTCAAAGCATGTATAACTTGCCAAGAAACAGAAAGCTTCACTTAAGACAAAACACTATCTCATACTTTATTACAACCAGGTTGTTCTTTCTCTTGTTTTCCAGCCACCATGTCTAGGGCATTTCATTGAGTCTTTGTCATAGTTTATGTGCACAGCTATGCTAATTTATGTGCACATGGGAATGCCGTGCCTGCGATGCTCTTTTTCTACTCATCCCAAAATGATAAATTACTCTAAAACACTACCAAGAATGCCCATGCTCAGCTATATAAGCTGAAGTGTTTATGTTCAGAAGCACCTGTTAACACATACAAAGATCATGGAGCATCATAAAAAAAACATGCCCAAACAGATTTGTATCTTTGCAGGCAGTGGCTCTTGTGAATGAACTTTGTCAGGGTTAAAACCAAGCGTCACAAGGCAAGGCCAAGGTTGAGATCAAAGCACAGGCAGGCAGATACACTTAGAAATAATTTATCACAACAAACGAAAACAAGGCAAGGGTCAGGAAACACATTAACCAGCTCTGTGCAGTGCAAAATAGTGACAAGACTTCACAAAGATGAGAGATAAATAATGTGCCATATTTTCTCACAATCTGCAATAGACTGTAACGACCCAGTGCAATTTGTGTTTTGTATTTTTGTATTTATTTACTAGTGCAATTTGTATATAATCTGTTCACTACTAATAATATTTGTTTGTTATTTAACTGTCTTAATTTATTCCTGTCTTTAACTATATGCCTCACACTGAGTTGATTGCACCTTAAATGTTGTTGTTCCTTGAAAAAGTAACAATAAAGATTTATCTTATCTTAAAATAGTCTAGAGGTAGCTACAGGTTGTGTGTGTGTGTGTGTGTGTGTGTGTGTGTGTGTGTGTGTGTGTGTGTGTGTGTGTGTGTGTGTGTGTG
>JBBPDC010000007.1:6888992-6904289 GCA_037974485.1 Hemigrammopetersius urotaenia | reverse complement strand
AGTTTAATACATTACCCTTAAAGAAAATGTAAATATTAACCCGAGGTTTAAATACGGAAAAGTCAGGAACCAGAGAGAGACAGAGAGAGAGAGAGAGACGATCCGCACGCTCCGAACAGTCATGAACGAGAGAGTAAAGAGAGTAAATCCGCGCTAAAATATCAAGGTGAAAGTCATCATAGCTTGGGTAGTATAGACCCAGCTCCCAACCCAACTTTGTGAATAGATTAACGGCGATATTTTTTTTATCACGCGATAAAAGTCTCGCATTAACACAGCATGTTAACGCCGTTAACGGCCCAGCACTAATATATATATATATATATATATATATATATTTATTTTTTTTTTACCCCAGTAACCCATGAGTCATTTGTTTTCAACCCTGCCCATTTAGTACTTTATGTAATCTCCTTTTGTCAACAGAACAGCTCTGTGTCTTGTCTTGTAATGTTTGACAGGACTTGAGAACACATAAGATATTTCTGATCCTTCTTAGGTGTAAATTTCTCCATAGAGCTTCCAGAGTCCTTGGCCTTCTCTGGTTCACTCTCTTCTTAAGCTCAACTGACAGGTTTTCAGTTGGATTTAGTGAAGGGGATTGGGATGTCCACAGTAAAACCTTGATTTTGTGTTCTTGTTTTAGAGTGGGTTTTCAACTGTTGTCTTACTAAAAGATCTGACCACAACCAAGGTTTGGCTTCTTGGCAGAGGCAGACAGATTCTGACAGACAGAAATCCCCTGGTACTTCATTGAATCCTTAATGCCATGTATGTGGACAGTACTGCCTGGGCTTTTGGAGGAGAAACAGCCCCATCACAGATCCTTCACCATATATAACTCTTGATATCCGGTGGTTTTCTCTGTAGCCATCTTTACTTCTATATCAAACCCAACTTGAGTGTTTGGAGCAAATGAACACATTTTTGTTTCTTATGAACACTGCACTCTGTCCCAGTTAAAGCTACAGTAGCAGCTGAAAAACAACAAATGCTTTTGTTTGTGGTGCACAGACAGGAAAGAAGTATTTCTGACATATTTTTCAAACAGTTTGCTGACATCTTATGTTGGATTTTGAGACATAGTGACCAAATGATACAGTGTTACTTCTCTGATCATTATCCTCACTTTGGTTGCTGACAAAGTAACCATGTATTCTCCTCAAGTCTGGTTCATGGTAGTTTTGAATTTCATAAATGTTTTAACGTTGACATGGGCATTTAAAGTCAAGCAATTGTCATGTTATATCCATTTCCTGATTTGTGTAAGTCAACACATTTTCCCTTACAACAGTGGACTGCTCTTGAATCTTTCTCATGGTGAAGGATGAGTAAGGGATTGGGTGTCTTCTGTCACCTCATTTTTTTACCCCAGTGAAACAGGATTTGTTCAATGACTGCTTTAAAATTCTTAATCACTCAGGCCTTTTAAATTAGTTAAATAAAACTTTCGTTAGCTTAATCTGCTTAGTTAGAAAAGTGGGGCAAGCTCAGTCTGCTGCTGTAAATGCACACGAAAGATGCTGACTGTATACAAACAGCCTCTGTCAAACGCTGATATGTCTAAAATGGCAACTTTAATGTAAAAACATTTTAATATGTTTTTCCTTCATAATACTTAAAGTATTACTTCTTATTTGGTCCAATATTGTAAATAATATTGGACTGTTTCGTTAACATTTTTCTATTTAACTTCCTTTCTGAAACAATAAAACTTTCCTCTTTTTGTGACCTCATTTTTGTTTGTTGGTTCTAAATCTGGAGACGTATAACAACTTTTATTTCTTTTGCATGAGCAACTGTTCTCCTTCTTCTTCCAACTAAGGGCAGCATTTTCAAAAGCTCAATAAATTTCCCATTCCCCTGTTTTGCTTGCACCATGGGGCATGTTGTTTTGCATAAGCATATTTAGAGCTCTAAGGTCCAACGGCCATGAGGAGGCTGGATTAATGGTGGTGTTGGAGCGGGTCTCAACCAGGTGAGCAATGGTGAGCCACTCATGTTCATTCATCATATCTAAAAGAGAGCTGACATGTGAGGATGCAGGTCCTGCAGCATGGCCATGTAAATGTTTGGAGCAAACAAAGTAGAGCATCACATAAATATGAATAAACCTCATCTGTCCAGCGCTAAATAAAATTATGGGAGTAATGGCATGGAACACTGCGATTTGTCATGTTTTGTATTTAATAGGAAAATGTACACAAGTATATTTACCATGGTCTGCCACCTGTCTCCTACTGAAATTGAATCAGTGTGTAAGAATGCAGAGATACGAGAAAACATGGACTACATAAATAATCCATGCACACCTTATGTCAGAGCAGTTTTATTATACATTGTTCACTACAAATAGAAAAAAAAAACTCTTTGTGTTTGCGTTTAATGTATGTCCTGAACCTAAGTTAAAGAGTAAGCACTACATCTTTGTTATTTGTCTGAAGTGAATCACTTTTATATTAAAATAACCGTTGGGTGAAAAATCAAATTTGCACAGATTTTCACACAGTCTAGATATAGTCGATCAGCCAAGACAAGCATTCCTCTTTAGTTTAACATTGGAGATACAACACTAAGGTTAAACTTTAGAAGTCAATAGTCACCCAGATCTTTCTCCATCCCCCAAACTTCTCTCAAAGCACTTTCAGCTCTGTATTCAATTGCTGTAGACACAGTGTGATTTAAGACACAGGGTGAATTACTTTGAGCTACAAAACTGAGCATAATCTCACAGTGCAGATGAACACGGGAGGTAGCTGTTTAAGAGAATAAGCACTAAAATAAACAAGCCAGGCATATGGACAATACATTACATGTATTTTTTTTGTTGTTTCTATTTGGGAAATGTATCTATAGAGATACATTTGAATGTAAATGTAAATTTGTATATTTAAAGATTAAATTAAAGTAAAATGTTAAATGTAATCTGGCATGTTTATGTCCCTGGGCGATGCATTCGCACGAAAAAGGACAATCCCAATTTAGCACAAAACCTAGGAGCTGTCTGAACAGGCCGCAGTGCAGTGGTGAACCACATCAATAAATCTGTCCCACCTTAATGAAGAGCTGGAAACTGTTTGGGCAGGTTGTGAGAAATTTTGAGGATGTGTGCACAAACAGGTTTGGGGTGATTATTGACTTCTAGTGTTTGTTTTGTCCACATTCGGACTCTGCTTGGCGAAGGACAGTTGCTATACACACTCACACGCTCAAAACACTGAACTTTATATAAATAGACATCATTATGTATTAGTGTCTTTCCAACACTCAAGGTTGTTGTAACAGTAAAAGTAACAGGAGAGAAGTAAAAGGTTTTAAGTAGGAAAAGAAAGAGCAGGCTCATCCTTCCTGGGGAACGGTTTCCTAAAGTCTGGGGGCCACAGCAGTAAAAGATCTGCCATCTGACAGATGTCAGTCCAGTCTTGGAGACCACCAGTAGACCCATATTGATATACCTGAGAGTAAGGTGTGAAGGAAAGCAGGAGCTTAGAGAGATAAGGGGGCAAGGCCAAGTAATGACTTAAATGTGAGAAGCAGGACCTTGTGTGTAATCCACTGGGTATCAGGAAGCCAGTGTAATTGATGGAGAATAAATCTGATGTGTGCTGAGCGCTTGTTATGAGTAAAGGCTTTAGCTGCTGAATTTTGAATAAACTGCAATCGATTTGGGGTTTTCGAACAAACAGGAGGGAATGATAGTAAATAAGAAAGTATTAAGTTTAGAAAGCATGAGTATCAGCATCTTTAGTATAAATAATTAGAGCTCTATAGAATCAAAGCAGTTAATATAGTCATAAAACCTCTAACTTCTAATTGAATATTGTCTTTAGAATTAAAAATTGTATTCAATTTGGAAACATGTACCATTACATTACTTGTAATAACCTTGGATCCATCTGGTCCGCTCACTTTGAAAACAAATAGATTACAGTTGGATTTGTTTGTTCAACCACAGAAGGGGTAATGTTTTTATATATCTTGCCCCTCCTCACTTGCCCTGTTACATTGTAAGTCACATACTGAAGACTGTGTGCCAGTGGTTGTCCACATGACTCATGATACATAAGAGGAAGTAACTTGAGTGCTATTCTAGTCACTATGATAAACAAATGTACTTCCCCATCTCATAACACGTGAGGCAACATTGAGTAAGGTCAATTGTTTACATGTTTTCTACATTAAAGAACCAGAGATGTTAGTTCTTCATACTAACATCTCATTAATAAAAATCCAGAAAAAGGTTCACCTGGGAACCAAAAGACCATTATATTACATTCAGGTGGCAGATACTTTTATCCAAAGTGACTTAAGACATGAGGAAACATTCAACTTTCAGGACAGTGTGAGAACCAGAGGAGAGTACTAATTGCTAAAATCTTCATAAAGAAGATAAGAAAGAGCTTTTTCTATTGCCTTATTATCTTTTATTCTTTCTTGATGCACTGAGCATGCGAATGACACAAGAATTTCCTTCGGGATAAATAAGGAGATATACAATAAACTATAGTGCAACACAATGACAAGAACATTAGTGCAACAAAACATGGTTATGGTGATGGTTAAAGAATAAACAAAGGAAAAATGCCACTGCTTTTTTTTTATTCATATAATTATATTAGCTTAATATAAGAATACATTTGCCCATCCAGCAGTCTGTACTACATCCGTTTGTCTTATCTAACACAACTTTTGCTCCAACTGCCCCTTTAGAAATTAATCTAAAATACTGGAAAAAATGAAGCAGAGAAGAGCGATATTGCTGAGCAATCCAGTCATCCTGACTTTGCAAAATTAAACGCATCATCTGAGATGTTGATTTAACTCTTGGAGACGTGTAGGGCACCAGCACTGATAGTTAGCCCACTGATGCATTTCAAGTGAATAATGGTGGACCACGGCAGGGAAGCTAGTGTTAGTAGCTAATCCATTTCCATGTTCTCTGTGGTGAGAGTTCATTAACTGGTCCACGGATGTGTGGTTGCTGCTACTTTTATCTCTTCAGAAGCCCTCCCCGGGGAGCACCATCATTTCTCCAAAGCGCTCTAGGAAAAAAGAGCGGCCGTGTGCTTTGCGCCAGCGCAACTTTGAAGGAAATAACAGATGGTGTTGCACTGAGGAGGAGATTACCAAGGTTAATGATACTGAAAAATTAGCGAGATTGATGCATAATTACAATGATGGATGGAATCAAAGCCATCCACTCGAAACTCCATTAGAGCGATCACGTCTCGGCAGTTGTTTGTGAGATCTTAAGAGACAGGGCTGCTATCTAAATGTCAAGCAATAGGACGGATCATGAGAATTCATTGTTACGTCCAATTGAGACGTTCTGCCATATCAGACCTCTCAGTGGAGGGATCAAGGTTAAATCACTCCCCATGCTAATGGCCTTTTGATACTGACAAGAGCGTGAAGCTGATCATGAACCGCACAATTCCTCATGTTAATGACAAAAGCCAATGACCCCATGTTTACATAATGTCCTCTGAGGAGTCACTAATGAATTCTTCAGTGGGATGACATAACATCTTGTCTGCATACATATGTCTCAAGAACTGAGAGGAGAACACTGTACTGTATGTAACTGTACCATATCCATCCATTATAATCTGCCTCTACTGGTTTCACTATAGACACCAGCTGATTTTCCCTTTCCCCTTTAGTATCTACACACAGGGGTTCTCACAGCACTAAGTGCATTCTCATAAAGAAGCTGTCCTCAACAGGAACCCATGCAGACATTTACAGTAGTGTCCATGCTAAATGTTGTGTGTCAAATTACATAGTTTGTTTCTTAGTAAAGATAAGCCCATATCTTCTATAAAGAATGATTATCTTCATGTTTTGATACATGATTTCTATTTGCAAAGTTTAACATGCATGAAAACAATAAAATTCACTGAATGTGTCCTTACATTCTACAACTGAATGAGTTACATTCTACTACTCTACTATCTTATCAACTAATTAATATTTTATAAATGATAATACGATTACTTAAATTTATTACATTATTTATTACATTATATTTAGAAACGAGTAACAAAAATTAACATCCAGAATACCTTATATTTTATTCAATAAAGCATTACTGAATAAAATA
The DNA here is from genome assembly GCA_037974485.1 of Hemigrammopetersius urotaenia. Classification (NCBI taxonomy): domain Eukaryota; kingdom Metazoa; phylum Chordata; class Actinopteri; order Characiformes; family Alestidae; genus Hemigrammopetersius; species Hemigrammopetersius urotaenia. The sequence continues at coordinate 6,898,186 of JBBPDC010000007.1, read as the reverse complement.
GCAGCAATTACTAGATATAATAGACAGCATTAATATGATAGTAAAATGTTTTAATTATTAATATAATTACTGACTGTAGAGTAACTGGACAGTCATCATTTCCTCTCTGTAAAACTACATTTTCTTCAATAAGTTTATGTAATACATTCAATCAGCTAGTGTAAGTGAGTCACACTGAGGGTTTACTCTGGTTTCTGAACTCTGTACTGTAAACAGGCTGATGACAGTTTCATAGCTGCAGACTTCACACCTTTCATGATGCAAGCTGTAGAATGTGAATCGCATTTGAAAACATTTTGCAACTAGCTACGTAATCAATCATACAAGTACATATTTAAATATGAACTACTAAGAGTTAATCAGAAATGTGTTAATTCTTGCATTTATTTTCTTCCCGAGGTCCACTTGCTCACACAGAGCAGGTGTAATCCAGTTTTACAAGATAATTTTCCAGTGTCTTTTCATCCCTTAAATTAAATAAATAAATAAAGTCTACCTTTGTTACTGTGCTCAGAGTGATACACAGCCCTGAAAAAATAAGAGACACTGCAAAAATGTTCAGTTTCTCAGGTTTAATCTTTTATAGGTGCTAGTAGTGAACTGAACAGTTTTGCTGACGATATTTATATTTCCAAATAAAAAATATTGTTCTTTAATGCATAATTGTAAAGGAAATGACAAAACATCAAAAACTCATGCAGTGTTAGAACTTGAATAATTCAAAGAAATAAAATCTCTTGTTCACTCTTAAACAAAATGGCAACAATGACCTTTGAGGTACTGGTCACACTGAAAGAGGAGAGTGTTGATTACAGCAGTGTTTTTATACTTTTCATCATTAAATAAGATGTGATTCAGGTGATCACAAATCTGTATCTCATAAAGCAGAATGAAGTGTTTGTGTAGGAATTTAACAGACATGGGCATGGAATAGTTGTCATACTCATAGAGATGCTGATTTAAAAATAGAGGTCTCATATTTTTCCAGAGCTGTACGTAAATGAACTTTGTTTCGACTGGCTGCCCTGTATTAAGCTTTAAAACGTAGTCTGGACTGCAACATTCCTTATAACTTTTTCATGGACAGGTGGAGGCAAACTGATGGATGTAAGTGAAGGATTTTGTTTTTGTGGCCTTCCAAATGTGTAAGTTTATGTCATTAAAACTGCTTGTTTGAAAATTATGGATTACAGTGTTGCAGAGTTTTGCAAATAGTTGTACTTTCTCTAAATGTTAGTGAACTACATTAGCCTATTTTATTACCAAAAAAGGAACATTTGCTTTTCTATAAAATAGCCCTTTGAACGTTCTGAGAAAAGGGCCCTACCATCTCTGATAAATTGGGTTCCTCATGTTTTAGAGTGCTACTGATCTCAGCATCTTATGTCCATTTCAAAGTCTGATCTAAAACACACAAAGCACACGTTGAGATAAAAACGATGTAGATTAGCAGTTGAATCATGCATAGCTCGAGTTATGGCTCTTAAGATGAAAGTTGTGAGCTTGTTTCGACAAGACTAAATACTTTCTGAGTAAGCCTTGTGTCCTGCCAGCGCACATAAAAGGATGGCTTGGAATGGGCTCTGTGCTATTTTATAATTAGCTGTACATTTATAATGTGATTTTCCTCAGACTCGCCAGCCAAATTTAGACCATCACGAAATGAACAGCGACAGAGCTTGAAAGTTTCATATGGTTAAATTTACGGCCTCGTCTTTAGTTTATAGGTTTGTCTCTTCTGGGGCTGTGAAAAATATTTACCACTCTCGGATCAAAGTCAGCACTTTGGTAAGTGAGACGGGGGTCAACAGTGGATAACATTTTATTTCAATAAACAACTCAGCTGCCCATTATTCATTCACAAGCAATAACGTTTTACAGACTTTACAAGCAGGCGGACAATGCAGGCGTAGCCAGATGCTACTAGAGTTTAAGACTAAGTTCCCACATCAGGAAGCTCTTCAGTTACTTTAAGACTGTGTGACCAATCCTTTGTACTCCAGCTGTGCAAAGGATTACAGTAAGGCGATAATCTTCTTCACTCTAGAGTCATGTTCACTCTGTCTCTGCAAACAAGTTAAGGATACGGTGAAGTTGCTGTCAATAATTTAGAAGTTAGTGGAAAAAACATATTTTTATGCAAGAATTCAAACAAACAAACAAGCCAGAAAAACACTGAAATACAATAAAAATGACACTGAACAGAAGCCATCAAATTCTCTTCACAGAGAATGTTTTCCTTTCTTAACATTTTCAAAGAGAACATTTCTTTTGCCCGTTTCTTCCAGAGACTACAGTGCCCACAGCTGCAATTTCTGCAGCAAGAACTGTTCCAACGCTTTCCAGATCTTTGTAATTACATCCGTCACATCAGTGGCACCATATATTTCCTTTTGAGACAGAATTCTATCTTCTCACAAAGAAAAAAAACCTAGAAAGAAAAAAGTAAAAACACAACTTGTGGTGCCCAAGATGTGGTTTCATGGTTAACCATGGTGATGAAATCAATAATCACTTTAAAACAGGTTGAAAGCCCACATATATTGAATCATGTGTACATCTGAGAGACACTTTCAGGTTTTCGTATAATGATGGTGATGTGGAACTCGGAGGGAGCACCATCTGTCCCTTGCTCTGTCAGAATTTCCCTGCACATTTTATTCAGTCAGCAGTGATAATTCATCTTAAGCTGTGCCTCAAGTCCTCCATGCCCTTCTGACTGGTCGGGGGCCGTGGTCCAATTACTCATAAAGTTTCCACGTAGCTTTGGTGGAGAATTAAGCCGGCGCTCTCTCCCCAGTCAATAGTCCTCAAGCGCTGACCTGTCTTAACATGATAAATTATGCACTTGATGGTTAATTTCCCTACAGATGGATTATTGACACTGGTTTTAACAAATTAGATGTCCCTGTTTAAAAGCATTGTATTTTTGATTGAGAAGACAAATCATTACAGTAATATTAAATATTGATCAGATTGATTTTGGCTAATCTTGTTTCAATATCATAATCCGGTCATACTTTGTGGAAATGACTCCGTCTGAGGCCAGAGTTTGAGAGCAGTATTTTACTTTCATGTAAGTACCCTTGTGACAGACAATTAAAATTAATATTTTGAGTGAGAGGGCAAAGTGCCCTCCAGAATTATTGACACCCTTTCTAAAGATGATTGAAAGGCTTATAAAGAATTCAGATTATCACTTATTATCTTACTATTATAAAACAGAAAATAGAAAAAAGGATAAAGGGGGAAAAAACTTACCCTAGATTGAGGTTAATTTAGTCCAAGAATAAAGCAATCTTGTTTTTGTTTTTTTTAAGAAAATCATATATGTCACTATTCACACTTCAGGAAATGTAAACCAAGGAAATGTCAAGAAAGTATGATCTCATGCATATTTAACTTTTTTATGTTGGCCTAAGTGTTTTAAGTGGTCATTAATGATTTCCTGGTTTCACTGGGGTATAAAAATGTGTGACAGAGGGCCCAAATTTCTTAATCATACATCACCATAGGAAACATTCAGAAGCGTTCTACTGCAATGAGGCGAAAGTGTGTTAAGAAATGCCTAATCTACCTAAAACAGTTAGAGCAATTATTATGTTTAAAGCATTTATCTCCGTGAACTAGTCTAGAAGAGGATGCAAGGCTAATTTGTCAGTAGCCACAGTGAGGAGAATGGTCCGTAAAAAAGACCACGGTTTTACAATTACAGTTTGGTAGTGCCTCGGGGTCACAACAAAACACCACCTCTATTCAACAAACAGTTTGAAAGGTATGTTAGAAAGAGGTTTCCTCTCTTTATCCCACAAGTAAGTGTTTGGAATTTGCCAGACGCCACTGGAGCTTTAACTGAGGCAGGGTTCTGTGCTCAGACAAAACAACAACCAAGCTCTTTGACTTCAAACACAGGTTTAGTGCAGAAAGAAAAATGGCTACAAAGAGAAGCATCTGAAATCATGTGTAAAATATGGTGGAGAATCTGCGAAGTCTTAGGGCTGTTTCTTCTCTACAGGCCTTGCTCATGTGTTCATGTACATTACACTATCAATTCCAGGAAGTACCAGGAGATTTTGAATTAATTTCTGGCTGCCACTGACAAGAAGCTAACATTTTGTCATGGTTGGATCTTCCAGTAGGTCAACCATAGAGTACACACATCAAAATAAAGTAAAGAGGCATTTGGCAGGCACCTTAATCCAGAGTGACTTACAATCATTAGTTACAGGGACAGTCCTCCTGGAGACACTGAGGGTTAAGTGTCGTGCTGAAGGACACAATGGCAGAAAGTGTGTGTGTGTGTGTGTGTGTGTGTAGGTGTGTGTGTGTGTGTGTGTGTGTGTGTGTGTGTGTGTGTGTGGTGGGCGGTTGAACCTGCAACTTTGTGGTCATCGGGTTCACAGAAAAGTGTGTTACCACCCAAAAGGTTTCTACCAAACAAAACATGCTAAAAAAGTATTAAATGAAGACAAAATCAAGAAGAAGGTGACCAAAAGAAGGTCTGGAGAGATTCTGCAATGAGAAAGGATATAAAATAATTTCTTTTGTGTTTACTAAATGATGAGGTGCCAATAATTATGGTATGCATGTTTCCTTGAGCTCATGAGGAATGTATACACTTTCTTTTTCTGCTATTTAAAGACAAACGTACTTTTCCAAAACAATTTTCATTAGCATTTTTCGCTCATATCAAATAAGGGTACCAGTAATTCTGGAAGGTGCTGCGTATAAGAAGGAGGCAATGCTCATGATTTCCATTGCACTGCTTTATAGAAGTCATTGGGCTGTGTGACAGATTTCTAAACATTGAGTGCCTCTTTGAACTGAAGCACTCCAAGCCCTGCCCTCTCAATTGACAGGGCATCAAACCACCATAAATCTCTTTCATCTTCATCTGGTATTAATTAATTTCTTCACATATTTGATATTCGCCACGGCTCTCGCAGCAGAGGAGGTGTCAGGTTCGAAGGTCACCCGACTTTCATTTAACTGGAGTGGCCAGGGCAGGAGGCCGAGGAGCAGGCAGGCAGAGAGAATATTCACAGGCAGCATAATTAACTAATGAGCATGCCCCTCCGAGCCAAGACAAGACTGATGGTATGCTTGATTGGCTGAGATGCTGGTAAGAGGGCAGGATGGGCCCATCCATTCTTTGGGCCGGTGCTGACTGACAGGCTCTTGTCTTGCTCTTTCCCCCCCATTAACCAAAGGCCTGATGGAAAGACTCTGACGGGCCAGTACAACTTACATTTGATGAATCAAGCCCTGTTAAACTGATGATTCATTATATAGACAATGGTTTGAAAAGGCTGCTCAACATTTCAGTAATCAATGCCTTTTTTCGAGTCGGATGAACTCTGAATGAAGCATTTTTTTTATTCAGCTTTATTTTTGTTTGAATATAATATCAGAATCACTTCTGAATTCAGGGTCTCTAACATTTAAACCTTTTTCAATATAACTATGACTTGGCTGCAGTAGTGAAGTACTGAGGTGTTCATAGATTTAGAAGATATTTTTAGTTTTCAGAAGCTGATATAATACAACAAAATGTTTTGAAATACTAAACAGAAATACTGAGACACTGAATAAATATAACATTTCATCAGTATCTCTCTGGAGCTGTTTCAGCCACTCGGCTAAATAAAATGCCTCCAGAGAGACACTGACGAAATGTTATATTATTCATTTCTAAGTTCTCAACCTGCAGTCCTTCTGTCTCCAGCACTGCAGTCTAGTTTATCCTGCCCCAGCACAGCTGATTCAACTGAGGAGGGGATTAAGAATTACACTGATGAGCTGTCTCAGGAATTTTGGTGGAAAAATGCTTCAGAGTGCATCGGTGTCACCCACCAGTATGGGAGTCACTGCTTTATGGGGCCACAGCTGCTGGGTTAAAGTGTGATACTTCATTTAGCCCAGTGTATTGTCTGTCGTTTTGAGTCAGCCTGCACTGACTCAGTCTCTCAGAAGCCAGGCTGAGGGTGTTGCATTATTGTGTGTGAGATTGTATTGTATTGTGCTGTATTCTATCTGACATAGCGCTGCATAAAATGGATCCGAGTCGGTTTTGAATTCATTGCTGCTAGAAGACAAGGCGTGTGTTCAATAGGTAACACAAAGTGCAATGTTTGCTTGTGAGATCAACTCGGTGCTCATTCATTTAAAGTGTCAAATCCTTGATTGTTCTCCCATCTGAGATATATATGTGTGTTTACTGGGCTCCGCTGGCTAATTATGCAGCCAGACTCTGCTTTATTTTGCAGGAAAATAACAACTTTATATATAAAATACATAAATAAGAGATTTAACAACTGCAGTGTGTGGCTTTGACTCCTTGGGAAACTTGCAGCTTTGATGAGCTATAAATAATGGCAGGAGGGGTAGAATTAGATAGTCTCAATGCAGTGTTTTCCATGTAAGGACAAGAATGTAAATGAGTGGAGCTCTTCTAAAGTGTGCCAGCATTGTTCCAGATCTCCGGCAGAGAACTGATAGTTTATTTCAGGCCGCACTCAAAATGACGTCGAATGAAAATCCAATTATTAACACCTGCCACACTAACTTACCTGTGACAGTCCAAAAAGCAGAGGTGTCAGATATAATATTGTGTTCCTTACCTGCTCCACCAGATCTCCAGCGCATTTGTTTTAGACAAGCGGGATAATGAGAGGGGCCAGTTCACCTCTGAAACCTCATCTCTCGTCTTCAGGTGCTAATCGTATGCTTAATAATAAATCTCTCAAATTCTCTGCGAACTCTGCACTCAGCTACATGACTTAAATCACCGGGTAGCGACTCTAGATGAGGCTGCACATTATTCAGAGTGGGTAAATATGGAGTGACATGAATAAACACAGAGAGAGTGTGCAAAAGAGAGAGGGAAGGGGCAGGGGAGTAATCTAGAGTAAGCATCACGCTGTGTTTTACAAATGTTGTGTTTGTGAGCTGCATGCCTGTGTTCTCGGTGTGGTAACCATGAGATTAGCAGATGAACCAAGGTACATTAGTGCTCAGTACTTCATCACTGCAGTTGGCAATGACATGCTGCCTTGCAGTATCAAATTCTGTACTTTAATTGCAATTATGCAAATTGCCATGGTATGAAAAATCATTTTCTGTATCACAGGTGATGAATAGAAATTAAAAGAGAGATTGTTTCTCTGTAAACACAATTGGTATATATATCACTGTAATTGTTTTAAGTTGTTTTAAGGCCTGTCTTGAACTTTGTACACATAAATGTGTTTGTGTGTGCTTGTTTGTCATATAATAGAAAAGTCTTTAACTGTCACGGGTCGGGCCGCGAAGCCCAAACCCGGAGCTACCTCGGAGCATGGAGCAGGCAGAGACGCAGGGATCCATGCGATACGTTTATTAAAGAAAACAAGATCAAAAGAAAACAAGGCACGGGGGCCGTAAATATACCAGAACGTGAATAATCAGGAAACAGACATCAGGACCAGGGACGGGGAAATTGAGGCGATGGACACATGAGGAATGAGTAACCAAAACAGGCTTAAATACGCAACTAAATGGGGACTAAACACGGGACAGCTGAGAACAAGGAGACACGTGATACAAAACAGAAATCATATGACACACAGACACGTGACACCAAAACAGACAGGGAATATCAAAAGAAAAGCCTTAGAAATCACAAACAGAAAAGAAAAACAAATGAAAAAGCAGTGGTTCATAACAGCCACTGGCCGAACCGTGACAGTAACCCCCCCAAGCCGCCACTCTGGCTCCAACAGAAAACACGAAAGGGCAGGGCACGGTGGGGACAAGGACAACGCCCCCGCTCCCCATCCACGTCGCACCCCCACTGTCCTTGTGGCCGGGCTGACGGGGACATGGGTGTGGACCACGGGACGTTGTCCTTGTTCCGCGGCCCGGGTCCCTCTCCGAGGGACTCCTCAGAGTTAGTGGTTGCTCCTCCGCCACCTGGCAGGCCTTCGGCCGGTAGGGTGCTCTCTGTCCCTGAGTCCGGGCTCTGCAATCCAAGCCCTACCGAGCACCCTACACAGACAGGCAGGCAACCCCTATGGGAGGCTGGACGGGACGCTCCTCACGCCCCTTGCAGACAGACAGGCAGCCCCCAACGGGAGGCTCAGCAGGACGCTCCTCATGCCCCTCGCAGACAGACAGGCAGGCAGCCCCCAACGGGAGGCTCAGCGGGACGCTCCTCACGCCCCTCGCAGATAGGCAGGCAGCCCCCTCTGGGAGACTGGAAAGGGCCCTCCAGCTGTTCCGTGGAACCCTCTAGCCCTAAACTAACCCCCCTTCAGCCCCCACCCACCCGCCCCTAGCCCACTACGCACCTCCAAAAAATACAAGGGTATTTTTTCGTCTTTACTAGGCCTCTCTAGCTGCTCAGCCTGCTGTATAACAGCCACTAAACCCCCCAGAAACCCCACAAGCCAGGCTACTTCTGGTGACACAGGACTGAGTGGGGCTTCTAAGCTAACTGGAGCAGGGCAAACAGGAGCGGGGCCTACAGGAGCAGGGCCTACAGGGCTTACAGGAGCAGGGCTAACCGGAGCAGGGCTCACTGGGCTTACAGGAGCAGGGCTCACTGGAGCAGGGCTAACAGGAACTGGGCTAACAGGAGCAGGGCTAACCGGGCTTACAGGAGCAGGGCTCACTGGAGCGGGCTCAACAGGAGCCACGCTAAATGGAGCCACGCTAACAAGAGCTTCACTAACAGCAGCCGAGCTAACAGTAGCTGAGCTAGCAGGGGCTGAGCTAACAGGAGCTAAGCTAACAGGCCCGGGGCACGCTACAGGGCCGAGACACGTGGCAGCTCCATGGCGAACTCGAGCGGCGGCAGCTCAGTGACGACCTTGTTCTCCAGCAGCATGTCGGCCACGCCGTGATGGAGCTTGGCAGTGGCCGGTGTTGTGTGTGGAGAAGCCGCAGGCAGTCTGCGTTTCCTTCTCCTCTGCCTCTTTTTTGATGGGGAAAGGGGGGTGACCTCTGGGAGGTCCTCGTCCTGGGAATCCTCGACCGGGAGGCTGAGCAAAAAGCCCACAAGGTCGAAGGATTCCCACTCTTCCTCCGACTCACCCTCTTCCTCCAGATAGGCGGCTTTCTTGTGTGGATGTGTTCATCTGTCACGGGTCGGGCCGCGAAGCCCAAACCCGGAGCTACCTCGGAGCATGGAGCAGGCAGAGACGCAGGGATCCATG
>JBBPDC010000007.1:6858469-6878161 GCA_037974485.1 Hemigrammopetersius urotaenia | reverse complement strand
CACACACACACACACACACACACACACACACACACACACACACACATATATATATATATATATATATATATATATAATATACACATTATTATATTTTATTTACGCACATGCATGTATAATGTTAACATTTTTACACATTATATTAATAATACAGAGGGGTTATTAATTATATTGCCAAAATAGCAGCCTGTAGTGTACTTGTCATTCTCATATACAACATCATCTCAAAAACTCAAGTTGAGCAGGAGTCCAGCAGCTGATCCCTAGTAAATCTACTCTAACGGCTGTGGTCAATTTTCATGCCAATCAAAACAACACTTACAAGTGTTGAATGTGTTGAATGAAATAAGAAAAAATTAATAATCAAGGCATGTCTCAAATGCACACTAGGCAAAAAGAAATCATAGTACCATGTTTTGGTTCTAGTAGTGAAAATAGTTCTAGGACCTACAAAACCTCTTTGGCTAGCATGAGTTAGTTGTATGTTTTTTTTATTGTGGCCATGTCAGCTCTTACAGTTTTTCTCTATTGCTAAAACACTATAACCGATCTTTTGAACTAAAATTTCAAAACCATAACGCTATTTTTCAGAAAGCACACCCATTTCCCTGAACTATAAACACTGTTCCCCTGCTTTAACACATGAGTCAGATTTGGTGAACTGTTACTGCAAAACTCTACACACAAAACCCTACATTTTTCAGTGCTTACACCATGTGGTCATTTAGAAAGCACTAGCATTCAATAATGTTAACTTAAGTCAGCACAGCTTGAGCTCAATTAGCACACAATTAACCAAGTGGAGACACTAGGAGTCAAAATTCATCACACACCAATCTTTGATGGATAGATAAAAGGGCCAAAGTTAGCTCCTTCAGGTTTGAAACAATGGATCCAAAGAGATGCAAAGGAAGAGGTTCAGGAGGAGGAGGAGGAAAAGGAGGAAGAGGAGGTCTAAGAGGAGGACGTGGTGAAAGAAGAGGGAGAGGAGGAGGAGGAGAAGGAGGTCTAGGACACCAGGGAGTAGGAGGTGGAGTAGGTGGAGGTGGAGGAAGAGGGAGAGGAGGAGGAGTAGAAGGAGGTCTAGGACACCGTGGAGGTGGAGGAAGAGGGAGAGGAGGAGGAGAAGGAGGTCTAGGACACCAGGGAGGAGGAGGTGGAGTAGGAGGAACAAAACTGTAACCTGACCAAAAGGAGGAGAAGGGGGAGGACCATAATTGGCCATGGGGCTATTGTAAATGTCCCTGGTCAGCGTGGAGGGAGTGTCACTATGTGCGCAGCCTTCAGCCAACGAGGGGTACTCCACCGCCATGCCATTCCAGCACCCTAGAACAATACGCTTCTCGTTGCTTTTCTTGATGGTCTAAGACTACATATGCTTCAGCCGGAGTACAGGGAACCAGCACAGGGAACCAGCACAGCCAGGCAGAAGCCTGCCTAGACATATCAGTAGATGCATGCCAGGGGTGGATCAGGCATGCAAGAGGATTTTACCCCCCAGCTGCCTGACAGGACGCGGAGGTGGAATACTGTTTTTGGTGTGTGTTGTACTGTATAGTACAGGCATAAAAATGTGCCACTGTATATACATTGGTTGCGTCTTTTGTGTTCATCATGTGAAAAGGTTTTTGTGGGGAAGAACCACAAGCAACATAACTTAACTGGAAATATTGTTTTTAATTTATTGCACCAGTGTGTTAGACTATGTTGTAGTGTGTGTGTTTTTGAGGCCTTGTGTGTGATGTCTGTGGGCAAAGTTTGGTTTTTCAGCAAGAGTGAATGGTTTTGATTGTAGAGCTTCATTTTGACCTGAAAATGCGGTGTTTGGGAAGTTGTGTGAGATGTTATGGATTTGTGTTTACTGTTTTGAGAATACGAGTCATAGATTCAGGAAATGTGTTTAAGCAACCGAGAAAAACTGTAAATGATAACCCTTCTCAGTAAAATAAATTAATATATAAATTCAGTAAAAGATCAAATTAGAGCCAAGCAGTTTTCTCATCTCTTTTTTCTGTTTCTGTCTGACTCTAGACCAGGCCGTAACAGTGTAAAGTGGTTTATACTCTGACCTAATATGTTTTGTGTTTCTGGATTACGTCCAGACATGATTTTGGCCCAACACATAAAAAATGAACCACTGGCCTAAAACAGAAAAATGAACATGCAGGTCAAAAGTAGTCCCTAAGCAAATGTTTTTTTATTTTCAGATTTGCCTTTATTTTACCACATCATCATTACATATAAAAACTGAGAAGACATGGATAGATTCACAGGTAGAAGTGAATGTAGGTAAAATGGCTACATTTTTATTTGACATTGTAACCCTTCTTTCTTTCACCACCGCTGTAAAGAAATCCTGTAAATTCAGTAGGTTTCTATACATCAATTCATTTGAAATCACTTTACATCTCAATGACTGAATTTTGCTTAAATTTAAGGGGGAAAATTAGTGGAATTCATTTTTCACATTTTTTAATTGAAAGCTAAGTCAATGCAACTGGTCTTTATTATCATTTTCTCATATAACTTGTTTTTTTTCTCAAACTAAATGCTTTCGGACGAAGACATGACTGTAAACATTGTGAATCAATACGCAGTACAATAAAACACATGAGAATAACAACACCTGGGATTCATTAGACAGGGAACTACACGAAACAATATACGGATGGGCATCCGATCAAATATGTGCAGTGGTGGTCCATGGTTGTGTGATCAGTCAGTGGTGAATGCTGGAAGGGACCTAGAGAGGTCTAGATGAGTCTAAGTAGATATTGGGCAACAGTAGTGTTCAGTAATCTGACCGTCTTAGGGAGAAGCTGTCGCAGAGTCTGGTGGTGGTGGAACGGATGGTCTCATAACCTTTGCCAGATGGCGGGAGGGTGAAGAATTTATGTAGGAGGGTTCGTCCACAGTGCTGGTGGCCTTGTAAATAGGAGGTGCTGTTAATGTGTAGGGAGACCCTGATGATCTTCTCAGTTGTCCTCACAATCTGCTGTTCAATAAAGTGGTTCTTTAGTAAAGGCAATGGTCATTTATTTGTTATACATAGAAAACACAGAGAATGTGAATAAGGTAGAGACCATCTGCCTTTATTCATTCAGAAACATAAAAATATTCTCTTGCTGGGATGTTCAAAGTGGTCAGAATATGATTTTTTATTCTAAATGATTTTACTGTACACTTAATCAAATAGTTTGATTTGGTCTCAAGGAAAAGAAAGTAAAGGATGCGAAAAGGATGTGTTGCAATGATTAGACATGATTAGAGGAAGTGCACTTTGCAGCAAAGTGTTGTGGTGGTAGCTAATTCGGAAATTAAACGGAGTGACATGGCTAATGCATTAGCACACCCGCATCATGTGCAGCTCTTTTGTTGAAGTGTGCTTCATTTTTCATTATGCAGCTACAAATAAATACCCTCACTCTGCAGATGCCATTGTAATACTAATAGCATGATCTGCACTCCAGTTGGAGGGGAGGTGGGCGAGGACCTTTACAGGCCTATCAAATCTCTTCTTACATTAAGACGGTGGGAGCCTCCCCTGAACCAGTGACATCGATTGGTTCTATGCCCAAGGTCATCCAACCGGCTTAACCAAAAAAAAAAATACACTCTTTACTCTTGGTGTAGGGCAGTGATGTGGAGGTGCTCAGCAGGGATGAAGAGGGCCCTTTTTTGATGAGAGGAAAATGCTGAGTACTCAAATCACTGTGCTAATATCCAACTGAATCAATAAGTCAGTACATAATACAAGTGGGTGACATCTGTTGTCCAGTGAATGTCTCTAAAAGCCCCCCTCCTGGCTTTCTGAATGGCACTGACAACAGTTGAGTGTGTCATTTTGGTTTACCAGTTACTTGATATTGTATAACTTAATGTTGAAATATTTGAAGAGAGCCATTCATGCATACAAATGATTGGTCTTGGGTGAATGTCTTTGGAGCACACATCTCCAAACTTCTCATATTTGCTGTAGTTACTGCTAAAACTTCAATATAGCCAGTTTTAGGTGGTTGGTTAGTGTATTGGATAACACCACTACGTTCCGAGCAAGAGAATGGGGTTTGATTCCTAACTTGGGCAGCTCACCACACTCTACCAAAAAGAGTCCTTGGGCAAGAGTCCTAACACTACATTCGCCTACACTTGTGATGCACAAAAAACTGTAAGTCTCTTCAGATGATAGTGCCTGTAAATGCAGTAAATAACCAGCAATTGCATGTAATTCTGGTAAAAAATAACCGTTTGGATCATTTCCTCCTCATATTTGTTGTAGTCACTGCACAAAGCTGGGATATAACCAGCAATTGCATGTTTTATAACGTTCCGTTATAACACATGCACTTATACCCACAGCATGATTTATACTGGGAAGTTTTTATATTCCAAAAGGCCATCTTTACCAGAATTAAATGCACTTCTCCTGGTTTCCTGAATGGCACTGTGTGGTGCACTGAGGACAGCTGAGTTTGTCATTATGGTTTAGGAGTTACTTGTTATTGTTTAACATAATGTTGGAATATTTGAAGATGTTCATGCCTAAGAATTCCAGCTAGCCTTTTGGATTATATGAATTACACAGAGTAAATCATGCTGTGGGTGTAATTGTGTATGTTGTAATTAAGCCTTATGTAACATGATATTGCTGGTTATATCACAGCTTGAGCTCTTACTACAACAAATACAAGAAGCATGCGGCTGTATGCTCCAAATACATTCTACCATAATCAATAATTTATGAGAAATATGTAAGTGCAAATGTTATTCCATGAGGAAATGTCCCTGTTGTTCCTGAAATATGCATGACAGGGTTGGAGAGGAATGAAATATGCAGCAAGACATCCACATGACATATGAGTGTCATCCACTACACTTCTGAAAAAGACACACATTAATCATATTAAAGATATTTTCATAAATGTCTTTTTGAAAATGTTAACAGAAAATGATAGCCACTCTAATAAGAAATCCAGACAACACTGTCAGCAGTCAACTGTTCAGGGTGTGCTGTGGTTGTTATTGTTATTTCATGTATCACTATTTACAGCTTTAAATAAGATACTTGGAAACCTGCAATTTAAAGAAAATGGATTAAAGTTGTCCATTTATCCCAGTAGTTGGGAAGACATGGTTGTAGTCTAAACTTTTTTATTTTAGAACTGGAACTATGAGGCTAATGTTGATAACAAACACTAGAAGTCAATAGTCACCCAAACATTATACATAAATGTTAAGTGTCCATATGTCATATTTGAACACACCACAGCACAGCATGCAATTCTATCTCGGCATTTAACCCATTCATTCAAATGGGCAGCCAGGAACACAGTGCTTGGGAGCAGTGTGTGGGTGCCACTACCACTCCTGGGATTCAAACCCATGAGCCTCTGATCACAGGGGTTGCTTCCTAATCACAAAAACTTCTCTTAACCTGCTCAAACTACATCCACTTATTCATTAAGGCATTGCATACTTGTGGATGTGGTCTAGGACACATTATGACTTCTTGTGAGCTACAAAACTGAAACAAAATTCATGGTGCAGCTGAACGTTGTGTGCAGCCTTTTTAAACAACAGGGTCTGTTTTCACTAACACGGAAGCAGGAATGCTAAATTTTTTTTCCTCCACAAAATCAGAGTACTCTGATTCAATATCTGTTAATATAACTACTTTGTAAAACAATCCAGACATTGCTGCCTATTGCTGTGAAGTTTTATTCATTTTTATTGCTCACAGTAAGTCACACTGTGTCCTAAACCACATTGCCAGCTCTGCATCTCCTTAATGAAGAACTGGAGACGGGCTGAGACACCTATAGTTGTGAAGTTTTAAGAAAATAGTATAGGTGAATACAGTAACCAGTAACTCAGTTTTATGCAGATCTTTTATGCGGATCAGCATTTGCAGATTTCTTTTGAGAACCGAACTGTATTACCGCCACCAGCTGTAATACACTGAAAAGTTGTCAACCACCATAAAAAGAAGAAGAAGAAGCCTGCTGAAGCAGGTAGCAGAACTGCTCCAAGTCTTGTATATTGTTTTAACCCTGCCCCCCCCCCCCCAGTTATCTCAATTTATTTAGTATTAGTAAGCTGTGCCCTGCCTAAATTTGGGTAGAGAGAGTTATTTGAATGTTTCTTTCGTGTATGAGTCTTTGCAAACTGCTAATGCTAACCGCTAATGCTAACATTTTTTAAGCAATAGTTTTCTGATTATTTATTTCCTTTACATGGTAATGCATTAAACTGAGTTTTAAATGAAATTAAAGTGTTCTGGGAGCATGTTTTGTGGCATATTTAGGGTTTACACTATACAAATAGGCATTTTTAATTTTTTACCTAAACACAACAACGCGCTTGCTCTTGGAATGTAACCCTGCTATAAGCGGGAGATTACTGTATTTACTTCTAGTGTTTGTCGCACCAAACGTTGTGTTTTTTTATTTTTTGACAAATTATGTACTGAATGCATTAATTGGAAACTGTCTTTAACAGTGCTGATACATGTGTACAGATTCTTGACCATGGAAATCCAATACATGAAACATCCAACCAATTGTTGTTATGCTGACGGTCTTTCTAAGGGTAAAGACCGTCAGAGTGCAGTTTTTTGTTATGTGTTATGGACTTCAGCACTTGTGTCGACAGCTGCTTTGCTTCACTCCAGATTGTTTTCCCATTCCTCCAGAATGCAATTGCAACGTGCTTTATATTGCACTCAACAATGTAGTTCAGAACGTGTGTTGATTTTCTTTCCCACCCGTATTCACGAAAGTCCCGCCCCCCAAGGCAGGTATTGGCTAGACATATATGGTCATTCCATTGGAGAATCACCAGTAAAACACCTGCCAATCAAATAGTGTTACTAGCACTGCTGGCCAATCATAACTTGAAGAGGCGGGGCCTGTCGGAATACAGGTGGGAAGCACGCTTTCCGTGTTGTCTCCATGGTTCTCCACGCCAGCGAGCAGATGCTGATGGAGCGGCGGCTGGAGAAGATCGCAGGGCCGGCCGGAGCGTACGGCTGAAGATGGGTGTGAATAAACCAGAGAGCTGCTCTTAGGATGCTCGTTTCTGGGGCTATGATTCACAGGCAGGTTTTCTTGTCTCAGGTAGGTCGCCTGGTACCTTTGTCCCTCAGTGTGTGTATGTTTGTGTGTGTGTGTGTGTGTTCTCGTAGAGTTACACTATGTGGACAAAAGTATTGGGACACCTCTTCATCACTGAATTTATGTAGGCTCCTTACTTCCGGCGAAGGGCAATCGTAAAAGAAGAACATTTTTCTATTTCAGCATGACTGTGTCCCAGTGCACAAAGCAATCTCCATAAAGATATGGCTGGATAGAAAGACTTGATTACCCTCCACAGAGCCCTGACCTTTGAGCACCTTTGAGATGAACTGGAACAGGGATTGCGAGCCAGGCCTTCTCGTCCAACATCAGTGCCTGACTTCATAAAAGCTGTACAATATGAATTGGCACAAAAGCACTCCAAAATCTTGTGGAAAGCTTTTAAAGAAGAGTGGAACCAGGAACAGAGAGTGACTAACTCCATATAAATTTGAGTGCAATGTCATAAAAGTCCTTTTCATGTAATGGTTGGGTGTCCCAATACTTTTGTCCACATAGTGAAACTGAGTGACCTGTCAGGTCGAGAGTGAAGAAAGGTCTGGTGAAATGTTGTTTTTTCCTTTTGAACAGCTCTGCTCATCTCCAGCCTCCCCACAGTTGCTGTTTTTCCTCCATACACTCTGTGATTAGTGTGCTTTTGTCCCATGTACACTAATCAATTATTTCCTTCCCATATCTTTTTTGAGGAGTAGAATAATGGAAGAAAAGACTTGCTCTCTACACCCTCTACCCCCTAACTCTGCCATCCACCCTCCACGCACACTCACACACTCTTTCTTTCTCTCACACACACACTCACACAGCACAGTGTGGTGTCTCTGTGCTCTAATGCAGCTCGTTTACTCTCATTATGACTTTTTTTATTGGCTGAGTGTTGTTGGACAGATGTGTTAGAGGTGGTAAACAAGAACAAGCATGCCTAGCACAGTTTGCTGATTTCCCTCGTGATGAGATCAAACACATTTGGGCAGTAAAGTCATCTGGACACAGGATTGGAGTTCAGCACTCCTGCAGTGTGGACAGCCAAGCAGGATCATTAGTGCGCTGTACTGTACCTTAAGTCTACCTTAACTTATTGATTAGTTTTACTATTTTATGTGCTTAATACACATTTAAAGGCTTTGATGTGTTTTCACTCTGCCATTTCATATTCAGGATACATTTCACTGTGTGTTGTACTTGTATGACTGCATGTGACGAATAAAGTATCTTGAATCTTGAATATTGACAAACTACACAGTTGGTAGCCTAGTGGTTAGGGCATTCGCCCTGTGATCAGAAAGTCCGGGTTCTATTCCCAAGACCGCTAGGCACCTCTGAGGTACCCTGAGCAAGGTACTGTCCCCACACACTGCTCCCCGGGTGCTGTGTTCCTGCTGCCCCCTGCTTCACTTGGTGAATGGGTTAAATGTAGAGGAAGTATTTTGTGCTGTTCACACTGTGTGCTGTGGTGTGTTCACGTATGACCAGATTGTCACTTTCACTTAGACCTCACCTCTAAATATTGGAGCCCTGCCGTTTTCGTCCTGACAGTGTTTTTTGGCACCGTATCCGACTATGTTATCTTGTTAGAAAAGTTAGGTTCTGACAAAAATACAATGAGTTTGGGGCATATAGCTATTAGGTCCCCCTCTCTTACGTACTCCATTCATGATTTAAGCAAGAACTTAATGAAGTGAGTCAGAAGCTCTTGTGCACAGCTGTGGTTCTACATGGTTTTATAGTTGGAGGAATGTTCTACACCAGCGGTTCCCAGTCCTGCTGCTGGTGTACCTTGGCCTTGCCCACTGTCCTGGTTTTTTCTGCTTGAACACATCTACATCAAATCAAGTTTAAATCAAGATGAATTTGGCTCAACCGACATGGGCAGGGAAAACACCACAATAAGTAGGACAGGGTTTCCACAACCAGGGGAAGGAACTTCTATTTAAACAAGCTGAAGAGTTGAAGAGTCCAAAGTGAGTCCAAGAGCTCTGAAAGTGAATTGTGTTTTAAGAATATGGCTAAATCTCAAGTTGGAATGAAGGCAAAATCAGCTCTCTTTAGAGAGCTGGAATCTTGTTAGAATCTCTTTTTATTCGGTGTGACTTTTCTCTGGTCTGGAACATTTCCAGAGTAACATGCCTTCATATATTTGACACTATATCCTGGACAATATTGTAAGAGACACATGTATATTTAATTTGCCTGTATACTATTAAAATTGTACATTTTTAACTGCGGAATTATGATTGTATGAAGTCAACTAGGACACCTTCTGATATAATTACACATCACATTTTCATTTCACTTGTTTTTAAAAATATTTTCTTCAAATATAAACTATGGTCTCAGGAGGCCTGGGAGTGTCTAAACCCCCAGATTTAGAAGGGCCAGATTTCCCTGCTCAAACACATCTGGTTAATTACCAGGTTTAGTGAGTGTGTTTGAGGAGGGGAACTACCAAACTGGCCCTCCAGGTTCCGATTTGGGATCATGGCTTCTATTTTGGTAAATGAGGTTAAAGGGTCATTTGTCTGGGTTAATTTTTCATTTGCTGTTTGTGGTAGGTCTGCTGATTCTTGGATGATTAAATAAGAAAGAGGGAAGGAGATTTACATTTACATTTACCAGACGCTTTTATCCAAAGCGACTTCCATTCCCTACCTACAGGGGACAGTCTCCCTGGAGCAACTCAGGGTTAAGGGTCTTGCTCAGGAACCCAGTAGTGGTGTGCTGAAGGTAGGATTCGAACCCATGACCTCATGGTCTCTAGGCGAGTATTCTACCCACTACGCCACCACTTTTAACAGTGTCTGATTGTAGCTAATCATAATCCGTTAGTATTGGATACAGATGCACTAGTTCTGCTTTTTAATTCTTGGCACCACACTCATGTTAAACTAGTTTTAGCGTCACAATGTTGATGTTCCAAAGGACTTCTGGTCTTCTCAATACTGACCATATGAAAGAAGTAGTTAAGGCACTAAAGTTTAATTAAACTCAATTTGTGAATAATTTGTTGATGATGATGATGATGATGATGATGATTATTATTATTACTATTAATTATTATTATTATTATTATTAGTAGTAGTAGTAGTAGTATTATTATCATTATTATTAGTGGTGGTGGTAGTAGTAGCAGTATTATTATTATTATTAGTAGTAGTAATAGTAGTAGTAGTAAGGGTAGTAACACTTGCAGTATTATTATTATTAGTCTTAGTAGTAATATAGTAGTAATAGTAGTAGTGAGCAAAGAGCAAATAATTGCAATCAGGAGTTGTACACTCAATTTCAAGCAAAAATGAACCTGCTTACACTAAATTTAACCACAGATTTTAGTGTTGCAGACTTGAAAGCAAGCGGCACATGTCTGAAAGCTGTGCTATGTGACTTCCTCTGCTAACCGTGTTTAATGTGTGTGGGAAAAAAATAGGTTAGGAAGAACCGCGTTTTGTGCCTGGAGTAATGAAACTCGTTTGTCTTTTTAGAAAGCTGCAAACATAACAGGGAGAAGGGAGATTGCCAGAGGCTCTGGCTGATAACCTCATAAGAACTCCTTATGAGAGGAGTTGACCTATATACGTGGCAGTCCTCCATGCACACGAACACTGTCACGCTTCGCTACATCCCTGTCCTCTGGAAGCTCTCCAAACATGCTGGTTCACATCATTTCTACAAGTGTACGCCATGGCTTTTTCTTATTGTTCCCCTACTCTGCAGAATGATTTAATGCTTTATTACCTCACTTACACGTTGTATTCTGTAGTAACAACTCATATGAGTCTGTAATTCAATTTCTAAATTGTATTACTGAAGACAAAGCTCTTTGCATACATATGGAACTGAAGGGATATGCAATAATCTCTCCTTGTAAACAGAGTATATTTGGTGTATATCTGATTACTCTTGTGTCTTGGGTACTGAAATTAGCAGCATAACAGTATTTTCAATCTGTTCATAACTAGCAGCAAATGGTTCTGTAAACTGAATGTTACATTTTAGCCCTTATTACTTTGAATATCAGATCTCTAAGCAAGCCGTCTTTGTTCTTTGGCATGTGAATCTGCCCCAAACCTACTCTACCTCAAAGCATAGCAGCATAACAAAACAGCTTTTCTACTCGCAGCTTAAAAAGCCTTGTAAAAAATTCATTGGAAAATCTCTAAAACAGAATGCAGGATTCCAGCCCAGAAATGCAAAGCCAGGTCCATTCATTGCTTGGTTCCAACATCCAGCATGAACAGGTTTGAAAGAGTGTGCTTGCAGGTGGAGATATGATTTTGTGAAAAGATCAGATTAGTTTATTTTTAGAGCTGTCCCAATTACTTAATTAAAATGGATTATTTGCTTTAAAAATATCAATTAAAATGTATGTCCCCAATGAATTGGCTTAGTGATTGACTGAAAAACAAGGAATCCCCATGGCATTATAAAGCTGTGTTCAACAATCAAAGTGTTCTCCTTATTTTTGCATGAAGGGGTTTAATGATATTTAATGATTACCAGATACAATTTTGATTTTCAGAAAGGTTTTACAATAAAGATTCAGTTCTAGTTTCTCTCCAAACATTTTTTACATGTAATTGCTAATCAAAATGTCATTGGCTTGTATCAAACTTCCTTGATACCCTAACTGTACTGGACTATACTGAACTGTCCAAATTTAGACACTTCTTGACATAAATACTACAGACATTGAAAAGCCATTCTATAAACAAAAATGCCTGCCAAATATTGTGTACGTCCCTCATTTGCTGCCAAAACAGCTCAGACCCTTTGAAGTATGGACCCCACAAGACCTCAGGCGGTGTGCTGTGGTGTCTGGAACAAAAAATGTTAGCAGCGGATCAGTCCTGTAAGTTACATGGTGGAGCTTCAGTTTAGAGGCCAAGGCCTTTGGAGGCCAAGTCAACACCCTAAACTCTTTGTCATCTATGTTAGACCATTTGTGGCAGGACAGGACACCTGCTGTTAGTGAATACTGCTGCCAGGGATGTGGCAAGAATATGCTAAGATGACTATATGCACCCGGTCATCCACATGATTCATCAGACCAGGCCTCCTTCTTCCATTGCTCCTCAGTCCAGTTCACATGCTCACATGCTGATTTGCAGGAACCTTTGGCGTTGGGGTGAACATGGGCATGCTGACCAGCCTGCGATAAACAGGGTGTTTTGACACTGTTTTGTCATAGTCAGCATTAGCTTTTTGTTCTCTGCTGTGGGATCAGACCTGATGGACAAGCCTTGGCTCCCAGTACACATCAATGAACCTTTGGTGCCCACCCTACAAGACCTACTGCTTTGGAGCTACCTTGACCCTGCGGTCCAACCAGATTCACTCAGATCACTCAATTACCATTTTCAAGGACTGACTGTTCACTTGCAGCCTAATAGATCCCACCTCTTGACATGTGCCATTGTAATGGGAGAATCAATGTTATTCACTTCACATGTGAGTGGTTTTAAGGTTGTGGCTCTATCTCTGTTAATACTTGCGCAGGTACTGTTAACCCAAAGGATAGAATTTTACAACATGGAAAAAGAACTGAAGAGTGCAGTGAACACGCACCTTCTAATTAAAGTCTTCCACAGATTTCTATGAGAAGTCTTTTTCACGATGGAAGCCAAAAAAAGAACAAAGCCAGCACTTGAGGAGGAAGTGCAGCGGCTCTAAGGTTGTCGGAAGATACAGCGAAAGAGAGCAAAGCTAATTAGTCATCATCTGCTTTGTGAATACAGCACCTTAAGCCGTGCACGCACCAAATTGAAACTGTCCTCTTAAATGTGATTATGTAGGTTAATTGTGCCAATAGCAGGCACAGTGAAATGATCACTATGACTTTTCTTTCCCTTGACGATTGCTTGCTGAGAAACCTGCGAAGCCAGAAGGAGTGGTGATGTGGCTGCTTATCTTCTGTAGTTAATGAGGTCCATGGAGCCCTAACCTGGGTTGGGCGGGAGTGTGATGATCTCCTGTGAGGATGAGGAAAGAGCAGGTCTTCTTGTAGCTGTGCATGCCCTTTACACCATCACTGTCATAGGAAAACTGTTTTGTTTATATGGAGTTCTCGAAAACACCAGCTGCCATTTATCTCCGTGTACAATAACAAATGATCCAATAAAAATGCTCTAAAATATTACTTTATTTGTTTATATTTTTTTTCTGTCTCCTAAGAAGTTAGCACTTCAGAGATCAATCATTTTTTGTTGAATAATAAAAGGTTAGCTTATTTTATTTCTTATTTTTTGTTTTGACAGAGACTGTGTAGTTATTGCTTTGTGTTGATCTTTGATGTTAAGCCTTTTTCTGTCAGAAAGAGGGAATTCGACAGTATGTTTGCATGAGAATGGCTGTGTGTGTCTGTCTATGAGGTGTTACAGAACATCTGTGTTGTGTTGATTCTGTCATTGGATTTGTGCCTACAGTGTCAGTGGGTTAGCAGGCAGGCAGGAAGGCATCCCCAAGCACGGTGCAGCCATGCGTGAAGTGTCTTTCCCTGCTGCTGGAATTTCAGTGGTGTGCTCACTGCTCAATTGTAGCATTGCCACTATTACAGATAGACGAGAAATAAAAAGCATTATTGCAAGATGCCAGTAAAAGGCCATTATCCACCATTATTTTAGTATGTGCTGGTCTGTTATGCCCATTATTGTATGGTGTATTGGCCTGCATTAAATTTGTGCAATACAAAACAGTATTCTCAAAGTGATTGAAAAGCATTATTTACAGTCAATGCATCAGTGCATTTGTTATTGTTTACCAAAACATTGTAGGCTTTCAGGCTGTGTGTGATCTGGATAATATGTGGATTTTATTGTGTAGGACAATTCTTATATCATGTTTTATGGCAAATCTTAGAGTTTTCAGTGGACAGTAGAGAAGTAAAATGTAAAGGAAGAAAATGTGTCTCAAAGGACTGCAAAATCTATAGGATACTTCTGTAGTTCATATGTTCACAAGTCCATGATTAACAACATAGTGTGCCTAGCGCTGAATGATTACATTCTTTATGTGGAAATCGTAATTTGAACACTGTTTTCAAGAATACAGTTTTTATACTGTTCTTATTTCAGTTATGACCTACATTGTACATCAACAGCAATGCACAGCAATGAATTAGACCAATATGTGCATATAAATATGTTTAAAATAATCAGCATTGGACGAATTTTGACCCATATTTCAAACAGATATTTGATGTTGTATTTATTTTACTCTAGATCAGGTGCTGTTAAGCTGCTGTGTCAACAGTAGTAGTATCCCCTTGTTTTAGAGCTCATGAGCTCACTGTAGGTGTGCAGCACATCCATAACTTACTAGGAGTCTGTATTCCGTGTTTATGCTTCAGCCCAGACCATGCTCTCTTATCCAGTCATCTCTCTTTATTAGTTGAAAATAATGTCAAAGAGTTGTTTCCTCCAAGTTAAACCAAATAAAGAGTGCAGCTGGTAGCTTGGTGGTTAGGGAGTTGCTCCTGTGATCAGAAGGTTGTGGGTTTGAATCCCAGGACCGCTAATTTCACTCTGTTGACACTGTTCTGGTTCAATTTCACTAAAGATGTGTACAGTCACGATACTTGGGCCAATATAACATTTGATTCTTTGACTTAGAATAGGTCTTTCCTCATCTTGTTGACATTGAATTTTTGTTACAAAACAATATAAAATAAGTAAATATCAATACCTTCGCAACTGTATCAATATTGTATCATGGCAAAAATATTTGAGATACTATACTGTATCGATTTTTTCGGCCATCTCAAATTCATAGTATTGCACATGATGTCATTATTAGTCTTCATGCCTTCTGCATTATTTGGTCCTCTGAGATGATGCTGAAGGAAGGCATTTGGCCAGCTCTGTTAACCTTGTTACGGGAATTCCAGTGCTGAGAAAAGTGAACTATCCTCCACATTAGACAGGGACCATGCCCTCTCTTCATCAGAAACATGATGAGCTATGATTCTGTGCTACTTAATCCACCTAAATAATGTAGAGAGGCACGCCTAAGAGTGGGATAATATTCTTGTTGGCTATTGAGGGTTGTAATGTTATCATAGAGCACTTTTTCTCTCTCTCAGACATCCTTGAAATCTAATTTATATGTCTCTGTCAGCTATGGATCTGTCGTTTCTAACTGAAGCTACAGATAACTTAGTTTTTCCATCCAGAGTGAAGCAATGCAGGAGACCGATTAAGAATCCACTTCGAGTTTTCTACTTTTTATAGTGTTAGACTTTTATTCTGTGTGGCTGCATACGTTAAAGTAAAACGGATTATTATCATTTTTATATGGTATTTAGCCATATAGTCAACTGTATAGCTGCATTTTCAATGTTAATATTTTCACAAGCAGAATGTGCGAGCAACGACACAATGGTAAAACCTAACAATGACTTTTTCTGTTTGTTGCACTTCTGTTATACGTTACTCTGTATTGTACTATTAATTATGCATTTCATTCATTAAGGTGTGGTATATTTCTCATTTGCAGTTGCTTTTCCCTAACTTACAATTGCTTCTGTTTTATTTTTCTGAAATGTAGTCTAACTTTCTTTTGCAGGCTTTATCTGTTTCCAAGCTTTTGTTTCTGTTTTCTAGTTGTGGGCAAGTTAACTATATTTTCATGGCAAGTTATACCTTTGCAGGCTACATTTTTGTAAATTCAATGTGACTATCCGTGCATCAAAAAACACAGCTGTATTTAGACCAGTGGTCACCAGCCCTCCTGCAGATCTACTTTCTTGACATGTTTAATGCTCTAACCAATCAGAGACTTCTGAAGAAGACTCCTCAAGAGGGTCGATCTCCAGGACCTGGGTTGGTGACCACTTTGTTAGATCATAATTTGCATAGCAGTAAGGGGGTAATTGAATGTTTGTTTGACTTATTTTCTCCAGTTTTATCTTAAAACATTTATTTCTTCATTGAATATCACTATATGAATGGGTATCCTTTTGCTTCTTTTGCTTTTGATAGAAATTGTTCAGTACTTATTTCTGTTGTTTTTGGATATTAATGTTAGCCTCGCTCTGCAAAGATACCTTTTTATGGCAAACTGTGTTCTGAGAAATTTACCAATACAAATAAATGTTGAGACTAAGCAGAATGCATGTTTGAACTGGAGTCTGTACCTAACCTCTTAACCTTCTTCTCAGGATTTGATGTGTTTTGAGTTGGCGAGTCATTATGCTGCTGCACCTGTGTAATGTTAAGGTCAGTGCATTTTCTTTGCTTGCACAAGATTGCAATCAGCATCATCATCATCATCATCACCATCCTCATCTTCAGTGTGAGAGACATGAAGAGAGTGTGGAACTTGTCCTTTTGTCCTTTGCTGTCAGGATAGTTACAGTAGATTCCAATGGTAATTAAGTAATCTGTTGATTATTTTGATGTATATAATTTAAAAACAATAAAAATAGACTCAACATTAAATAGCCGTATAGATTCTTACGATCCTTCTGTAAGCATAGTGTTGTTCTGATATCTGTCTGTCTCTGCCCCGATACTGACTTTTATTATGTCAGTATCAACAATAGATAATACCAATACCACAAACAGTTTCTACTTAGTGACACTTTGTATGCAACAGTAGATGGACTTTAACTGAAGCAATTATGCCAAGATTTTACACAAGCTGGAGAAAAAAACTACTATTACTACTATTAATTTTCTACAGAATTGCTTGATTCATTATTTCAGTGACTAAGTAGTGAGCCATGGTATATGAGACAAAAATCATGTATATTGTTTATGGCTGATAAGAATGTTTTTTAACATAAAGTTCAAATACAAATATTTTCTTTGAACATCTCATTATAACAATGAAATAAAAACATTTAAAAAAAGAGTAAAAGTGTCTACTTTTTACTCTGTAAAAGAAACCAACAGGACCATTTAAAATATGCATGATCATTATGCAGAGTGCCCCTGGGGAGTTACTTTTTAATTGATGAATCATAACAGCTGCAGTCGGTATCTGGAGGAACTGCATTCTGGACTCATCTTCAGATTTCTTTTCTTTTCACTATAAATTCATTGTTCGCTCTTTGATGTCTTTTCCCCACTCGTCCTGTGCTTGACTTTGTTTGCACTGGACTAAATCCTCATTTGCACAGCTTTGCCCTGGTATTGAGCCTCTATGTCAGTACAGTCTGGTAAAGGTCAATTTCTCAAACTGTTATCCAAGCCTGTGAATGTCAAGACCCAGAAATAAATTCCAGCTATGTTCAGAGATCAGTGTAACAGCTGAGCGATTAATCACTGAGGCTTTCAGATTAGTGTATGAATAACTGAATAGAGTTTGATAAGGAGGTAGTAATCAATGTGGAGAGTGAGGACATTCAGCACATTCAGTAATTTCCTTACTTTGCAACAGCAGGACTGTGGCAGAAGTGCCCCCAGTATCATCAGGCAGAAGTACTCCAGTATCCTCAGGCAGAAGTACCCCAGTATCATTGGGCAATAGAATGGTTTAAATACGTATGGCAGTGAAGTAGATCGGTAGTTTTTTTTGAAGGGCCCTTCAAAAAGACTTTGCAGGGGACAGGCTAGACCTTTTTGTTCTGGGGAATGCTCAGTGTTTCTTTTATGAAATGCTACACAGCTGCATTTAAGGGTGAAAGGCCCCTGTAGAATCACTATAATGGAGGCACTGTTTAAACCCCAGCCACGCGTACTGAACATGCCCACACTCATACAGGAAAGAGGTGAGATCCTTTACTGCATGCTCTTGAGTGCTCTTGCTCTGCTTGCTCTCTGTGTGAGTCATCTTAGTAGATTGTGAGTGTGAGTGTGTGTGTGTGTGTGTGTGTGTGTCTCTCAGGAAAATATAATGCATTGAATTTGCTTGATTCAAGTGTATACCTCATTTCCGTATGAATATTAACATCAGTGATTTTATAGCATGTTTGTGAGTTGACAAAAGTAAGTCTATGATTGTACTGATGTATTTTAATAACATGCAAATGATGCACACATTTAGTGTTAAGGGGTCAGACGTGCAAGATCATTCCCGAGACAATCCAAAATAAGTATAAGCTTTTGTGAAAAATTGAAATTTGATTTATTTCAACATATATAGTGCAAAAGCATTTTAAGTGATCATTTACATACTTCATAGTGTGTTTTGGGTAATGATTCGCTTTCTCGTGTGATGTATTCTTTATTGGCCTTGGCAGTTGGGCCCTTTAGAACCATGCATCGCTTGACAGGTTATAAGCCAATCAGGGCATTTGGATTAAAAGGATGTCTTATTTCTCATATGCCAGAACAGGGTCTAGGTTTGAGCTAAATCCAACACTAAACATGCCCAAATTATTGAAATACCAGAATTCAAGCACAATTTCATGTCATAACCGTCCTACATATTTCCAAAAACCCTGCCAAAAGCCATCATTATAACCTTCACGGATAATCTACCACTGGTATTTTTAATCCTCTTTTATAGGAATGTCATACTAATTTCATGCAATTAAATGTCATCCAAATGACTGTTGCTGGCAGCTGTGTTCTCTTAAAAAGGTTTCTAATGATCATAACCTCTGGTGCGCCAATCTGCTTGAGCCAATTACAGCAGCATGGATAGAACAGTAACCTTGCTAACGCCAACTTACCCCCTAAAGCGTTACATAAAACTATCTGAATGAGTTGCAAATATCCCAGAAGTGCAGTACTTTTTTCATTTACAATTAACTATTAGTACTTCAGGCATTCATTATGTGTTGGCTCATCTGTATATGTATTAACAGGCTCCTTCATAACAAATAGTATGTCATTATTACAGCTTCACCATGTTATTCGCTCACCTTATCTCTGTATACCACATACATACATTACTACAGAAAAAATAACAAGAATTTCTTGTTTTCAGAAAACTCATCTTGATCTGAACTGGTTTAAAGGATGCATTCCTGGTTCTTCTTCACTCCATCTATTGCTGGGGCTTGTTAAAGCAGTCTGCACCCCTGATTTAAATTGATACTAAATACTTAGGCAAACCAAGTTTTGGGCTGGAAATTATATTGCTTACAAACTGATAGACTTTATTATATTAATACCATGAAGGGCTCTCTTGCAGAACCTGTATCAGAACCGGTTTCTGGGACTGG
The DNA here is from genome assembly GCA_037974485.1 of Hemigrammopetersius urotaenia. Classification (NCBI taxonomy): domain Eukaryota; kingdom Metazoa; phylum Chordata; class Actinopteri; order Characiformes; family Alestidae; genus Hemigrammopetersius; species Hemigrammopetersius urotaenia. Next base: position 6,858,925 of record JBBPDC010000007.1, on the reverse strand, counting down.
CTGCTATGGCCTCTCCATCGCGGAGCTCCCAGAACCGGCGCCGGTGCAAGGATGGGACACGTCTCAGCTACGCGGCCGAACCATTCCCACCCAACCATACGCTGGACGTCTTGACCCTGCCGAGGTCCACCAGTGACACAGACCTGGTGTCATCCCACAGCCGGTCCACCCTCACCGTCAACACCTCCCTGTACTGCATCGGCCAGTCGCAGGACATCGTCATCTGCTGGGACATCAAAGAAGAAGTTGATGCTGGAGACTGGATCGGCATGTACCTGATTGGTGGGTTTTATTTTCCAAAGTGAGCCGACAGTCCTCACCTTCACTCTCTCATCTAGTGACAAGTCAGGTCAAGTAGAGATTTATTGTCATCCCAGACATATACAGTACTGTGCAAAAGTCTTAGGCACCTGTGCCAATTGTTTGAAACCATTTATATCAGCATTGGGTTTGTTT
>JBBPDC010000007.1:6840343-6853011 GCA_037974485.1 Hemigrammopetersius urotaenia | reverse complement strand
TCTGTCCCTATATGTGGCCCTGCGACGTGCTGGCGACTGTCCAGGGTGTACCCCGCCTTTGCCCATTGCAGCTGGGATAGGCTCCAGCCCCCTGAATGCAGGAATAAGGGGTAGATAATGGATGGATGGATGGATGGAATTGAAGAAATTTGGAGAAATTGTGAAAAATAGGTTTTTGGCCAACCAGAAACTTTAACATTTCTATTTGATAAAGCCCAGCTGCTCAAAACGGCTTAGACCATGTCAGAATTGTATCCACAGAAGAGCCCTGCTTGCCTATTCTAGTTCAATGCCTTTAAGGCAACTGTCCTTTGCTGAGTCTTTAAGCAGCTGATTGAAATGTCACCTCTTGTCTAGTGTCCCTCTTTTACCGACTCGTCTCTCATTGTCTGGCATCTGAAATCAGGTTAAGATGTTTTTTTGCCGTAAAACTAGATTAAACTGTTTAGTGGATTTAAAGGTCATTGCAACAGTGTACAAACGCAATCACTGAGCTTGCAATGGTTTTTCTAGTAACTGGAACAGACAAGTGTCCCTCTCTGGTGAACTGACAGTAGAGATGGACAGTATGACTACATGCTTTCATAATAGTGATAATTAAATTGTAATATTGCCATCTGAGTATATTATGGATATCAGTGTACTTCTACAATGAACAACTGAATAATGATTAAAAAAGACAGATTTAGAGCAATTATAGAGAGGCTGGCAATGCCAACACCAGCGTAATCTAAGATAAAACTACATAACCTGCAGAATAAAAACAACTGACTGTGTGTCAACCGCCATTACTTTTCCCATTTGTCTTCACACACATTTTCAAATATGCAACACATGTCATATTTTGTTTAAATGTCTTTACTATTGAGATATTACAGTTTTGGCAGATTGCACACCTGGGTGGTCAGCATCATCTAACACACCGATATCCCCCAAAGTCGCCTGAACATCTCTTTACTCCCTAAAATGTAATATTCACAACAATGCCCTTTCAACAGCCCTAGCGCTGGTTAGCCTCCAGCTAAAGCACAGTGTAGAGTTACTGCAGGCAGCTGCCATTGTGCTGTCGTGGTCCCGGAAATGCTGAGCACTCCTGAACTTGATCCCAACAGCAGTAATGTTTCTCTGGAGCTGGGGTTTAAAAATAACCACTGGCAGAAGCTGGTGCAAAAAGGCCATGGTCAGGTGTGAGAGAGGTAGCCTGGCTGACAGGCAGATGAATGTCAGAGCTCTCCATCCAGACGGACTGTTTGGTGCTGAATTTTTTGCCTAAGAGATTTACTTTGGAGCCAATGTCACCCAGCCAGAATGGAGAGAATAGAAGGAGGAGGAGGAGGGAGAGCTCCATCACCTGGGTGAAGGTACATCGTCTTATTTAGTTTGGTGATATCTTGTCTATACCAGTCTGGAGGCACAGGAGAGACCTAATAATGATTTTGGTTTTAGTATTATTAACAGCCAACAAAAATGTAGTTTCTTTCTACAAATGTTTGGAAGTGAAACCTGTCTGTCTCTTTGGACTGTTTTTGTCTATTAGAAATGTATCTGAAAGAATCCTTTTTTTCATTAATGATTCATTGCAAGTTACCATTCCATTTATTAAGTTAGGGCTCCGCTTCGTTGTTTTTTGGCATGGAATGTGTCACAACATGGCCAAATTACGCTTGTTAAGGCTCTGTTCACACTGCAGGGCAGTTTTGTTTCTAAATCTCTGTTCAGATTCAGTTTATATGGTCATGTGGTTTATATGTAACTGTAGTCACATTTGTTTGAAAATTTTGTAATGATATGACTATGTTGACTAGGGATGGACAAAACTTAGCAGCTCACATTTACAGGCTTTGATCTCAAGGTGGACTATTCATTAATGACTGTAGCTGAATGGTTGCGCCATAGCACATGAAGTAAAAATTTCTAATAAAAGCTCCAGCTTTCTGAGTTTATGTTATAGATTGTGGTGCAGCACTTTGTCGCATAGGCTTACATCTAGAACCGCCAGCCGCAAATGGTCAAAGAAAACCTGAAATCTGATCTGACTGGTCAAACTGTGTCCATGGGATCTAAACCAGATAGGAAACAACCTGCAAATGTGCCTTAAATCTGACCAAAAAATGTTGGATTTTTCCTGAAAAGTTTTTTAGACTGAAGATTTGAGCTGCTGAAGATTTGAGTCTGAGTAAGATCATTTTTCATTCCTGTCACATACACTCCCTCCTACCCAAGAAAGCCCTTGTTGTTGTTTTTTTGGAACTGTATTTTCTCCTCTGAATGAGCATTTGCATCTGTTGGGAGCCAAAATATCTTGTGTACTTGCAGGAATGTGTGAATAATGTAGAATAAAGTTTATTTTCAGCAGCGTTGCCGTCTGTTGGTTGCCCTTTAAGCAGATGGGAGGAAGGCTTTTCAGGAAAAGGTGCATTCTGCCTCGTGCTGTAGAAGGTGGGGCACTCTGCTTAAGCAGATTTATGCACTATTGTTCAGTTTGCCCTTTAGGATCAAATGACCCAGGCGCTGATGGTGATGCTGACAGGAGGAGAGGCTGGCAGCTTTCTTGTTGGTGATACAGTGATTCTGTGCTGCTAAAGCTTTTGTACTGACTTTGGCCATTTTTAGGCATATACTGGTGATATTCTGGTGAAATGTTACCCTGAATCCCAAAACTCTGTTTGTTTAGAGGTAAAAGTTTTGTGTGCATGTTTATTAATGAGAACGTGACAGTACATCCCCGTGGGTTAGTTTGCATTGCATATAATGTGGTTTTCCTGGGTCAAGCAGATGAAGGTGACTGTAATTGTGTTTCTGCGTAAACGAGTAAGGCTCTCAGAAGCTTCTGTTTCAGCAAAGTGCTTTTTCCTCAGTGCACAATTAGCATAATTCAGAGAATGCAGGTGTTTATATTTTCTGTTTGTGAGAGGGAAAAGAAAGAGGGAAAAACCAAGGGTACACTTACAAAAAACCAGCCCTGTTACATCCACACTAAACGGACCTCAGTCTGTACTGATCAGTGTCTAAATGGTTCTCAAAATAGCTCTATTGTTAGAAAGACCATATGCTTCCTATTTTATTTTCCCCTGGGATTAGATATGCTGTTTGTAACTGTGCCTGTAGGACTGATGTGAATGACCTCTGTCTGACGGACTGTGCTTCCTTCAAAATGCGGCCTGGGCTGAAACACTTAAAATCAGATTGTCTAAACTACTGTATGGTGAATAAGAGGTTATATTTAAATGTCTTGTTTTTTGTGAAATCACTAAAACAACAAATTCAAAACAGTTTTGCAACTCCCACATACCTGTCATATGATACATTTTGATATGTGATATATTTTAAACCTTGTCATATCAGAAAAGTGAGGAAAATTATGTGTTCTATTATATGGGCCCATTTATCTTTATAGGAATTGGCGTTATGTGAAATATCAATAAGGTTCTTCTCACTCGGGCATCTTCAGGACACAAAAGTGGTTGTTCAGTTGCATCACTCCAGTACTGTATTTTTGAATGTAGGCGTATGCATGTGTATTGGCGTCCTACTGTAAATGCATGCAGTAAGTGATGGAAAGAATAGCTGTGGGTGTCGGGGGAGGGGGGTGAGTAGTGTGTGTTTACGCACGGTGCTCTCTCCGCTGTGGGAGTCCGCTGACTCATTGTCCTGCTGCACACACTCCTCACGTGGGACTCCACTCAGTGCATTAGTATTCATCCTGCATACAGCAGTCCTCTCTCTCCTTTTCTCCATCTGCCCTCTCTCTCATTCTCCCACTCTTCCTCTCTCTCTCTCTCTCTCCCTCTCCTTCACCCTCATCTCTAAAAGCCACACACACACACACACACACACACACGACACTCTGAGTGCATTGGGTGTCCTCTTCACGGACGACTCATTTTAAAACAATCACCCACACACCATCAGCAAAGCTGGGCTCAGATGGTCTGTATACATTTTGATGACTACACTAAAGCTCTGCCCATAGATTCAATTAACTCCTTTTGCTCTCTGAGCTGAAGCAGCTGGACAGGGCAAGCAGTGCAGCTGATCCTGTTTGTCCTGATGCAGAAGTGTGTTTCCTACGGAGCCCCTAGCCACGCTTAAATGGGTTTTACTACATCAAACAGTGTCCTAAATAGCATTCAGTGGTCTATTATTCAGAGCTGAAGAGAATAATTAAACCTTGACTCATTATAGTTTATTTATTTCACAGTGTGTGACTAAACAACTGCTCCTTATTTTTGTATTTAGGACTCAAAGAAACATTTTTCTAATGTATGAGTCGGAGATGTAGTATGTTCATCTGAATTTTGGGAGGTTTAAGAGGTTCGTTTGAAGAGTTTTTTTGCTCTCGAGTCTTTCTTCTTACAGCAATAGTTTTTTTTCAAAATCTCAAATAAAACAAACGCAAACAGCTCCTAAATATCATCATGGGCCAATCGGTTGACAGGCTGGAGCTGATCTTTGCCTTGGGCACTTTGCTCTTTGTCTCATTTGTCCCCAACCACCCAGCATGAGATTAATGCGTCATTCGTGCCAAAAACACAGTGAAAGACAGTTCATCTCTTATTGAATCGATACAGTGTCTGGCATTTCAGGCTTCGAGCAGATTATTTAAATCTGTCTGTGCATGTGGATAATCTGTGAAAAGCCTTATGCCGCTGTGTGTCTGGGGCATCGGGTGAAGCCTCCTCTGCTTGATGGTCAATAGTACAGGATTTGCATATCATTTGGGAGCCAGCGGGGCAGACACCTGCTCTGTTTTTCCTTGTTTTCACCCCCTATTGCTTACTGAGCCTTTGTAGTTTTTTGGACAGTGGCTGCAAAGAGGTTTCAGCAGTATTTGAATGCATTTATTTATGATCCTCACTAATGGTTTCTTTGAATATATTGTCTAGAGGAACATCAGCAGCATTTATCAGTCCTGCTGGTTATTTATAGCCCTATTAGAAGGTGATAATAATGTCAGTGAAGGGTCATTGAGGTTAGTTACCTTATTGCTGAATACGTGATGCTCTAACAAGGTTCAGTTTTCAATTAGACACAGTTTGTCATTAAAGTTATTGGGAATACTCCAGTAAATAGATCTGCTCCTTTCAACAGAAATAGCTGTCAGCTTTAGATGCTGCATAGTTGTTCTGGGATTGATGCAGATGTTTCTTTGACACGTACCACCTAATTAAACATTGTTACAGACCAAGAACACTCCTTAATGACAATAGTATTACCTAATGGCAGTGGCCACTTTCAGCAGGATAATGCAATATGCCACACTTCAAGAGTTCATGATAAAGAGTTGACATGGTCCACAAATTCCCCAAATCTCAATCTGACTGAGCATCTAATGAATGTGCTTGACAAACAAATCTATTGAGAAGCCACCTCACAACTTACAAACATGATCTGTCTTGTGCCAGATTCCACAGAAAACAGGTCTCGTGGAGTTCATGCCTTGACCACCTGTTTTGGTGGCACAAGGAATGCCTACACAATATTAGACAAGTGCATTTAATGTTTGGTTGATGGCTGTATTTAATGTTGACAGTGGAAAAGTAATGTTAAATGTGAAAATAATGTATTTTATTAGATAGAAACATTTTCCTGCGTGCACCAGTCAACCATGAATGTTATTTAACATACACATTTAGGACAAAGACATCAGGCAACACATTTGTGGCCCTTTCATGCAATACTTTTGGGGCTTTTAGGGGCTTAAACTCTTGGAAACAGTTTTGGCTTAATAAGTTTGTCTATAATTGCACATTTCTTTTCAAACACAGAATGACTTTTTAAAGACTTAATACATTATGCATAAATATTAGTGGAATTTTCTCTTAACATTCAAGCTGTGTCTGTCATAAGCTGTGAGCTGCTGAGTATTGACATGATGTCTAATCAGTCCGTTTGGCCTTTTTTCAATGCAGTTATTTATATCGCATGACCATCATAGACCTAGTAGAACCTCTGAACATTCAGTCAGTGCCAATACTGTTTGTAAGCCAAAGAGATATTGTTAAAATTTGAATTAGATAGAAAAATTATTACAGTGCACACAGTCTTGATTTGCAGAAACACATTTGCAATATTTTTACCCTTCATCTTTTTTTGATGACAATACTAGCAGATACAAATGATAATGACTCAAACCTGTTAATACAGAATGTAAAGCTAATTAAAAAAATAACTGGTGGCATAGGGGTTAGGGAGTTGCCCCTGCGATCGGAAGGTCATGGGTTCAAATCCCAGGACTGCCAGTGGCACCACTAGGGTACCCTTAAGCAAGGTACCATTCTCACCCACTGCTCCCCAGGTCAAATGCTGAGAATGATTTCACACTGTTCACACTTTGTAGTGTATTCACATGTGACAAAAATGGCCACTTTACCTCTAGACTTTTAAGGTTTAAAGAGCTTATTTTGTAAATGCAGTCAAGTGTCATTATGGAAGCCTGTAGAGGTGGACAGCAGGTGGGAGCATCAGTAATGGTGAAATCGAAGCTTCCCTTCATGAGCAGGCCGCTCTCGGAGGCACACTGGCTCTCCTGCTCCTAGTCTTCTTGGACGCTGGATCAATGGAGGGCTAATGAATGCAAGCTATTGATCTCTAGCCATGAGCCCAGGCTTCAGGAACGGCCTATTAGCACCGTGCCATAGGAAAGAGAGCAGGGGGGAAGAAGAGAAAGTGGGTTGTGGGAAGGTGCTGACAGTCTTCAAAGCAATTTTTTCTGAATTTGAACCTCTCTCTCTCTCATTCCCCTCTTCTATTTTACTTGCTCTTATGTCTTAATCTTACTCCTTTTCTGGCTTAGTCTCTGTAGAAATGCAAAGCTTGCATCACTCTGAAAAATGCAGAGAGCAGAGTGGATGACTTTTTTCCTGTCCTCCTCTCTGTATGTAGGTGTTGAAGCCTGTGGTAAGTCATGAGGTCACTCAGAGTCTGGGGAACAGGCGGCTCATCAGCTTCTCACTGTCAGGTGAGTCCACACTGTCAGTCTTCTCTTTCTCTCAATTCTATTTCTTCCCACCCTCTCCTCTGCATGTGTCACAGAGTGTCACTTGTGTAGGCTGTCAGGGTTATGTCTGAGGTAGCCAATAAGGCAGAGCTGTCAGTGAGATTTCTTGGTGTGGTGTAATAAATGGTAATGGGCTGTTAAAGTTTCACCCATGTAGAGTTCCTGTAGGTAGCCTCTAGGTTATATATTTACACACATTGTATGAAAATGTCATTGTTAATTGGCAATTTGTATTTTTTTTTCTGACATTGTGTGCTACTGTCTTAACATCTTATAGTCCGTAAGTAAATTTGTTTTCACCATGAATAGGGAATGATTGATATCTTTTTCTTTTCCAATAGTAATCAGTTATTTTTATTCTTAAAATAACTATAAAGCTTTAAAATAAGCTGTTATAAGTGAAGAACATCTTACAACACATCCATCTACATGCTCAAACTTCTCAGATCTTCCGCTCTGGGAGTAATAAACAGCATGACTTATACAAAATTACAGCGTGTATTTAAAATTAAACATGATTAAGATTTTTAAATTCAAATTTCAAAACTTAAATTTCAGACTATTTAAAAATAAAGGAATTATAAATCAGATTTGGCACCGGTGGAAAGAACTTTGCCTGGCCATTAGAACTGATGAATGTTTCACTCTTTTTAAATGGCAGCTAAAGACCCACTTTTTCACTGAACTACATGTTCATGTCATAAACTAGCTTGACTAGCAAACAAAATACTGTCTTCTCTGTGGGATGTAGGGCAGCGGGTGGCCTGGTGGTAGGGAGTTGCCCCTGTGATCAGAAGATCATGGGTTCAGATCCCAGGACTGCTAGTGCTACCACTGAGGTAACCTTGAGTAAGGTACCGTCCCCACACGCTGTTCCCTGGGCGCTGTGTTCCTGACCGCCCGCTGCTTCACTTGATGAAGGTGTTAAATGCAGTGGAAGAATTTCACATTGTTCACACTGTGTGCTGTGGTGTGTTCACATGTGACAAATGGTCACTTTCCACTTACACTTATATGAAAGGCCCCTCCTGGAGTTAATACTCCTGCAGGGCCCTATCACATAAGTGTAAGTGGAATGTGTCCATTTGTCACATGTGAACACACCATAGCACACATCTCTGGTAGAATCTTGACTTGCCTGCAGCTCAATGGTTTTCTAGTATGAGGGACATGTTTTCTTGTCTAGACTACAAAGCATCCATGCACTTCGCTCTGGATTAGAGAGTCTGCCAAATGCTTTAAATGTAAAAGTTAATGTAATTCTATTGTAATACTGGTTCCTTATTGTTCTTATGTTAGTGTTAGTCTGCATGTGGTCACTGTTGTCATCCTGTGACCTGTGAAAATTTCAGGCTAGATTTGTGACAGCATTAGAATTTATAAATTTATAATTTATAATTTATAAAATTTATAACATATATTTATCCATTAAAAAATAAAAGTCTTACTGTAAAAAGTGAGATTTGGACCCCTAACTTCTTAAAAGATTTCCAATTTTTATGTACTTTAGTAAATACTACCCCCACTCTTTTTCCTACATTGTCACTCTACAAGCATCCTGTCATGCTGCTGGAGAAGCCATTTCGTTCACCCTCCTAAATTTTATTCATAAGCACTTCTTCTGCCCTGGGCTAGGTCTCTGCTTAAGCCTGCTGCTACACATGTACACAATGGCAGATTAGAGAGGTTGACAGTCATGTTCCCCAGTGAACTGGGAAGTCGACAATGATGCTGAGCAGAGAAAGGCACCAGAGGCCCTGCTGGTACTGAACGATGCCAAACAAGACAATTTACACTTGTCCTGAAACTAAAACATGAGACCCTGACTGTTGTAAGATGAGAAAAAAACAATATAAACTTGTCTTACAAAAGATGCCATAGAAGAACCACATTTCGCTCCCCAACAAACCAGTTCTTAATAAGGAATGCTCCAGGGTTTTTCAAGCAATCCTGCACTTTGTAAAACAGCAGAAAACCAATTTATAAGCTTGTAACAGAAGCTTATAAACAGTCCTTGCTTCTATTATTGTCACGTTTGAGGGGGCTAGTCCTCCTCAACCGTGTGCTATCTTGGAACGAGCAGGAACGGGCAGGAAGCCAAGAATCCATGCTACAGACTTTATTTACACGTGGAAACAGAACAGAAAGTAAAGGAGCAAAACTAAGGATCAGGTTTCAGACTAGAAAAATCACGAGAACTACATCGAGCACTGAAAGACGATGGACAGATACATGAACCCAGGCAGACAGGACTTAAATACACAAGAAATCAGGACCCTAACTCAACACAGATGTGAACGTAAAACACATGACAGGAACAACACGTGACAAAAGCAGAAAATCAAAATAAAAGCCCTCCAAAACACAGAACATAAAACAAACGCAAAAAACAGAAAACAGTGGCCTCTAGCGGCCACGGACCGTGACAATTATATGGTTCTTCTGTGCCATCACTTTGTACAGTGTTTTTATATAGTCTATACTATTAGTAGAATGCTCTTTTCTCTGCTTTATTTTTTGTCTTTTTGTTTTTTACTTCTCAGAATTGTGACTTGACTCAGAGAGCTCTGCACAAGAATTCCAATATGCATGGACTGTTGGTCTTATGCACAAATGGCAAATAAAAATGTTGAATCTTGAATCCACATAACCCTTTTGTGACCTTATTTTTAAGTGTGTACAAGGCCTTCTCTTGGTCTACAGGGGAGTCCCCTTTACTTAAGATACACTGTACTGCTATAGATTGCTCTTCCACAGTGTGCTGTTAAGACAAGTTGTCAGCAACAGGCAACATTCTAATACAATCTGCTCTGAGACCTTCTCTGCACATTCCTCTGTTTAACTGAACACTGAAGTGGATAATTAGCTCCCTGGAGATTCTCGTTCTGTGTTTCTCCCCCCTGGTAAAAGTGTATGATTCAGTCCTCCATCAATACAGTCCAAAAAAGGAAACTCAGCTGCTAAAGAAACCTTTTTTGAATTCAATTTTAAGCCCACCAACTCATGCTGAAGCTGTAAGGAGTGTTTAACCACTTGCTTTTTAAACAATATAGGACGGCCAATCAGAACAAAGGTAATTTATATATATCAGTCTTAAAAGAACATCCTGTTTAGTTAAGAGATGAAGAGAGCTTGGGAAATGATGTTAAAATGAATTATGACTTTATTTTGGTACATCATATACCATAAATGTATAAGTGGACCTAAAAAACATGTTAAAATTCAATATGTTTTTTAAAAGGCTTTTTGAAAATATTTGGAGTTTTGGAATGTATAGTATATTATTTCACTTTGTTTGTCTCTTTTAGAAGCTATGATTAGCAAATTAACTAGAATAATACTGTTCATTTAGTTTATTGCAATATAAGACAGATCTGTGAATGCCCACATATAAAAAACAAAGTTTGTAATGTTTTCCTCTTATTTATGTTTAGTTCTACATTGTTTGGGAGTTCAGTTGTTAGCAAGCGTAGACACCGTGTTTGTAGTAGAAAACCACTATATTTTATCACTCTTATCTGTTCTGGACAGGCGAGAGTCCAGTGACCACATGCTTTCTTTCTCCCCTTCTCTTCTGTAAACCAGATATCCAGGCTGTGGGGCTGAAGAAGGGAATGTTCTTCAACCCTGATCCATATTTGAAGATTGCCATTCAGCCTGGAAGGCACAGCATCTTCCCTGCACTCCCCCACCATGGCCAAGAGAAGAGATCTGGCATCATCTGCAACACCATCAACCCAGTCTGGAAGAGAGAGGTCAGTTCAGCTTATGTTCTCACTTCTGTTTGACCATCTGGAGCACTAAAATCAAATGGGCCATAATACGACAGCAGTGATCACTGAAATTGTATCATGCAGACCTTGGTACTGGCAAATCACTGCCAGAATGGAGTATAACATTTCATTTCTTGGGAAAACAGCATGCTATCCAAATATATTCATTAAGTCCATCCCATTGTGGTCAAAGCACCATTGCCCAAAGGGGACAGCTACACCATATATTCTACTCATTTCTTCTGCGATCAGCTTCACACAGAATTGATTGTTGTGAAGATTTGATAGCATTCTGCCAAATAAATAGTCCTGGATTACAAAAATCACTCCCAAACCAATAGGTTATTGGGATTGCTCACTCCAGAGAATTAGGGGTGCGGTTCATTGACATTGGCACTATAAAAGCTTTTTTTGAGTGCATTTGAACACTTTGGTCAGCAATGGGTGCACCCTAAAATCGGTGACTTCACTAAGAGGTGCGGGGACCGTTAAAGGCCGCCATGTTGGACTTTTATTTTGTTACGTATGTGTGTGTTCCCTGGCCGAACTATCAGTAAGGGTTTATAGCTGGGTGGGGATTTTGTAATAAGTGATATTTAGTGTTTGTGTTTGTATTTAAATTTCCCCTATACCTTGTTTGGTTGTCAGTCCACCCTCAGATTACCCTCACATAGGTTTCCCCTAGGTTTGTACCAGTCGTCTGTGTTTTGATGTTTTAGATGTTTTGGCCCTCAAGCCTTCTTTGAGTTTAAATAAAGAAATTCGCAGATACGCCTCATTCCCTTACTGGTGAAACCCCCTGTGACAATATAAATAAACTTGATTTGACTTGACTTACCACACACACATTTAACCAGCATGCCTGGCCCAGTGATGCCCGATGAACACCAGCCTCATAACCACAGTAGTGTACATCATTGTGGGAAGGCACTAAATGAGGGTGGTAGTGGCGTAGTGTGAAAACCCGATGACCACAAAGTTGCAGGTTCAACCAACCCCGCCCCCACCCCCCCAACACACACACTCACTTTCTCCCATTGTGTCCTTGAGCAAGATACTTAACCCTCAGGTGCTACAGGGGGGCTTTCCCTATAACGAATGATTGTAAGTCGCTCTGGATAAAAGCATGTGCCAAATGCCACTTTACTTTGCAGTGTGTAATATTGTTTTTTGTTCAGTCAGTCACCTCTATACCTCAGTGTCTCTGGGTTGGGTTTGACAGGTAGTTGTAAGCTGAACAAAATTCCGGATGTAAAATCCAGGTACGAATCAGTCATGTCTCAGTTTTCACTTTTCAGTTTGTTCCAGTTGATGTGTGCCTCTGTAGTGGTGGTCTTCTCTGTAGCGTGCTCATCCTTCGACTTTGCTCGACTTTGAGCGAGCACATGAAAGGAGGAATCCTGTGGCGTCTGTTGCTTTGTTGGTTCTCTGATGTTGCTTTGTCTTCATCTTTGAAAACAAAACTATTCTGAAGCGCAGCTCTCAGCCAGCGAAATTCCAGTTTCCCCCATTTTCCTTTAGGCTTCTTTGCTTTGTCTAAAGGCTCCAGAGGTCTTTGTTTGATGTCAGTTTTTTATTTCAAATTCATGTAGCCTAATATATTTTTATTCAAAGAGTTTCTTGTAGTACTATTAATGTTTTGGTGAATAATTCAGAAGGCTTTCAGAAAATTAAATTTTAGAGCAGAATTCAGGTCATGTTACACATTTTCATAAAACAGAAACATTAGTAATTACAAACATACTGACATGGTCTTTTAACCAAGCCTGAGAATTCATGCTTAGTTCACACAGTGGAAATAGAGTTTGCCTTTGATACGTGTGTGTGTGTGTGTGTGTGTGTGTGTGTGTGTGTGTGTGTGTGTGTGTGCGTGTGCGTGTGCGTGTGTGTGTGTG